>CM041781.1:9063032-9447531 GCA_023374045.1 Limonium bicolor | reverse complement strand
CCGCATATTCTGACATTGTGTGTTTAATCCAGTGGTGAGGCTGCAGCTACTGCCAACCTAAGCATGCGAAGACAATCGCAAAGCATAGCAGCGTCCAACAAGGGAGGCGATTGACTACATGTTATCTAAATAGCAGATATGACATTAGATATGCCAACAACCTCAAGTTCTTCATCAAAAGGCTGAATTGCTTTGGATGATTTATTTTTGTTAGTTGGGTGTCTTTGTGCTATGAACTAGTATTGGTGAATGTAGGGTAGGGATTTTGTTTTAGATATGAATGCAACAATATTTCCTTTAGATTTTCTTTACCTAAATATTATGAAGTCAATATCATGTTGTTGAGGTGAATTGGTTCGTAAGAATGCAACAACGATTATAAACTTGAATCTGTTATGATGCTAATGGTTTTTTTAATGGAATTCTACTACAGTTTTCAAGTTTGGTAGAGATAAGTATTGTGCATGTTGTTTTCTTCTATCTGGTATCATAAAGTACAGCATATGTGTAGAACTATCACATGTTTAAGCTGCCCATACATGACACAAAAAACAGTCATAAATTTCAAACATTTTTTTAGTTGTTGAACATCAAAACAACAACATTCTAATTAAAGGTACACTTCCAATACACTCACACAAATAATCTACTTATTCCATACATATCAGTCTTACTACACCTAGGTCGACCAACTATGCTTCAAGTCAACTTAAACTCTAACTTAAATAAGGACTAAAAACCGAGGTACGTATTCTAACACATGAAACTTGATCTTAATGATATAAATTAGGAATACAATCAAAGCCTTCCTAAAAAAACTCACACTCTACTATTTTGTCAATAATGTAGCATCTCCTTCTTTAGTGCATAGAAAGGTAACGAGTGAAGGAAGAAGGGGAGGGTTGGAACAAATGAGCTTTACAAAAACCCTAAAATAATAGTGTTAAAGATAGTAACTTTATGTTAGGGATTAATGGTTGCCAATGTGTTCGGTTCAAACAGGAACCGGTGGGACCAAACCGGTAGGGAACTGGAACCGGCCGAAACCGTCGGGAGCCGGTTCGGAACCAGACCTGCCCTTCACCGAAGCGGTTTCAAATCTTCTTTTTTAGATTCAGGACCAAACTATATTAGACTCGGAACTGGAACCACCTAGGAAGTGTGGGACTGAGTCCACATAACCGAAATCAGATCCACTGGACCCGATAGGAACCGTTCAATATGACTGTTAGACTCCCGCCTCCTTAGCCTCCGTTTGGCAGCATTAGAATTTTTTTTTCAAAAAAATAAATTTAAACTAGAACTTGTCAAGATCTGGTAGAAAATCAGTTCTAAACGCCGAATCCAACATTCGGAACGGAACCACCAATGAAACGGTCCTGGCCGATTCCGACCCGAATCCTTTGTTCGGGAACCAGAACCAAATTAGACCAGAACCAAACCAGACTAGATCAGAACCATGGTGACCAATATGAGGGATAAATGATCATTATTCGGGACAGATTAATTGACAGAGTTGAACAAAGAAAAATGAAACTCTCATTATTCTGGAGGAAGAAGACGACTTCCGTCCTTTTACAAGAGGAGGGTCAAACACCTTGCATCTCGCTATGTCTCGTATCAATCAAAGAAAGAAAAATAAATGGGCCTTTATATGTGCCCGTGACTAATGTAATAAAGGAAATGAAAATTACAATAATAGGTCCTAAGATACAATGCTAGAAAAGTACATATATACCCTAGAATACATACACTCTACTTATCCATGTCTAACACCCCCCCCCCCCTCAAAGAGTACATTCTTCAAGTGACCGGAGATGTGCTCGTTGCTGCATGAATCAAATGAAGTGTCTCGGCTGTAGGTATCTGCAAGAGAGACAACAAACAAAATAGAGATAAGCTATCTGTTTTCTTGGTGTTTCAAACCTAGAGTATGAAAAGAGTTATGTTACTATTTACATGTAAGTGTCTTGGTCATGATGTCGGACAATTGTTGTGAGGTAGGAACATATTGTACCTGGATAAGACCTGCTTGCAGTTTTTCACGCACGAAATGATAGTCTAACTCGATGTGTTTCATGCGGTCGTGTGATACGGGGTTCCTAGCTATGTTTATAGCTACTAAATTATCACACTTTAAAGGTACAGGAGTGATGTCCTTGACGCCTATTTCATTCAAAAGTTTGCTTAACCAACTTAGCTCTCCCGTAACTTGTCTCATTGCCCTGTATTCCGCTTCAGCAGAGGATAATGTGACTGTTGTTTGTTTATTAGACTTCCAACTTAGGGGGGAGCCACCTAAAAGGATGTAATATCCGGACATTGATTTTTATGTGTTGGGGCAAGAGGCCCAATCTGAGTCATAGTAGGCTTCTAGCTTAAAGTTTGATTCTTTGTTGAAGTATAGACCAAAACCGGATGTTCCTTTAACGTATGGAAGAGTGTGAAGGGCGGCCTTTAGGTGATCAGAAGTGGGTTCCTGAAAAAACTGACTAAGAAACTGAACAGCGTAGCATATATCGAGTCTAGAGTTGGTAAGAAAATTCAATTTTCCCATGACATATCTGTACGTTGCGGGGTTTTCTAGTTTGGAGCCACTGTTTTTGTACAACTTGATGTTGATTGGGAGTGATGAGATGGAAGGTTTGATGTTTTACGCATCGATGTCATGTAAGATTTGGTTGATGTATCGCTGTTGTGACATGATAACGCCATCATTAGTTTCCAAGAATTCCATACCGAGGAAGAAATTTAGTCTTCCTAGGTCTTTTATTTTGAATTCTTTGTCGAGTTGCCTCTTTAGAAATTTTACCTCCTTGATGTTGTTTCCTACCACTAGGATGTCATCCACGTAAACTCCTAATAGGGTTATACTTTTTTGTTTCTTTTAACGAAAAGGGAGTAATCGTTTTGGGAGTGGTGGAATCCTAGTTCCTTTAGGAAATTAGCAAGTCTCGCATACCATTGGCGGGAGGTTTGCTTTAATCCGTTGAGGAATTGTGTAGCTTGCACACTTTGTTCTCTCCATTAACTTCTAGACCTTTGGGTATGTTCATATAAACGTTTTCGTGAAGATCTCCATGGAGGAAGGCGTTATTGACATCTAGTTGGTCTATAATCCATCCGTTTTTTATGGCGGCTATTATAAGAGCCTGAACTGTGGTTAGTTTGACTACCAGGGAAAAGGTTTCCTCATAGTCAAGACCGTGTTTTTGGGTGAAACCTCTCACGACTAACCGGGCCTTGTATCTCTCAATGTCTCCGTTGGCTTTGAGCTTTATTTTGTAGACCTATTTGCAGCTAATGGGGTGCTTGCCCTTAGGGAGGTCTACAATGGTCCAAGTTTTTGTGTGCCTTAGAGCATTGAATTCTTCAGCCATAACCTTGACCCAGTTCGGGTCCTTGCTGGCTTTCTTGTAGTTTGTAGGCTCTTTCAGGTTGTGGAGGTGGGTCAATAGTTTGTTTGTGCCTTGCTGGAGGTAACATGAGAGCATAGTGGTGTTGGGTATATGGTCGGTGAGAGTGTTCAAGGTGGGCTGTTGTAGAGAGTTATGATTTGCATTATCAAGTCTTTGGGCAAGTATAATAGAAAAAGGGTCTTGATATTCATGTTGGAGGTCATGATGTAATCGTCGTATCTTGAGGGAACTTTATGTGTTCGCGTTGATCTTATAAGTTCCTCAAGTTGTGTGACGGTGATATCTGTGGTTGTGATTAGATCTGGAGTGGCATTGTGAGGATGGTACTCTTCTCTTTCCTCAGAGAACTGCGATGTACAAGAGTCATCCTCAACTATAAGATTTGGAGGAGGAAGGAACAGGTCTGTGTCATGTTGATTTGGATTAGTGGTTTCAATCCAATCTTTATCTGTTAGGGGATAGATGTCTTCAAAGAATCTTAAGTCACGTGTGACTTTGAGTTCCTTAGTTGCAAGAACAAGAACCTTATGGCCCTTGGTATCTTTGGTTATACCGATGTAGACGCAAGTTGAGGATCTGGGGTCAAGCTTGCCTCTAGTGGGATTGATATTGGTCATGTAGCACAGACAACCAAAACTCCTAATTTTGTTGTAGTTGGGTGTAGTGCCATATAGTTTTTTGAAAGGAGCTAAGTTCTGAATGGCCTTGCTAGGCATTCTGTTTATTAGGTAGGTTGCGTGTTGAAGACAATGACCCCAAAAGTGATTATTTAGGCCTGATTGGAAGAGAAGGGCTCTGGTTATCTCCATGAGGTTCCCTTGTTTTCTCTCGACGACCCCGTTCTGTTGAGGGGTGTGAGGGCAACTCGTTTGGTGAATTATCCCTTTTTGTGTAAAGAATTCGATTCCTTCTCGTGATTTTCCTAATTCATGTGCATTGTCGCTTTGAATTATCTTAATGTGTTTGTTCATTTGCCTTTCAATTAATATAATGAAATTTTTGATTTTTTCCATAGCCTCATATTTGGTTTTAAGAGAACTATCTAGGTTGCTCTAGTGTAGTCATCAACAAGGGTCAAGAAGTATTTGTGGCCCTCGAGGGTTTGCGTCCTTATGGGACCACAAACGTCTACGTGGATCAGTTCAAATGGCTGAGTAGTTTTGATTTCAGAAACGGTGAATTTGTGTTGTTTGGCTTTAGCCTTATAACATATTGTACATGGCAGAATTCCCTTTTGGAGATGTTTAGGCACATGAAGATTCATTATTTTTTCACATTCTTTTCAAAGACATGTGGCCTAACCTATTGTGCCACAACAACAGATTATCCTTATCATTCACTCTAAGAGGATTTACACAAGTGTTCATGCAACAAGCAAGCAACAGCTTTCTGTATGAAATGAAATCACATAGAGATTCTACATCTACAACATATAAGCCATGAATTTGCTTTCCTATTTCTTTCAAAAAATCACTCTTACAATCTTGCAAAAAACAAACATTATCTCTAAATATCATTGTCACATTCAAATCTTCAATGAGTCTAAATACTGATATAATGTTGAACCAGAAAGAAGGAACAAACATGACATTTTTCAAGCAAGTTTCATTACGCATGAAAAGGTTTGCAACAGAGATAACATTTCTCTTGTTTCATCTGGAAGTGTGATTTCTCTTTTCTCTTCAAGATTAGCATAATTCAAAAGCAAAAGTTTGTGGCCACTGACATGTTCAGTGGCACCAGAATCCAAAATCCATGTGTTTCGAAGATCATGTAAAACAGAGTTCATATTGGAGATTAAACATGGTAGTGCAGTATTGAGTTTTTCAGGTTTTGTAACACCCCATCTCAATCCAATCGTGGTTATCGCAACTTAACAACATATATACAAGCGTTGCAGTGGAATTAAATACACTACATAACCTTGCCACGGTCTGACAAACAGTATATACCGAACATTAGTATACTAAATCTTAACCATTACATATCCTCAGTACAAATTCTTCATATCCCATTACATCGTACACAACTTACTACATCTCATACCAATCACTAAACGAGTGTACAGGCACAACTCGTACAACTAAAAGAAGACAACCAGAAGAAATTCTACCAGATCCTACTCTCAGGACTGTCGCCTTCTGTCGTTCACCTGCGAAATAAAAACAACCCCCAAAAGGGGTCAGCAAAATTGCTGGTACGATCCTCTCATGGCCCCCAAGCTAACGTGGCTAGGACGACTAATTGTCGATAGCATGGAGGTTGATTAGATGCACAACGTAATAGAAAGTGCAATAAACAACAAGCCAAAAATGAACAATCAAAGTTCAAACACAATGAACGACTTAAATGCGTTCCCTTAATTAGTGAGTCAATTATTTAACTCCTTAAGTTATGTTCCCTCTTAATCTCAGTTCAACCTTATCTTACCTCAATCTTAATCCTTATCTTAGTCTTAGAAAACAAACCATTCTTTAAATAGAAATGGTTGTACCTTATCTCAAACCTTATCTCAATTCTTAGAATACAACCATTCTTTAAATAGAAATGGTTGTATCTTATCTCAAATCTTATCTCAATTAAGTCAACCGTTCTTTAATTAGAATGGTTGTTCCTTAATTCATTGTTTATCTGTCGGGTCACGCAACCCTAGCCAATGAGTTATCAGCTCCATTGGTTACATAAACAATATTTGTTAGAATTAGTTGGGCATTTAGGTAGATCCCACCACACCATCTTAATACCTCCTACCTTGGACTGGAAGTCCAATGTAGCTAAGCCGACAATCGACCATAGGCGACAAGTCTGAAGACAAGTCCTTAAACGGAAGTCGGAACTGAATCAGGTACCGACCCCCTTTCCTTAACATGCATGACCGGAGTCAGTCCCGGATTCCGCACCCCCCCCCCAAGTTCCGGTTAGTAGAAAGTCTCAAGTCAATGTTTGTTAGTTAACCTCTTTCGGTTACTAAGAAAACAATATTGGAAGTGTTCCTTAATCTCACACAATCCTTTACTAAACATTAGTTAGTAAGTTCTCACTGTAAGTTGTGTTAGTTTTCAAACATCACACAACAATACAATAAACATAATATTCCAGTTGCATGCTTTATCTTGTTTAGCCAGCACACATAAACAAATAGCACACAAACCGAGGGACACCTCGTTAGCAAGCAGGTCACAAGAAAGACTGTACCGTTCACCGTTGGTCATTCGGTTGCTTACTCTCCTCTGGAGTCCAAATTCTCAAACCCTAAAACATTGATCGAATTGGGTGGTTAATTACTTTTAATTAACCTAGCTTACTTAATCACTAATGATTTCCAACTAAATTCCACTAAGTCATTGTAGTTTAAACTTAATCACTTATGTTACTTACTTCTCATTTTACCTCACACTTGTTCACACCTCCAATGGCCTTAAAACTCCACCAAACAACTCTTAACAACCTTATAATAACATTACCCAACAAGCCCCCTCCATTTACCACCTTAAAAACACACTTCCTTTGTAAATTCGTCTGGTCCGGGACATGGTCCGGACCTAAGGTCCCAGACCAATGTCGGTTCTTACTCTCGGTCACATTTTAGCTATGATCCGGGACTTGGTACTTACCCAAGGTCCCGGACCAGTCCCTGGGTACATTCTCGACCTATTTTTAGTGCTGGTCCGGGACTTTATCCAAGGACCAAGTGTACGGTATGAAACGTATTTTCAGCAAGTGTACTGGTCTGTCGTAGCAAGTTTTCCTAGGTAGTATTCTCTAGGTTATCTAACCAAAGGAGGCTGTGTCTAGTTTTAGTCTTTAATCTAGCTAACTAATAAACTGAAGGAAAAATAACAATACTAAAATTGGGGTTTTAATGCAGAAATTAAATAACTAAAATAAAAACAATAAAAAGATGATCTTCTAAACAAATCTAAAAGGTGAATCCTGGTTTACTACTTCTTCCTAGTTTATCAATTCTCTTCCTGAGTGTTTTCTAAATTCTAGATTGCAACCTCGGATCTAAATTAATCTAAAACCGGTCTCCCGCAAGATAGATCCTTACTAGCAATTTCCAAATCCTAACTCTCGTTACGAATTTACAAATTAACAAGTAGCATTAACGGTTCATCTGGTTTCTAGTCAGCTAATCCCCAGGAATTTCCATCTGTAGTTTTACTGGTAATATTCCTATGGTCTAATGAACGCCGCAGTTCTCACTTGTAAGCAATTCATACCAAATAAACTCAAGCAATAATTAATCACAAGAGAATATCAATAAATAACTAGGAACAAAACTACAATTTGTATAGAATTTATATTCAACAACTCAGGAAGAAAAACAATAAACTAATTGTCCATAGTAAAACAAGAATTCTAACAACTACTCAGACATCGGATTAGAAAACGTCATCTAATTATGGGACAATGATGAATTCAGTCTCTGCTTTCTGCTCCGGACCGTCAGAACTGACTGATATCTCCCCTGTTTGTTTTCTCTCTCGAACTCAGTCCCCAACTCCTCTACGCGGCTCTAGGGTTCTACTCAATAATATTCTGTTCCGTTTCGTACTGTAATGTCCGTGTTGTTCAACGCCTATGTGGCTTACGTGTGCCTGTATCCAAAGCAGCCCAACATCATGATGCTCCCCTGTCGTTTGTCCGCTCCTTTTAATTAGTCTGCGCCTCTGTTAGAGAATGTCCCAGGACCAAGTCATGCGGCCCATATTCTTCACGTAAGGCTTTCATGCATGGCTGGGTCAATAAATATGCATGCAGCCCATGTTCACGTGCAACTCCAATTCTCTTCCCGTATGCATGTCTGCGCCTCGATTGCATGGAAGTTGCGGCCCATCTGATTCATGTCTTCAGAGTCCAAGAAGGAAAAAGGCTCATGCATGTGTACATGTTGCCGCCGTCTCCCAAGAATGAACTACGCCATCAAATTGGATGTCGGTCCAGACAATCTGCCAAATCTGTGACTCTGAATTTGGTCGGCCCAAAGATGAGACAATCAAAATGTCTCGCGCCTCTCGTCTTTCACGATGCAGTGAATGAATAGTGGGCAACCATCATGCAACGTACATGTGCATGGGCCAATGTCTGTAATGCGGTCGCTCCTGCATGATTTTTCATTGCGTGACGGAATTGGTCCGGTCTGGGTTTGCAAATCCGGACACAAACCTCGACCACACCTAAATCTTGACGAAAAGGTCATTTTTATTCTCGTTTGATCCGGTTTAATCATTAAGTTCTTGGCACATGTTTCTAGACTCTTTTCTTCAGTATTTTTACCTGTTTAAGCACAAAACCACAAGTAAGGGAAGTTCTTTACATATAACATAAAATAACATATAAGTAAGGAATTTATCATATAAATCAATAAAATATTAATCACATTAAGCATAGAAATATAGATAAATTCCGCACTTATCACCGAGTCCTGGACCACACTTTAAACTATCAAATTTTACAGCTTTGAACCTCTTTCCCCACTTGTTCCTTTGTCCAATCTTCTTCTAATCTTTCCCCATGTATTCACATATGTTCTAACACCATTTTAGCACTTAAAATCCTCCTAACTCATGGATCAACTCACCTCAAAGTTCCTTGATCATCATTCAATTTCTTACTAAATTCTTAACACTTATAACTTATTTCCTTACACTTCCAACATGTAAATTTTGTCTAAGACTTCAACTAACCAAAGTGTTTCCTTTCCACCAATATAACTACTCCTCAAACATCATCATTCATCCATCTTTCCTTTGCTAAACCTTCCAAGGTTATCTTGCATATCCATGCACAGATCTCTCTCCTTTCCATTTGTTGCACATCATTCCTAAACTCCTAAACATACCTATACATTTCTTTTCATCCTCTTAGCACGTTAGCATTGTTCTTCATTTACCTTGACCATGCTACACCCTCCTTAGACATTTCCATCTCATTTACTCAATTTACTCACCATTCTCATGATCATACCCTCTTATACATTCCTAGTCATTTTCCTTGACAATTTCCAACATTCTCTTACAATCTTCTCTTCCATCACCCAAGTCCACTCCTTACCATCAAGACTAGAACCTTATTAATCCACCACTAGCATCTTCACCACTTACACAAGCTATCCAAACTTCTCATTGTTTTATTCTCTTGTTCATACCTAAAATATCTCAAACATCAACACATATACTCATTTCCTCCAGATTTGCTCAAGTCTTAACATTCCTCATACCATGATTTTGGTGTGTTTAATACACCCACCAATCCTCTAATTCCTCCTAGACATCTCTAGGCCATACTAAACCTCAAGAACTCCTTAATTAACTCATTTCCACTCAAATTCCATTTTAATGTCTCCTAGTAAACCCTAGGTCATATTAATTCATAACCATCACTTAAACACTTGTTTTCTACTCAAATTTCGTCATAGCTTCTCTAGTATATTATCATACCCAAATGCATTGTTTTTCTCATTCAATCATCCCACACACATCAAATCCTTTCTCATCATATTTTCTCACCCAAATCAACTCATTCATAATAAACTCAATATAATGCAATAATCTTAAATTGCATAGCACCAAGGCTCTTAAATGACATGGCACTTAGGCCCTTAAATGACTTAAACTTAAACACTGAATTTCCCACATATAAAAGCTTTCAACCTGAAATACACACAACAATGCTCCCATAGCAATATAAGTGTTCTCTTAATTCACCTTATACTTATCTTACTAACTCATTCCCATTGGCTCCTTAGTCACAAGTTCACAAGCTTGTTTAAATTCTTTTTCCTAGGTTATATAACCCATTACATAATGTAAGCTTTAAGCTACATTAGTACTTATCTAAATCTCATCCCTTAAACCCTAAACCACCACTAGGTAAAACATTTACCTTGTTTTTCCAAGCTTATCTTAACTTCCTCCTTAGGGCTTTTCTTGAATGAATCTCGGCCACCAATCAAATCTCCCTTGCCAATGTTCTAATTCACATTCAAATAATCTAATGAGCACTAAGCAATATGCCTAAACTCATAGAATTCAATATTAGGTTAAAAATGTGTTTTAAAGCTTAAAAGTGTATATTTACCTTTAAATTTTGGAATGGCTTTCATAATGAAGCAAAGCAAGACCTCTTCAAGTCTTTGGAGCGTAGAATCAAGCTAGAACAAGGGATAAAACAAGGTCCCATGAGAATATGATTTTCGGTTATGAAGGGAAAGTGGTTGAAACTTGGTTTTTCTTACATTTTCCTTACCTTGAGTGAATGGAGAAGACAATGAACACCTCAAGCTAGTTTTCCCCCTTCAATGGTGTTTTCCCATGGCTCCAAAATGAAGCTTTTCAAATTTTGAAAATATAGGAAGCAAGGCCTTGGTCTAACTAAGAGAAATCTATGCTTAGTTTTTTATTTGGAGCTAAAATGAGCAAGTTGTGGACAAGGCAAGGTGGAGCAAGTATGGAGCTGGTTCTCACGGTTTGAGAGGGTGAAGAAGATGAAGAAACCATGGAAGTGGAGAATGAATGAAGAAGAGGAGAGAAGGTAGGCTAAAAGTAAGATATTTTACCATTTAAAAGCAAATAGTAACTTTCTCTTATTTCCTCTTCTTTTCCTTTAGTTGCTGGCTACTTATGGTGACTCACCATGTAAAAATCAGCCCCCCTTAATTAATGAGTTATTTATGGTCTTGGTTGACCATTTTATTGACTTATGTTGACTAAAGCTTAAACTAGTCACTATTTGGCACTATTCACAAATTAGTGCATAAATTTGTGAAATTTTTGGTTTCCCATTGATTTAGGCTTCTTAATGTGATAATAATTAGTACACATGTTGATTAAGGTGCAATCATGGGCATTTAGCCACTCAAAACCCATTTCTAAGACAATTTCTCAAAAGGTGCTTTAAGGAGTCTTAAAGCACATTTTGTGTTTAAGCTTGTTTTTGAGCTTGGTTTTCTTTGGTAATTGATTTAACATGTCCATTAGTATGTTAATAAGGTCTTATAATGATATTTGGGTGCTAATCAAAGTCACTCCAAGCTTAGAGCACATTTTTGTTTAAATTGCCCTTATGGCATTTTCTTGTGTTTTCCTTGGTTTAAATTGTCTACCAATGTTTCTAAGGCATGTTTTAGCCTTATTACATCATAAATTGATGTTTACTTAGTGTACTTAGGTTTGGGGTATTTCAGGTTTACTTGTAAACTCTCCAAAATTGGCCTGTTTAGATGTTCCAAGACCGTCTTTCTATAGTTGGAGGTATACGACAAGCTGCTCTAATTGATCTGGACTGAATCCTTTAACAGGCGATTCTTAGATTGTACTCTCACTGTTCGAATCTCCCTTTGATTGTTCCAAAACCACAGATCCTATTCTAGTATCTCTTGTTTTCCTTGAATCGTCGGTTGGAAAACCAACTAGCCACCAGCAATTGTTTCGATTGTGCCCTAATTTTCCGTAATTTGAACACTTCTACGGGTCCTTCTTGATGACAGTGAGTGGTTTCATCTGATTTTTCTTGTTCGAATTCCTAGGGTTGGGAGATGAATTTGTGTTTCTCTGTCTATTGAAGCTCGAATTTCCATCCTCTTTTGCGATTAGGGCAACGGACTGCTCTTGTTCCTCTCAAGAGTCAAAGTTCTCTCTCGCTTGTTCTTCTTGCACAATGAGGGAAAATATTTCTTCAAGGGCAGGAATCTCGCTCATCGTCAATATTTTCCCTCGCAATTGGGAGTAAGACAGACTTAATCCCATTAGAAAGTGAATAATCTCTTCCTTTGTGTGTCGCTTCGCCTGATTTTCCTTGGATTTGCAAGAGGAGCAACAAGTGCAATCGTCGATTGGCCTTACCAAATCGTATTGAGCCCAGACTTCTCTCGACTTCATAAAATAGTTAGTGATAGATTTGTCTCCTTGTCGTAGGTTTACGATTTGTGTCTTGATATTATGTAGAGTCGCAAGATTTTTCTTTTCGAATCGCTTGCACAACCAGTCCCACATTTGCTTTGGGTTACTGGTGTACATCACACTTCGGGCGATGTTGGGCACTAGTGACGAAATCAACCAGGTGACCACAAAGCTAATTCGCTCGCTTCCATGCTGCAGTCCGAATTGTGTCCTTGCCGTCAGGTTGTTTGACGCTTCCATCTATAAAACTAATCTTGTTTTTTGCTATGAGTGCTTCTTGCATTGTCCATTTCCAGGCTAAGAAGCCTTCACGGGTGAATTTGGGAGCCAAAGGTTGCCCAGTTTGTTCGGTGGATGCTACGTATAATGGATCATTTTGATCGATCGTGGAATTTGCCTTCCCCTTACTACTCTATGTGTTCTTCCCTGTATCACTCATTTTTCTTTCTCAGTGGATCGCAAATTGCTCAGGTACCATGACAGAGTAACAAAGAACAAATGAAACTCTCATTATTCCGGAGGAAGAAGACAACTTCCGTCCTTTTACAAGAGGAGGATCAAACCCCTTGACTCTTGCAAACGATTTTATTTGATGTATTAAAAGCTAAGAAATAATCCTAGAAATCAACAAATCAATAGATCGTCGGGTTGTAAAAATCCTGGTCGTAATAGTATAGCAATTTAGAAGCGACCAGGTGTCAATCCACGGGACTTGATAAAGTAAGTCTAGCCTAAGACAATGGGTAATTCAAAAGGGGTTTGTTTTGGTTTTGGGATTTAAATAAATAACGAGAATGAAATAATTAAAATAACAATCAAGAAAATAAATAACAGATAAAATAAAGTGATAGATGAATTGGATAAAAAGGGACTCTGGGTTCAGGTTAAAACCGTTTGTTTAATTATGTCTACTGGTTAATTTAAGATAGATTGGCAATATTCCTAATATTTTCTTAAGAG
Organism: Limonium bicolor; assembly: GCA_023374045.1. NCBI lineage: Eukaryota > Viridiplantae > Streptophyta > Magnoliopsida > Caryophyllales > Plumbaginaceae > Limonium > Limonium bicolor. The sequence continues at coordinate 9,434,249 of CM041781.1, read as the reverse complement.
CTAAATCATAGTCTCAGAAGAGCTCATTTACCAGAAATGCAGGACCTAGTCTAGGTTCAAGCAGAAACACATGTAAACGGATTAAGTACGAGGAATAATAATTTGCGTCTGCAGGAATAATTAATTAATCCAATTAATAATTCCACAGATATACAGATTTTTAACCGATCTATTTATCACTTTGTCGGATCAAAATAGATTTAGTAAAGCAATTTAATAACTCGCGACATTTATTAAAAAGCAACAATATCATTAATCGTAACAATCCACAATTAATTAAAACCAGTAAATATAATTAAGACAAACTTAATTAAACCATCACCCAGAGCAAATATAAATTACTCACACATTATTTGAAAAACAAAAATTAACATTAAAACAAATATCAAATGTTAAGTAACAAAATAAATGTAACGAACATGTAACAAATGTAATAGTATAAGTTTAGAGGAAACCCCTTATTATATTGAACCGGTCCGGTTCTATAATTTTCTCCTTCTGAGCCGGTTCCTCTTCTTATTGAGCGGTTTGCTCCAGATCGACCCGTTCTTGTCGTCTTCTCGCTCCTGTATTCTTCACCGCCTCTGTTATTTCTTCACCGATTCTTCTTTTATTTTTCTCGTCTCTCGCCTCTGTTCTCGCTCTCGTTCTCCTTCTCGATTCTTCTCGCTCTCGTTCTCAACTTATCGATCTCGCCTCCTCTACTCGTGTGGTCGACGTCGGAGAAAAGCAACAGTGGCGGTGAGTGGGGACGATGGCTGTGATGATGCGGTGTGTATGGTGATGGAGATGAATCCCCTTCTCCGGTGAGATATGAGCGCCGATGAAGAAGATGTGGATATTAAGACAGAAAACGAATGATGAAGGCGATGAAGACGGAAGGATGTGGGGCAGTGATATGGCTAGCGAATGAATGCAGCGATGATGACGGCGGTGGTGTGGTGATGAATCGGTGACGGAAAGATGATGGTGATGATGGATGTGGAGTCGGAGATGCGATGAAGATCGATGGAGTAAAAATGGGGCGAAGTCGAGTGAAGATGATGGCGGTGGTGTAACGATGGTAAAGCGTCGGTGGTGCAGAGATGAGGGCGTGGTGCGATGATCGGTGATGAGGGATGAAGCTGTGCAGAGGTGTCGGGTATCTCTAGAGATGACGAAGATGAGTGACGAGATGCGATGGAGATGAATGAGAATGGTGATGAAGGTGTGTAGCTGCTGGTTACGGTGATGGTAAGTGAGATGTAGTGTTGGTAAAGGCCGGCGTGTAGTGAATGGGTTGATGGTGAAGTTTGATGAAGATGATATCGGTGGATGAAGGTGAGGACGTGAGCGGTGATGTAGGTGCAGTGCTTGGATGGTGATTCTCCTCTGTTCGAAGACGGTGAGTCGGTGGTGACTGTCGGAGAAGAACGTCGACGATGAAGACGGCGTGGGTGCGGTAGTCTCCGGTGAGTGAATGTGGTCGGTGATAGCGACGGCGATGGGAACCGAATGAAATGGATGCGAAGCGAATGGAGATGGTGATTGAATACGAGGTGAAGATGAAATGGTGTGGTGAGTTGATGCGTGGTCTGGTGATGCGAAAGCGGGTCTGTGGCTTCTTGATGGTGGGATGAAGTCGATTGTTGTGTGCGTGGTGAATGAGATGGAGATGGATCGATGGTGTGGCAGTCATCGAATCACGGTGTCGAAGATGAATGAAGGTGCGGGCGTGGTGGATCGATGGTGATGTGAGCGTGGCGTGGAGATGGGATGAAGATGGGATGATGGTCGTGTCCAACGAAGACGATGATGAAGAGGATTTTCCCTACAGTGATGCGAATAGAGAATATGAAGATGGAGAATCTCTTCAATAGTGCGATCGATGTCCCTCTCTGTCTGCATGGGTTACCCACTATAATACTCTAAAAAATGTTGATAATCTCTTTTGTTTCTGTCATTTCGAGTAACAGCCCAGTCCAGCCTCCTTTTTTTCGCAAATATACATGTTGAGTATATATGGCTTTCTTCATTTGTTGTCGGCCCAGAGCCTGTATTTAATTGCATCTTCAAGTCCATATATATGCATGCGAGCAGTTCTTTCGTTTAGTTCCTTGGTAGCCCACGTAATGGACCAGTCCATTCTCTTCAATTAATGGAACAGCCCCATCTTCACAAAATTGCAGCATATCATCATGTATAATAATACATATAAATATGTATATAAATATTTTAAGGCTTTTCCTGCATTTGTCAAATAAAATATATCAACTGTTATCAAAATATAAATATTGGAAAAACATAAGATAATTGTGAAATATAGACCAATTCATTATAAATACTAGATCAAATAACCCACAAAAATATGTATATATTTCACGCTTATCAACTCTCGCTATGTCTCAGATCAATCAAAGAAAGAAAAAGAATTGGACCTTTATATGTGCCCGTGACTAATGTAATAAAGGAAATGAAAATTACAATAATAGGTCCTAGGATACAATGCTAGAAATATATATATATATACTCTGCTTATCCATGTCTAACATTAATGGCATAATTGACATCTATCGATAAATTATGAATCCCAAAACTTTTTCATAACATGTCTAGAACTAAGTTTTAAAATCGTGACACATTTGGGATTACTCCCTCTGTCCTGAATTGACCGTCATGTTTACTATTTGGATATGTGGTTTGACTTCAATTTTTAATATATAAAATAAAATAATTTTTAATATTTAAGTTTACATATGATTCCTTACATGTTAAATTATATATTACAAAATTTAGTTTTATAAAATTATTTTATCTTATATACTTAATATTGAAGTGGAAAACCGTGTCATAAAGCAAACAGAATCAATTCAGGACGGAGGGAGTATTAAAAAATTTCGTGACACTTTTCCCTCTTTTTGAAACTCGAATGTATTACTTCCCAGTTCCATAGATCTGTATCTCCAAGTTACTTGATATTTGAGGTGGCCCCACCGCTCCAACCCACCCTCGTCCGGAGTGATCATAGTGACTATCTGAAACAGGGTACTCGTCTTCCATCTTCCCACTTTCCACCTCCTGGTCCTCTCGGGTTCTTACCATCTTCCTTGCTAGCATTCAACTTTCTTTCTCCGTCTCTTGCTCAGCTATGGCGGAAGTCAGCTTGACGCCGGACGACCCGGACTTCACCCCGCAAAGGATTACCGCCGCTGCCTCCGGGGAACTGGTCTCCGATGACGACCGATCCGTAGCTGCCGACTCATGGTCGATCAAGAGCGACTACGGAAGCACATTGGACGACGACCAGCGCCACTCCGACGCCTCGGACGCTCTTGCCATGGGCAGCAATCTCCGCCCCTCTTCGGATTATAGGTTCTCCCCCTCACTCAAGTCAGTGATCGATTAATTTCTATCATCCCCCTCTCACTGAATTTCTACATTCTTTCCAGAGTAGGAATTCGATATCATAGAAACGCAACTTCAAGGAATTTTCATTTTGGTCCCACATTGTGTCTGTCCCTTTCTCCATTGTTTGAATTGAAAAAATCAGTGGAAATGGTTCTTCTGCAGTTCGGACAGAGAAGATGAAGACGGTGATGGAATCCAGTCAATGTTAGGACTTCAGAGCTACTGGGACGCGGCCTACTCGAATGAACTGGTAAACTTCCGGGACCATGGCCATGATGGAGAAATTTGGTCAGTGTCTTGTACTCAGATCGGATCCTCATCCTTCCTTGCATATGTATTCCTTCTGAATATGTCAACTTCATCTGGGACTTCGCAATTTGTGATAAGAGTATCGTAGTTCCTGCTGGTCTACGAAGTTGCTTTATCTAGGATATTTGAATCTGCGGATGAGGAAGATAAGATTTCGATGCTTGCTATCAATTTCTTCATCTTGGTGGATGGTGGATTTGTTCTAATTAATTGCATTACCTCTATTCAGCTGCTGTGTTAGCAAAAAGTGGTTTATTCTATACAAATATGTTAAAATGTTTATCATATTCCATTGTCCTCTGGGCTCCACTCTACCCCTACTTTGCTTAATTTGGCTATCACTGAAAGGTTAGGTTTGGAGCTGAGGTTATGGAAATAGTTGCTTCTTGGACGACAAGCATGTGCATTAGCATTTCTCATAAAGGAGTACTCGACTATATTAATGATCTCAAGCGTGAGGCTGCGGAGCCTGTTCAAGTAGATGATCAGAACGTGTTATCTAGTTGGAGTGTGCTTGATCTTGGCACTGGCAACGGTTTACTTCTTCATCAACTTGCTAAGAATGGGTATGGTTTGTAGTTTAACTACATGTAGTCTTGGCAGGGACGTGATTTTCCTGTAAGACGATGCTTTTTTTTTTTCTAATCGGATGGAAATGCATTAACTCCGCTTGGGTTAGATATATGGCCATGAAATTTCTGAAATAATGATATGAATAAACAGTGGTCTGTAAGAAGCATCATGTTTGACTTAGCCTAGTAGTCTTGTTTTTCTTTTAATTGCTACATCAGATACTTACCTATTTAACTCCGCCTATCATCTATCAAGTTTAGATATGAAATAAAACCTAGGGTGAGAGAGGATTAAGGAGAAGCCTAGTTTTGGATGTAGGTGGACAATTTTTGTATGCAAGAACTTACGTTTGGGATTGTAGAAATCAAATGACGAGGATATTAGTCATATATTTCAAGATAATTGTTGCACATCAAACACAGTAGTAGTTAGCATGCCCTAGTGATTATAAAGACAAATTTATATTGTTTCTTATGTGTTATCCATCTTTTGCTCTCTCGATTCATCCGTGAGAAGTGTTAAATGCATTTGGTTGCACTTGGGTGCAGATTCTCCGAATTATCAGGATCTGACTACAGTGAAGGGGCTATTAATCTAGCCCAAGGGATTGCTGAGCGGGATGGATTGACCAGCATTAACTTCTTGGTATTAAATTCATTCAATCTCACAACTATGTTATGTTTTTGATCTATAATGACAATTTGGTTGTTTGCTTCTGCAATGAGAAATAGACGCAATACAATCAAATAGTATATATAAAGTTCTGAAGTTCAAATAGTTTTTGATTTCTGTTCTGCTGAGTGCATCTATATATAACTTAGCAGTATGTTCATAATAGTGCAATATCAGATCTGTGGGTCTGTAGATTGTCACTTGGAATTCTGATTGAAAATTTTACCAATACTGGCTTTTTTTGTTATTCCCCATTCTTAAAAATCTTTCTCTGCTGCATCGAAGACAGACATCAGGAAATTCTAGGATTCTTTTCTACATAGTACTTTCATCTTCTTTATTGTTCTTTTTAATAATGTCGAATTGGGTTTGACTTGTTTTGCATGTGATGTGATCGTAAACACAGAAAATTTGTAGATGTAAATACAAGCAACAACTTCAATACTTGTTTTGTTTTGTTGTTTAGGTTGATGATATTCTTGAAACAAAGTTGGAAAGGAAATTCTCGCTGGTAATGGATAAGGGGACTTTAGATGCAATCGGTTTGCATCCGGATGGCCCTTCTAAGAGGTATAAAGCATTGTACTTTTGTGTTTTCTCGCATCAAACCGAGCTGATCTTGCCATACTGTCTAGTTGAACTTTTTTTTGGTTAATCATTATGCTAGATCTCATCTATATCATCCTTTCAAAATGTATTTATTGTCTAGTTTGGTACTCATAATAGCTGTGGTTTCTTGTGATATGGATATGATTTGCAAAAGTAAGCTGAAACACAAGTTAACTTTCTTTCTTTTTTCCAGGTTAATGTATTGGGATTCTGTCAGTAAGTTGGTATTTCCTGGTGGATTATAGTAAGTAGTCTATTCATTGTTTTTTAGCCACATTCGTGAGTGTTGTTTTCTTAATGCCAAAATGAACATCACCTGCTCTCCTGATCGTATAATGACGTCAACATTGACATTTCCGTTATCCTGACCCTACATTCTCTTTGAAAATAAGTGACTTTGTTTGTCACTTATGCAAGCACTTGACCCGCCACTCGAATCATCAGATGACTCTTTCGTAGGAACTAACGGTCTATCTTGTGTATTTGTGATTGAAGGTTATAACATCTTGTAACAGCACAAAAGATGAGTTAGTTCAAGAGGTGGAAAAGTACAACAACCGAAGGGAGGCCACCACCATAGAATGCGCTTCGGAATCCAAAACCCAACAAGCTTGTGATCAAGATACAACAACTCCAATATTCAGATATATTGACCATGTGAAAACTTACCCAACCTTCATGTTTGGAGGGGTTGTAGGATCCCGTGTTGCCACAGTAGCCTTTCTCAGGAGCTAAAACTATGTACTGGTGAAAGTGGGTTGGCTTGGCTTCGATTGAGCGAAGCTGTGTGGACAACTTTGCTTAGGTTGAAAGATGCAATGTTTGGGATGCAGATCCACTGGGCCATGCCTACAAATGTGAATATTAACCACAGCAAGCAATTATCTTCGTCCTGTGTGGTTGGTGTACCAAAATGTGGTAGTGTACTAGTTTGAGCAAGAAAATGAGAGAATCCTTTGAGCAAGAAAATGAGAGACAATCCTTTGTGCAATAGATGATGATATTTATGGTTAATATTGGGTCTGTTTGATGATGTAACTTACAAACCCTGTTACAAGTCAATTCTTTTGGTTTTTGTCAGAATAATAGTCCGATATAGTCAGAAGAAAGGACGTTCAAAATTAGAACGTTAATGCGTACTTTTGGCTGTATAATTCCGAACGCCACGGTGCACGCAAACCTTACCCACTGGCATCATCACCTGCAATACTGGAGAAAATACACGCAACTGCTGTGACACCAATCGACATTAAACTGTGATATTTTCATTATACATATATACAGAATCAATTGGCGCTTTCTTATAAAAACTCACTTCTTTCCAAGCTTTGTACTACATTTACACTCGTGTCTCTCATTTACAAAAGCAAAACAGAGTATATAACCAGCAAAGAAAGTCAACAATGGAAGCCACTTCTTTCATCAAGCTCAGTGGCATCTTGCTTCTTCTCTTGGCAGCTGCTGCTTCACCTGGTAGTATATTGTTTCTCTTTCTTTTTCTTCTCCTCTCAATCAGCCATGATAACTAACGCTAATTTGCACTTTGTATATCATTTGATGAACAGCCGTACAAGGTTCAAGAGGCTCCGTTTTTACTGGCAACAGCCCAGTGAGTCCACCGCCTCACGATAGTTGCTGGGTTTGTGAGGATATCTGCCCATGCGTTGACGGAGAGTGCTTGTGTCCTGTTTCAGCTGCTATGTATCCAATCCAAACACTGAAGAACACTAGTCTCGACTAAGTAACTCCTGTATGAACATACTGCTAAGTTATATATAGATGTATCAATTGAAGCCTATACTGCTGCTCCTACAGCAGACAATAAAGTATATCAACCAATCTTTTATATTTCGGCTAACCTGTTTCACTCTTATTTCCGCTTTCATGTATGATTTTATAGATGTTTCATTCATTTTGATAATGATACAGTTATCGCATGCATAGATAACAAGAGTTTGTTTTTTTTTTTTTTCTTTTTGAAACATAGTAATAACAAGAGTTTCAATACTGCTAAATATAGTCGTTGATTTTAATCTGCCATCCATAGCTTAAAAATTTTCGCAAAGACAAGTGTATCTTATTCTACGGAATAATCCATAGGAAGAGTTCCGAGTATATTATTCAATAGGTGGAGCGCTTCCTGCAAAATATTATGAAATTGGAAAACATGTATTTTTTGGAGATGCGGGGGATCGAACCCCGTGCCTCTCGCATGCAAAGCGAGCGCTCTACCATTTGAGCTACATCCCCATTGTGTTAATGATTTGTCAATCAGTTATAATCCGAAACATAGCCACAACACCATCTGCTGGAGCACAAGGTGATTTCTTTACCGTGTTGCAACTGCTGAATTAGCCGCACAAAGGGAATGGTCCTGCATTTGAAGATTGTAGCGATAAGGATTACATTAAACTTAGAATTACATTAATATTCCGTGATTAACTACGGAAGGTTTGGTCATAAAAACCATAATTAAAATATCCAGTCTTATTAATAACCAAAGAAACATCAAACAAAAATGGTAATAGAACAATGTTGCACAAGGCTAGTGGCCTATTCTTTGTTATTTATCTTGGAATTTTGGCTTTCCGGATCAACAAGTAGGTTAGATGAATTTCCTTCCTCATGTTTCCACCATTAGGAAATTAAGCACCATCTTAACTATGCAATAACCAACTATATCCTAGTAATGTTTGAAGAAATGACCATCAACTTCACATAACCTTAGGCTTTGTTTGCATTTAGGATCATAAAAGTAAGGACGTCTTCCTGTCTATAATATGTAACACATAGGAGGGATTCGCAAATCAAGTGTTACTCTATCATCATAGTAGTTAAATATTGGTGATCAGTTTAATGTTGGACATAATTAAATGAGAAGGTATGATATAAATTTGTACTACTCTTCATTCCTTCATTGTATAGGTATAAATCCTAAACATCTAGATTCCTAGATTACTTTCTAATTCCGATGAACCTAACATTGTGTGCAAGGTTACACAAGTGCACCTAGTTCGAGGATGAACTTATTAAACATGAGCGAATTGCCTTGCTTAAGACGGGAGGTTCAGATTGAGAGAACACAAGTAAGATGTCTGAACGTGAAATAGACCTTTTATTATGAGGGGTGAGCCGTAATTTATAGGCTGGCAAAGTGAGCCTTTCAGTTATGCCAAACTGTCAAATACAACATGTCATTTACAAGTGGACATCCAAGTGTCCTTAAAGATAGAAATACCTAAGTGGCCCCCCAAACATAAAGACTATCATGGCCTTTCTACTTCATGTCTTGTCTTTGTCGCGCTGGTTGTTATTGGAAACTTCTAGAATTATTCTTGAGTGTGCCTTAACCTTTGATAATACCTTGATATCTCCTAATCGTGGCCTGTCAAGCCTTTTCCCACGGCTGAAGATCATTCTCTGGCGGTCCTTCTAGTATATCTTTCAAAGGACAAGCTTTGCCTGCTATCGGAGGAGGCTTCCGGAAGGATCTTCTGGTAGTGACAACCAGTAGTTACATGCTTCTCTTGGATTCATATCCATACATTCACAATCCTGTTTTTAAACACCTCTTTAATCATGAAACTGGAATACATTATCTAAACTCTATAAGCTAGTATTTTTCTAGATCTTTCCTTCAAGTGAAGTTAGTGTTTAATATTACAATGCAGAGTTGACTTTGTATAGATTTATGGGAAAATTACATCCCCCACCCATGGGGTTTGGCATAATTTCACAAACCACCCATGTGGTTTACATATTTAAAATGCCCACCCATCAAGTTTTTCCCGTTTGACACCCGTCAACTTTTACTCATTTCTGTTACTTTTGTCTATTGTGGCATCCACGTGGCCTGATTTAATTGGTTTCTTTTTTTGCTGACATGGCAACTTATCACAACTCATCCATTACCTTCCCAATCGACAGAACCTACTTTACAATCCCTAATTTCATCTTCTATTCTCGTACTTCTCTGCTGGTGCTGGTTCCTGTCGCTACTTTGAGTATTGATTCTTCGATACCTTGTTGTTGTCCCTGCTCTTTGCACTCTTCGATAGTTGCAAATCTTAACATACTTCGCTTCGCGACGGTAAACCTAGTTTATTTACTATGAACCCTATCGATTTGGTAAGTCATTCTAAGATTTGTATTTCTACTCGTCACTATGTCGCCTTCTGGAGTTCGAATATGAATTCGATTTTATGGTTTCGCATTATGGGGTTCTATCTTTCCGGTAGTCTTGGTGTCGACTCTTTGTCGAGCGATCTTGATTGCTTGTTCGAAGGTGACCTACAATCTGTTGACGCATTGGGTCGACTATAAACCCTAAAAGTTTATTTTGCACTCTCAACATGACTTTTTGGATTATCTTGGCACTACCTGTGTGGGAATGATGATCATCATGATTTAAACTTGCCCCCTTAGTGATTCCAGTGTTCTGACTACCATATGAAACTGTGTTGTAGCGGTACCCGTTTCTTTAAGAATTGGCTAGTTGAAGCGATGTTGGAGTATTTTCTGGTGCTGTTTCTTAATAGGTTTGAAGAAACCACTAGCGTACCTTAGGTTGCTCCTGCCCATTTGGAAAGAAACTTGAATTGCTCCACGTTAATATGTGATCTGCTGGTATTACCTTTTAACAACTATGATGATGGGGGACAATCCTAATCTGAGATCAAAGTTTGTTCACTGATAATTGATGTTCTTTTGAATGATTTGATAAATGGTGAGCGTAAGCTGTGACCCTTCTGGCTTTCATCTCTTGTCAATTTAGTTGTGTTTGATGTGTTCACGTATTGCTGATATTATTGAGTTGTTTCAGTATTATGTCTTCCTCAAACAACCGGAACAGTGAGGAGGAACATAATAGACATCTTCTAAGGCCTGATATTTACAGTGGGGAGGTCAACTCCAATGATCCCAACGCTGATATGACAATCCAACAGCAACTACGTCAACTTAGAACAACCTGATGGAGTTGAAGATTTTTCTTCACAGAGATAGAGTGGACCTGAAGACTAAAATTAATAAGCCTATTACTCTCTGTTGTGTAATAGTTGGTGCAATTGTGTTATTGTTTTTGAAGTTAGTGTAGTTTAGATGGTTTGTTAGTTTAGTATGTAATCTCAGATGTGCTAGTGACTTGATGTTTTATGTAACATGTACCGTGCACTTTGTATTATCTTAAATCAAATAGAGCACCAAGCTCTGCACATTTCTTCTACATGCAATTCAAAGCAATTGTTAAATTTTCTTACATTTTCTTATCCGTGCAATTCTGATAGCTACCAAAACCACACAGTAGACTGCAAAAGATTTGTATTATCTGTATGGCTCCTCCATACTGCTGCGTGAATAGAAAAAAAAAGGACATGTGCATACTCCTGCGTCAATATATAACAGACTACTGAATGACCAAATTCTGAACTTTTGTCCTTAACACAATCTATCATTACAATATATAACAGATTGCTCCAAGTATAACAGGCTGGTGCAATATAACAGACTGCTGTAAGAATTGTAATGGTTTACTAACATGTAGACTGTTGCATAATCTGTTTAAATCTGTCATTGCATAATCAGTATAAAACTATCACCATTCCATTAGCAACAGTATAAAACTGTCATTACATAATCGGTGGCAATAACCAATCTGTCTAAAACTGTCAACATTCACCAAAAAAACACACTCTGTCACCATTACATAATCTGTGCCATTAACCAAATTGTCTAAACCGTCACCATTCCATTAGCAACAGTATAAAACTGTCATTACATAATCGGTGGCAATAACCAATCTGTCTAAACTGTCAATATTCACCAAAAAACACACTCTGTCACCATTACATAATCTGTGCCATTAACCAAATTGTCTAAACCGTCACCATTCCATTAGCAACAGTATAAAACTGTCATTACATAATCGGTGGCAATAACCAATCTGTCTAAAACTGTCAATATTCACCAAAAAAACACACTCTGTCACCATTACATAATCTGTGCCATTAACCAAATTGTCTAAACCGTCACCATTACATTATTTGTCTAAAACTCCCACCATTACACAATCTGTCTAAAACAAAAGATGTAAATTTAACCAACTTAAAAAATTTGTCTAAAACAAAAGATAAGATTTAACCAACTGTCACTTAGGTCAAAACAAAAGGTTGCTAAAACAAAAGATGCAGATGGTCTTCTTGCACACGTTTTTCATTCATATAGCCGCTTCTTTTACATACCTGAAACAAAAACAAGAGAATATTTTTCAGAAGTAATAATGACACAATTAACTAGTCTGTTTCGAAGGAGTGGATATAAGAAATAACAATAATGCGAAACCATAAAATCGAATTCATATTCGAACTCCAGAAGGCGACATAGTGACGAGTAGAAATACAAATCTTAGAATGACTTACCAAATCGATAGGGTTCATAGTAAATAAACTAGGTTTACCGTCGCGAAGCGAAGTATATATGTTAAGATTTGCAACTGTTGAAGAGTGCAAAGAGCAGGGACAACAACAAGGTATCAAAGAATCAATACTCAAAGTAGCGACAGGAACCAGCACCAGCAGAGAAGTACGAGAATAGAAGATGAAATTAGGGATTGTGAAGTAGGTTCTGTCGATTGGGAAGGTAATGGATGAGTTGTGATAAGTTGCCATGTCAGCAAAAAAAGAAACCAATTAAATCAGGCCACGTGGATGCCACAATAGACAAAAGTAACGGAAATGAGTAAAAGTTGACGGGTGTCAAACGGGAAAAACTTGATGGGTGGGCATTTTAAATATGTAAACCACATGGGTGGTTTGTGAAATTATGCCAAACCCCATGGGTGGGGGATATAATTTTCCCTAGATTTATTTTCTCACCCAACACAATAGTAATCTGACTCTAAACAGACCGATTGAGATGTGCTTCCACATGTAGAATTTGACCTGCTAGAACCACTCTTGTGATTTTTTTTTTCTAGTAACACAATATAATAGTTGTCTACTAGTAAAGTAGAATAGTCATACCATTCACTAGCCATTACCTGCTTACAATAGAGGTTTATTATCCAAAAACTCTAAAATCAATATTTTTCTCAATGAAGCTAGAGAAGTCAAATTGATTTGAAAAGGACGAGATTTGATCTAGAAAACGTAAGACAATCGCCACTAGAAAAAAAAGCTTGTTTCCTAGGAAAAAGTCACAAGAGAACCGACAATGAATAAGTTATAAATGACGATATCCAAGCTGGGTGGGTCTTTAAATTGATTTTATCATAAATGATTTCCGACCAGAACTAAATCCCTCAAAACTTGTAAAAATTTCAATTGAGATCTATCACCCAGTTCCTAATTTTTAAGGGAACATGAGCTTTTTAAGAATTTTCTTGAAGCATGTTTTTGTCTTGCTATTAAACACTTAAATGTACTTGTCAACATGGACACCTCCAAACATCTAGTAACATCAAATCCATCATAAATCTAATACATTTATATATCAATCCTAAATTCAAAATTAGTTAAACAGTACAATATCCAAGGAATTAAAATTTAACTGAATTTTGAAAACAAGTTCATAACGTACCACTACTCAAGCACCACCTAACTCTTTCCCACTTTGACCCTCCTTAAATCTCAAATTAACTCAATTTAGGCTGGACAACTTGGTTGCCATGAATTTATCCCATTGTGCCTTCATTTGAGTTTAAAGCTTCTATTAGAACTTAATCTCTTGAGTCTCCACCACCGTTCTCTCTATCTTCTAAATTACATGGAGGCTCCCATTTAAAGCATGGTTTCACTATATCATTAAACCTTGAAATTGAGGTTTGGTGTTGGAGGGCAGATGATGCTTGGTTGGGACATGAACCCATGCAATATCGGTTGAGAAAATTTAATGTTACCTTCCACCTCTAGTTCCTGCTTCTACAACTTAGCATGAAATATCTCCTTGTAACCCTACTGAAAGAAAAGATATAATCGATCATTTGAGTTTATGGAGATAAGTAGATAACAAGTGTAGATGATTAAGATCATGTAACTGATTCAACTATAAGCATATTTCTGAGGCTTACGTGTTTGCCCGTTGCTACCTCCTAGCTTTCTTATGGGTGTGGGTGAACTCATATGCATCATACACCTTAGGATAAATGTCGAGTTGATGATTCTTGATTGAGAAGTGTTATTCGCAGTCACCAAATTATCTAATGCAGTAACAGGCAACCAACAACAGGCTACAAGCCCTGTAGCCGACCAGCGACTAAAGACATTGCAACTAACTATTGACCAAAGAGCCCACAGCCGCCTGGCGGCTACCTTCAGGACCAGCCGTTAGGCGGCCTAAAATCACTTTTTTTCTTAAGATTACCTTACACCATCACACACCCAAAAAACCACCATAGAAAAGTTAAAACTTCAAAGACAATTTTAGGGTTAGTTGTTTAGAGTTTAGGGTCAACATATTTAGGGTTTGTAGTGGAGGTTTTAGGGTTGTTAGACACTTAACTTCAAACCACAAACCCTAAAAAATATTTTGAGTCAGTGACGACATCATAAAATATAGAACTACTTAAAAAAAGATTACCCTACACCACACACCCTAAAAACCACCCAAGGAAAGTTAAAACTTAACATGCATTTTTAGGGTTTGTAGTGGAGGGTTTATAGTCAAACAAACCCTAAAAATCTGCCGAGTCAATGTCTACATTATAAAGTGTAGAACAAGTTAAAGAAATACTACCCTACACCACACACTCTAAAAACCACCATAAGAAAGTTAAAACATTAAAGGCCTTATTAAGGTTTATAATGTAGGGACCACAAACCCTAAAAATTTGCCAAATTTGTGGCAAAATTATAAAGTATGTAATGACTTAAAAAAAGATTACCCTACACCATACACCCTAAAAATCACCCTAGGAAAGTTAAAAAATTGAAAGAACTATTAGGGTTTGTAGTGTAGGATTAGAGGAGACCTTAAACCCTAAACCATAAACCCTAAATATCGACCAAGTCAGTGGCAACATTATAAAGTATATAATGTCTTAAGAAAAGATTACCCTACACCACTCACCCTAAAAACCACCCTAGAAAAGTTAAAACGTTGAAGATATTTTTAGGGTTTGTAGTGCAAGGTTTAGTCTAACAACCCTCAACCTTAAACCACAAACCCTAAAAATCTGTCAAGTCAGTGGCAACATTATAAAGTATAGAGCAAATTAATAAAAGATTACCCTATTCCACACATCTAAAAACCACTCTGGAAAAGTTAAAATGTCCAAGATATTTTTGGGGTTTATGGTGCAGGGTTTAGGGTCTACCAACCCTAAAAACCACCATAGGAAAGATAAAAAATCGAATGCTTAACCACCACAAACCCTAAAAATCTACCGAATAAGTGACGACATTATAAAATATAGAATAAGTTATAAAAAGATTATCTTACACGCACCTTAAAACACCATAGGAAAGTTAAAAACGTGAAAAGCACATTAAAACATCAAAAAATGCATTTCAAGGTCACCGAAAGTAGGCTACAGGAGGTATAGCTGCCAGACGGCTGCCTCTATCCCTACCCACTTTCGGTTGCCTCCTTTGAATGAAAAAGTGACTGCATGAAGTAGAACAGTGATTACAAATAGACTTTCAGTTCTTGATTTGAATATTAAATCCATTTTCATCAATCAATTTATATATATTCACTTGCATAACACCATCCACAAAATACACATTTCTATTTCCAAAAGATTACTTTCAACTTAGTAGTTAAAAGGGTGGAAAGATATCCTGATCCAAAAGTTTTGGATTTGAAACTTACCCACTACCTTAATCATATATATATATATATATATTACTTTCAACTATTATAATCGATAAAAAATGATACCATTTAAAATGCATATCAAAGTTCAAAATGAAGTATTGATTTACCAAAACATCATATATCGACATTTACCCACTAATAATGAAGTACCCCGGGATTAAAAATAGTGATTAATTTGGCTAATGAGATATTTAAGAGCTTAATTAAGCCTAAATAAACACGGGGGAACAATTCCCAAAGAAAACGGATCCGTAAAACGAGTTAAAAACACAAACGAGCTTTAAAACGTGTTTTTCGAGAAACCGGGAAAAACGTGACTTTAAGCGGGTTTAATAAACTCATGATAATTATAGTTAATTAACTATCTATAATTAGACTATATTAATGGTCTATAACCATTAAAATTAATTAAACGAGAAAATTCCAGAAAACGGACTCGGATAGTGAATAGTGTCGAAACCAGGAGACGAGACACATTCATTTCGAAAAGACGAAAATGACTCAGGATATTAACAGAGTGGGGGCCGGTTTTACTGATATTTAATTCCTCTCTCACACTCTCATTTAACTAACTAATACTAACAAGTCACTACAAGACAAAAAAATAAAGTAGAGGGGTGAATAGTTGTAGATGATATTTATACCCTCTCTCTCTTCTACTCTAATTCACCCACGTCCCCCCCCCCCCCCCTTCAGCTGAGCTTTCTTCCTCCTCTGAACTCCCATGGTGATTTTCTAGAGAACACACAGCACCTCCCTTCTTTCCTAATTTTGAACACTAAAACAAGATCCAAACTCAACAAAAATTCCACCGTTGGATTCTTCTCTTCTCAAGGAACATTCTCCACCTTTCAAAAGCTGGAAACCTCCATTGCCATCACCATGGATGTAGGCCATTTTGAATCTTGAAGAAGGGTATTTTGGCCTCCATCATCTCCTTGCTACTCCAAGGTAAAAAGAAATTCAAGAGCTCCACTTTTACTAGTTCTTTCTTGCAAAATGAAAAATTCAACATGAGCTCCCTTTTCTTCTATGCCCAGCCGGTTTTTAATCTTCAACAAAGGGGTGGGATTTTTCTAGCCTTGCTGTCCAAAGACTACACTCAAGAGAGTAAGGTGATTTCTTAAGTTAAACCCCAAAGCTTACTCTTGTGAATTCTAGAGTGAATGAGGATGTGTGACTTAATTAGCCTTGTTGTGTGTGGCATGGGAACGTGATTGTAGCCTAGCAATCTAAACCCGTTGGTTGGTGTGAAAACAAGAAGAGAAAGATAGAACAAGAGAAGAAGGAAGAGAGAAAGAGAAACCAAAAATTTCAAGGTAAATGAGCTTACCTTGAGTTGAATTGTTGTCTTGTGAAAACAGATTCTGAATGTGATTGAATGACATTGTTTTAGTGTAGTCATGATACTACAATATTTAACAAATAATAAGGTTATGTTGGTGTTGTTTAGGTGTGGATAAAAGGCCTTGAGGCCAAGCTAGTATATATGTGATAGTAATGTGGAGTTAAATGATGTTGTTGTAGTTGTATTGCCTTAATCAAACAGGGATGTAAAAAACTGATTTCTGTGAGCTGATGAATGTGGGAGAATTCTTAGAAATATAGGCAAACCCTGTCAAATTTTATATAGAAATGTATGGACTTGAGTGTTTTATTGAGAGGGAGAAACTAGGTATGTTGTAGAAGATGAAAGTGGGTAGTTAATCACTTGAAAACCAACTTAAGGAGAGAAGTGTATTAGGAGTAGAATATGGGTAGAAATAATGCCATTTGAACTCTAGAAATGACATTAATGAGAGGAGCTTTGAATGGTAAGAAAGGGAACAAAAACTGTAACAAGAAGCTAGAAACTAGGTATTGAATTGTAAGTGAGAAACTTGAGTGAATTAATCAAGAGTTTGAGAATGAATTTAGTGATTGAATTAGGAAGGTTTAGAAGGGTAATTAAGTGTTAAAATATGTAGATTATAAGTGGGAAAGAACGGGAAATCAATGGGAGAAAGATTGAGCTAGAACAGAATTTGAAAATACTAAAATGTAGTAAAGTCTGCTATGGTCCGGGACTTAAGTCCCTGAAGCAGTCCCAGGCCAAACTAAATAAACCGCCAAGAGTTGAGACCAGGGCATGGTCTGGGACTTAAGTCCCGTGAAAGGACCCGGACCACCCTAAATAAATAGCCGAGATTTCACCTTCCAGCTGGTTCGGGACTTGGTCCCATATTAAACTCCCAAACCATGCACCATTTTAAGCCGAGAATTCAACCTAGAATTGGGCCGGGACTTAGGTCCCTGCTAAAATTCCGAACCATATGTAAAATCTTGCCGAGAGTTAGCCTAAGGTTGGGTTCGGGACTTAGGTACCGGACAAAGTCCCGGACCAACCCAAAATTATGAAATTAATTTCATTAAGTGGGTTTTAAGCTAAGGAATTGAATGGTAATGATAGTATAAGTTAGTTAGGACTTCATTAATGACATGTGTGGGTCATTAAGGGCTTAAACAAGATTAGGAGACAATGAGAAGTAAGAACTGGTATGAGTTAAACTAGTAATGTAATGAGTAAGTAAGTGTAGATCGGGAAAACAATAGTGACGTAACGAGTTAGGTTAATTTTAGATAATTAACCTCCGAATGAATGTATGTTATAGGATTTGATTAGTCGGACTCCGAGAGAGAGAGAGAGAGAGAGAGAGAGATTCAACGAGCAAACAACGACGATGAACGGTATTATTTTGTCATGCTCTATATGCTACCGGTGTTACTCTGATTTGTGTATTTGTGTGTTTATATGCAATCGCCTAATCAAGATAAAATGCACGAATATGATTTACTGTTTTTTCTTATATCATGTGCTTGTCTTTGTACCTGAATGAACTATGTCTTGTATGACAAGTTTGTATAATTCATGAAATGTTTGAATGATGATGAATCTTGTGTTTGAGAAGTTCTCACTAACACCCTAACCTTCTAACTTACCTAACTTGAGAAAATGGGTAACTGGGGGTTGAGAGAAGACCGATATAGCTTCGGCCACGCGTGAGAATGAGGAAGCAAAAGAGATTACTTTCTGAGTTCTGGCCTAGCCTTCCCACCATGGTTCCAAACCGTATGGTCGCAACCCGGGGAAGTAAGCCAAATCTAAAGCCCGGTGGTGAGATGTGGTGAGACTGCCTCATCTCTTCCCGGAGGTCACCCGACCTAACTGAATAATTATTTCAAGAGATAAATAATTGGTTAAGTAATAATCATGCCTTGTGCGAGTCATATGATCTTAAGGTAAGGGTTAAGTGCATCCGTTTAACCCAGATGAGAAACTGACTAACATGAGAAGAGGCTAGAACTTGAGGAGAGAATCTCAAGGCCTCAGTGACAATGTATAGATACCTTGCGATTGTTCCCATTGTTGTGATATGCTCTATGTTTGAGTGTTGCCTCTGCATGTTTTATAATGTTGTTCGTATTTGCATGCTTGGTTAAATATTAACGAACTCCATGTAGGCGACTAAGTAGTCGGCGTACCCCCGTTAGCACACGGGATATGTGAATTTCATACGCAGCTTTTGTTGATCCCCTTGGGGCACTGTTTTTATTCTTCCAGGTACCCAAGACGGTTGATTGGTCGAGAAGGACCGGGTTGTTATACTTTTGGTAGTTAGAAGTAGATGATGGTGTACTGAGTTGTACACGGGCTTGTAGCCCTAGGGTAGTCAGTGTACTATGTGGTACATTCGTTGTATTTTGGGTTAAGGAGGCATGTTAGAGATGAGTGAGGCATTTAAACTCATATTCTTTTGTTAAACTGGCGAGGTCATGTTGTATTGTATACTTATAGTACTCGGTAATCAAGGGTTGTAAATTATGTTGTTGTAAGTATGGTATTTTTGTCCTATCAGACCGTGACTGCACATAGATTAGGCTGTTAGCCCTGAGGTTGGCTATCAGCATTGTATCACCCTCCGTAGTTGAGAGTATTTCCGCTGCGATTAGTTAAGTTACCAGGACGATTAGACCGCGATTAGGGGATTAACGGCTGGGGTGTTACAAAAAATGGTATCAGAGCAAAGTCTCGCTCTGATAAGAAGGAAAAGCTCAGTGTAGCGATTACCGAGTAAGGATTACAACCCGTTTAACAATGGAGAAGTAGAAGCCTAACCTTGAATAACCGTTAATGATAATGGAAACCCTTTAACGTCTGCAAAGATGATACAACTGCTTAAATCTGAAACCATTTGATCGCATCATCTAATGTAAACCGTTACTTGTTCAGATGTCAGGAAGAGGCCGAGGCCGACCCCGTGGAGAGTCCACTAACGAGCCGAGCACGCAGACGATAGCAGAGATCGTCGCTGCCACGGTAGCGTAGATGCTACCACAGGTTATTGTGGTTGTACAACAAACACAGTAGAACCAGTAGACACAGGCTGAACCAATCCCACCCCACCACCCCGAGAAATGAATTGGGTGAAGGCCGTAGCTGACCTTCGACCCGTATGCTTCAAGGGCGAGAGCGACCCGGCTAAGCTCGAGGCTTACATCTCCGAGATGGAGATGGCCTTCGAGACCCTTGAGGCTCCTGCTGGAGTGAGGGTGAGAATAGCCACCTATTATATGAAGGGTGCTGCCATGGACTGGTGGAAGCTAGTCAAGAGCGAGTACGTCGCTGACCCCGCATTTGATTGGAATGTCTTCACTGCCTTCCTTCGGTCTAAATACTATGCCAAACATGTAAAGACAAAGAAACGGCTTGAACTTGATGCTTTGAAGATGACGGATAAGATGACCGTCGACGAGTACTACACCACATTTACTTCTATCCTTCGACTGCTACCCGACCTAGGGTATACCGGCCAGGTCTTGGTCGACCGCTTCTATGGCGGCCTGAGTCATCGCCTCCGGTATGGCATGGGGTACACGCGGTTTACCTCTCTTCAGGTAAACATTGATTTGAAACCTTAATGTCGTTGTCAATACAATTAATGCTATGTTACACAAGAATACCAATTAACATCCAATTACCAGGAGTGTTACCATGCCGCATCGAGAGTCGAGATCACCGTCCAGCTAAGGGACGAGGAGAATGTGCATAAGCGCAAAGCCAACAACAAAGGTGCTAGCTCTGGTGAGCAGACCCAAGGAAAGGGCTGGGGAAAGAAAAAGGGGAAGTACACCCACCCAACCCATAAGACTACCCCCGGAGAGAGCAGTGCCCATGCTGAGAAGGGCAAAGCAGCTGAGCCGTTGCAGCTCTCCTATACTGCGCCAATGGCGGCAAAGCCACTGAGATCTCACCCACCCAAGGGTAAGACTCCCATTAACCAACACTTGTGTGCAAATAAACTTAGAATACCGAATCTTGCTAACTCTCAACGCTTCAAGTTCTGGATCTGGCTCGGGCAAGGGCAACTCTGACGGTTGTGCCTTCAGTTGCAAGTATTGCAATAATGACCACCCCGGCACAGATTGCCAGGGTAAAGAGGTCAGATGCTTCAGCTGCCACAAGATGGGACATCGTGCCTACGAGTGCCCTACCAAGAAGGGTAATAGCCAGAGCTTCAAGCAGAGAGAGGGCAAAGAGATTGCAGCTGGTGATACGCAGACCCAGCATGCCACGCAGGGGCATGGACCCAGAGGCGCTCAAAAAGGTGCACCACAGAGCCAGTCCGCCCTGCACATTTTAGATCGCTCAGAGGGATCTGGTCCGACAACCGGATTAGGTACCTTCACATACCTTTAATCCTTGAGAGCATGTCTACATTTTGATCACTTGTATGAATGAATGACATAGAATCATAGTATATTTGGAGCATGAATTGACTAGTAAAGACTAGAACTTATAAAGATGGAACTCATAACCTAGGGACCTTCAATATCTGTTATTCCATACTGACCAAACCGAACCCTGAAGAGTCCGACATCACCACACACCATTACACTATCAAACAGTGTCAGGTTATCCGACCAGGTATGATATTATTAAAAGGATACCTGACACCTGATGCGCAAATCACCATCATCCGACGATGTAACGATCTAGGAGCAGGGCCAGGAGGATTTTACACACCCGAATACCAGGGCGGAGCGAAGATGAAGCTAAAAATGATGTGCTTGGGAAATGACTGGAATCCTTACACCCACTCCTACTAGAAGAAGAGAGCAGAAGACAAAGCAACACCACCTGAAATACCCGGAGAATTCCAAACAGTTATTACACAAGCCGTAGAGATTGCACAATAGCTTGAAGCGGATTCCATACCTACACTTGAGGCAGACATTTGTATCATTAAATTCTATCAAGAAGTAGGACGACTTGGGTTACACCAAGATAAGGACGAGACAACAGAATCTCTTGAGTGTCCGTAGTGTCTTGGTCCATTGGAGATGACGCCAAATTCTTGTATGGCAAGCAGAAGCGTGTGGACCGCGCAGAGAAGGTTATCCTTAGGTCAGGAGATGTCTTGATCATGGTGTTGGAGAAATATGTGACTACTTCTTCAACCTAGGCAGTGTACCTATCGTTTTGCGGAATAGTGGAAATGTGGGTTGTCGTACTCTTGGGGACCTCGCTGTGGATAACTGATAGTATAATAAATTGACTGAGATTTCTATAAACAGATTTTATCATTTTTAGGGAAAGAATTAACATCTAACTGATAAAACAATAATAAAAACAATTAATCAAAACAGAAAAGAAATAGATATTATAAATCTTTTTGTGTTAAAGAAGCATCCCGGGTTGTTCTGCTCACCTATTTTATTTAATCATATTAATATAACTCTCCCATTTTAACAATAAACTCAAGAATCTTAATTAGTTTAATGACCGTTCCCTGCCTAATAAACCCTGATTAATTTAAACAACAAGCGCAATTCCTTGTTCAAGTTATTAATAAATTAATCGCATTAGTAACAATTCCTATTGGAGAGTGGTAAACCTATACGGCGACAAAGTCGCTTCTAGTCGTTAATCCATTTTGACTTCCTGTGTCTAGAACCTTGTCTCAGCACTGCATGTTAACAAAGAACTACAAATATCACTTTAATAATTGTACAAGAGAATTAAAGCGCATTAAAGATAAGAATCAAAATACTGCTTAGATAAATTATACTGGAAAGCTTACATAACACAATTATATAAAATAGGCTCGCTTTCTAACCCGGGAAGCTAGATTTATTAATCACACATAATTATACAGTAAAACATAAGAAATAAGATAGACCGAACCAACGAAGAAGAACGAACAGATAATCGATTCCTTCGTTGGTTCTCTGGAAACTAACAGCATAAGGCTGATGAAGAAAGAAAATAAAATGGAGAAGTGGGGGATAAGAAGATGGAATGGATCGTAGGTGTGAGCGATAGATTATTTACTCGATGGAAGGGATCGAATGATTTATTTGATGCAGAGGTACTGGGTTTATATAGAAGAAAGGAGGAGGAAGAAGACAGAGGGAACACGGGAACACCGCGTGAGGAAATTAAGGAGAGGATTGGGGCGGCTGAACGCGTGAGATAACTGTCGGTAGACGCCTGATATTGCTCATCTGGGTAGATGGATATGTCGCAACGAAGAAGATAAACAGCACCGACTATCGCGTTTAATTTCTGGATCTGGGTCGCATTTACACACGTCCGCCACTTGTCCGCCCATGGTTATGCGGACGTCTCTATGCTTGTCCGCCACTTGTCCGCCCTTTGTTAGGCGGACGTCTCTATGAGTCTTTCTGTCCGCTACTTGTCCGCCATTCTGTCCGGCCCTGGTTGGGCGGACGCCTCTAACTCTTGTCCGCCTATTACTGAGCGGACGCCTCACACTCTCTCTTGTCCGCCTATTACTGAGCGGACGCCTCACACTCTCTCTTGTCCGCCTATTACTGAGCGGACGTGAATTCCATTCACTCACGTATATCATGCTAAATATAGTATAGTATGCGATATATATATATATATATACCGGTGTATTGTAATTTTTCCTGTAATCTTCAACCGGCTCCAGATTCTTCGTTTGGACTCCGTTTTTCGAGCCGTCTGCGCCTATGCGTTCGTCTCTTTGTCTACTTTGCTCCCAGCTTGATTTTCCTCATGTTTAACCAATAAATTTGTGAGATAACCAATAAAACATAAACTAGAGGAAAAACATACGATAAGTGAGAAATGAGCAAAAAAAGTGCTGATATAATATATGAAATACACCCATAAAACATGCTCATTTAGACACTTATCACATGGGTGGTAAGTCGAGAATGTTGTACCACGGTATCAAGAAGATCAAGGTGAATACGGCACCATCGACAGTGATCAACGCCACGCACATGAAACCAGGACGCCTGAACCTTACCTTTAGGATGTATTAGCCATGTAATACTTTAGTAATGTTGTCATGAAAACATCATGTATATCTTGGATGGTTTAATAATAGAAGCAGTGTTGTTTATCAAACTTTCCACTTGCATATTACCATCAAACTCATAAAGCTTATGAATAATTAGGTTGTGGACTCGGTATAGAAGGTAACCTGAGTATACTTACTGAGGCACAGGTCGATAAGAGCGGTACGATCCTCACGGGTACCTTTCCGGTGAATGGCATTGATGCCTCAGTATTATTTGACTCCGGCACCTCTCACACCTTTGTCTCGCCATCGTTCACGAGAAGGTTGGGGCTAGACACGGTTGAGCTACCCGTTTTTATGGTTACTCTCCCATCGAAGGAGCGAGTGAAATGTACAAAATACTACCGAGATGCCACTATCCGAATCAAGGGCAAGGAGTTCTCTATTTCCTTCATCAAATTCAGTGGCTTAGGCTTCGACTTGATAGTCGGGATGTACTGGTTGGTGCGGCATAAGGGGCAAATCCTCTGCATGAGCACAGATTGCTACTCAGGAGCCCATCTGGGGTCGTAGTTTTGTACCGCTAGAGGCCCGGAGAGCCTTCGACTAAGATCATCACCGCCATGTGTGGAGGGTGATTTTTCGGTATGAGGGGGGTCTATCTAAATGGTTCTAGCTGAGAAGTCTCGATCCTGGAATTTTGCCATTCTATGGAGGGTGAAAACCCGTTATTCTGGCATCCCTCAAATACCTACTACATCGTCCGTCTTTCCCAGAAAGCTTATGGGGAATACTAGTGAGCACTACACCCACTCTCAATGGGCTCCACGCGGACTTATGCCCTATAGGCGGAAATTGACTAGAGTCGCCACCTAGTTTGACCTAAGGAACTAGGAAGGGAGGAGAAGGGTTCTAACAACTGTTAATTGACTCTGTGATTTGCGTATGGATTGGGCTTATCTGGTCTTACCAAAAATTCTGTGTGGGTTCGCACTAGGTTACACCCCTTAGAAGTGGCTACGACCACGACTTTGGATTGGTGCCCGAGGAAACCTCGGTCTCCAATTGTTGGGATTGCCTTCTTTCAAAACCTTATTAGAGAGATTCAATTAAAACCAAAGCATAGGGTTGAGTGTGGACTGATGAGTAGATGATTTTGATAGGCTGGTCTTGAAGAAATCCGTTTGAGTGTTGAGAGGTGTTTTGGTCATTTTGTGAAGTTAAGGGGTACTCGGATCATTTGGTGGTATTGAGGAGTTTTTTCGGGACATTTTATGAAATTGAAGTGTATTTGAGTCATTTTGATAGAGTTAAAGGGTGTTTGGGTTGTTCTGAAGGGTTTTCCAGGTTTGTGAAGTTAGAATCTTGGAGTGGTCAAACTTGAGATGTTTTGGGAAGTCGAGGGTATTGAAGAGGAATTCAGGTTTTCAGGCGATTGAGTATGGGAGAGGATGTTCGGCTTGCAGGTGTTTGGGTTTTGAAGATGTTTTGAGTTTAAGATGGCTAAGGTTGTTCGGGATTATTCGAGAATTGGAGGTCCTATGTGACTTAGAGTTTGTTCAGAGAAGGATTAAGAAGTGTTTATGTGACCTGAAGCTCTAATGGAAGGGTTGGAATGATTTATTCAGAATTGTCTCTCTTAAAGTTTTTAAAACCGAAAAATCATTTTGTTGAAAAAGGACTGATAATCCCGAGGGATTACCCTATGTACCCCCTCAAACACGACACTTCATTAATGGTAAGTGCTGAGGCTCGAAAGATGGCGCAATGAATTTATGTTGAAAAATAGGATTCAGAGAGAAACACCATGAATGAGATATTCTCGGTCGAATCCCTAATAACATCTCTAACTCCCGGGTTTTAAAACGTTAAAAACCGAAAACATTGAAACCGAGCGGAAGGGAGTTAGACGATTCTAAAATCCCGGTTGTAACTAGGAAGGCCGTTACTTCCTTTGCACCGCGCCTTGTAAAAATCTAGGCTGCAATTAGGGGAGGTTTGTCACCCTAATGCCCCGCCTAAAGAGATCCAGACTGCGACAAGGGAGGTTATGACCCCAGTGCCCCGCCTCGGATTTTTATTTTGGAAAGGAGACAGGTGATGCATAACCAGGAAGAAAACGTTCTTTGAAGGTGTTAGACATCCCATGTTCCCCGAAAACGGTTTAGTTTTAAGTTTGAAAACTGAGTTGGAAAACTTTTGAAGTTGTTCGGAATTCTCGATGAAGAAACACTGATTTTGAGAAATGTTTTAGGAGAAAACTTTCTGTATATGTGAGAAGAACTTTCTGCATTTGAGAAGAGTTTTCTGTGATGTGAGAAGAGTTTTTCCTTTAAAATTCCACAAAATAATTTCTTTTTGAGTAAAGTGATGGTTTGAAATTCGTTTTTGTTTTTTGGATTTTGAAAGGAATTTACGAGTTGGGTGTGGATTGGATGAAATGCATTTGGGTTGGAATGAATTAGGTTGGGGTTGGAAAAAAGGGCGAATCAAAATTTGGGTTGGTTAACCCTTGATCGGGTCAAGGTTTGGGTCATAGGTCAACATTCGGGTCAAAGGTCAACATTCGGGTCAAAGGTCAATATTTGGGTCAAAGGTCAACATTCAGGTCAAAGGTCAACATTCGGGTCAAAGGTCACCATTCAGGTCAAAGGTCAACATTATGGTCAAAGTTCAGATTGGTCAAAGTTCAGGTAAAAGTTGGATTGGTCAAAATAAGACTTGGTCAAAGTTGGACTTGGGCCGAAGTGGGTTGGGGTCAAACTGGGCTTTGACCAAAGCGGGTATAGGCCGAACTGGGTTTGGGTTGAATTGTATTTGGGCCTGAACTGGGCTTGGGCCAAATGGGTTAGGGTTGAATTGGATTTGGGCTGAATTGGGCTTGGGCCCAAATGGGTTTGGGTCGAATTGAATTTGGGCTTAATTGGGCTTGGGCTCAAATGGGTTTGGGTCAAATTGGATTTGGGCTGAATTGGGCTTGGGTACAAATGGGTTTGGGCTGAATTTGATTTGGGCTGAAATGGGCTTGGGCCTAAATGGGTTTGGGTCGAATTGGATTATGGGCCAGATTGTGGGCCGAAATGGACTATGGGGTGAAATTGGACTATGGGCTGGAATCAATATTTGGACCGAATTTGGAAACGGGCTGGGTTGGAGTGTTATGGGCTGAATTTGGGCCTCGCTAGTGGATTGGGACAGGCTAGCGGATTGGGCCGAGCTTTCTGATATTGGGTCTGATGGGCTTTGGAAAACAAATTTGGGAAGAAATGATGAATCAAATTGGGATGAATTTTGAGAAAGTGCTTTTGTTAATATAGATTATTATAATAAGATGAGGTTTAGGTTTAGGGATCACCCTTTGCTAGGTGGGACCATGGCTCACCATTGGCAAGGGCTCACCCTCTATTCTAAGGCTTGGTCCTAAAAGAATAATAACTAGGGCTTAGCAATAATAAGTCAACCAAGAATAAATAGACAAAGTTGAACTGAGGCGAGATGAATGATCTACATAAAAATGAGATAGATTACAATTCGATTACAAATAAACATAAAAGAAACCAGGGCATTTGCAAACAGAATAAGAATTAAAAAAAAGTAGTGAAGCTACAACATAGACAATAATCGAAGATCTGAATACGAATGGGAATCAAGCATTGGTGAAGTCAGTTCACAAGAAGGAACGAGAGTCTAATGACAAACCGACCTGGAATAAAGTATCAGTCTCAAATATTAAACTGAATTAAAAGAACAAGTTAACACTTCCGCTGCTAACCCTCTTCTGATTTTTATTTTGCTTTTAAACTCGCAACAGCTAACAGGGTTCAACTTCCGCTGATTTAAACTTTATGGATCACTAACTGATTAGTTAAGAATCTAATCACCAATTCACTTAGCCTTAATTAACAACGTCTGCTTACGCTAATTCCAAATCTTATGAGACCAGATGGCCTAATCGGTGCTCCCCTAAACTGATATCAAACTGGTGCAGGTAAACGCAATAGAAAGGAACTCAATGTTTCCTGAATATATACAGCAGAGAACAAAAATTAGAGCCTAGATATACACCGTGTTCATGCTTCCTATAAGCTTACTAAGACCGAAACCTAAAACAAACGCTACAGATTTCACTTCATCATTTTTCATTGAATCTCCAAGGTAGTGTAGAAGCCAACTAAACCGTTACTATGTCATTTAAGCTTGGTGTCATCATGTACAAAACAGAACCAGAGGAAGAAATCACAACCTTATGAACAATGTATAGCAGAGAGCTAAAATCAGAAACCAAATGCCACCTCCAAATTCATCCATTCTAGCCCTACTGTTGATTCCTAACATCTTCATTAAATAGATTAAACATACTAATTAAACTCGCCTTTCTTTTAACCACTTCTGATAACTAGCTGAAGGATGATGCTAAACTGTCAAGTACGCTTGCAGATGAACCAAGGCACCGAGGAACAATTCACAGACAGTCACAAGTGCAGACAATCCATAGATTAAGATTCACCAAAATATGCTATCAAGTAACAATGTTATAATTAGCATTGGATTAGGATTGGGTACCAATTTTTTTGTCGACAAGATGTCCTACAAATAGCCAAAAGGGTGCAAGTAGAGTAAAACAAATTAGACAGCAAATGTAATCGAATGGACGAAGTGTGTGTATGAGATGAAGACAGCCTTGGTAAGTGTGTTTTAGTCCATCGTGCGTGGAATCCCACAGAGGCAACAACCGCCTCCTGTTTACCTTATTTTGTGCACAGGCATACAAAAGATTATCGGTGATGAAACCGAATTCAATCGGGAGTCAAACAATCAATCAGAAGTAAAGAATGAGTAGCTAGCATAAGACCACTTCTGGGCGAGAAACAAACTGGATTGCAGGTGTCACTACCACAATCCAAATTTTCAGATCCAGTATGGAGTGACAGCGAAAAAAAAAATAAAGCAAGCAACATTTATTTCTGTATATACACAATGTGGAACATTAGCCCTCATTTACAGAGGAAGAAACATCTGCACCTCGCACAACTAGTAATACCAATGGCAGAAAAGGAAAATATACCAGAAAGAAAAGAATGATGATGAAACTGAGGGTGTGATTAGAGGAAGACTGATACCCATCTTGAATATGATCCCCTCTTTCATCTTTTGCGTGCGGTAACCCCGGATTTCATAAATGTTTGAACTCAAAATGAGATTGGTTTTCCCAGTGCTTCACTTGCAATCGAAATAGAACATGGCAAATCAACAGAAAAATCGAGGGAAATGGAGATGGAAAAACATCGGAAATGAATTTCCGGAAAAACCATCCCTTACACTCTTTGTAGCCATCGTCTTTTCGACTCATATGGCAAACATCAATGAAATTCAAGAAACCAGTAGAAGTGGAAGATGAACTGAACAATTAAAAGTAGAGACAGGAGGGAATGGTATCATCAGGGAAACAAGGAATTCGGTGCTTCAAAGCCCAGACTTACCTACCCTTGTTGAAATGTCGAATGGAGCAACCCGAGCAAGCGACTGAAGTAGAGAAAGGACAACGGGTTAAAAATGAGAAGTTCATGGTGATTCGAGATAGAAGAAAACTTTGAAGACAGAGAAGTTTCTTTTCCTGGGTTTTGTATTCTTCAAGCTCAAGTTTGGGAGAAGAGGAAAGAACGTGAGAAAGAAAGACATAAAATGTACTGGGGATTCGTGTCGGCCGTTAATATGAGTCTCCAACAGGGTTTGCTAGATGTTCTTTTATAACAAACAGTTAGGGTTTTGTAAGAAAGTCAGTTCTGATTGGGTTTACTGGACTGGATGTGGGCCTTATTTGGAGTATTGGGGTAAAAATCAGAACCAAAATCGAAGACCGTGTTTGGTCCATTCTAGGCCAGTTTGGCCACGGCCCACCTAAAATAAAAAGGTTGCTTCCCCTGAGGTTCGAACCCTAGACCTCCAACATCTACCCTTGCATGCTCTAACCAGTTGACCAAGACAGTATTCTGTGTACAATGACGAGCGGCAACAATAAAATGTAACGTGTGCCAAAATGAATATAAACCAATTAAGCCATCAAAACTCAATACACAGTCGCATGAAATAACACTTAATCTTTAATTCGAAATGGATGAATTCCCTTTAAATGGAAATATACTGTAAAATACGAGAGCTTAAACTAACAAAATGAATTGTTTTCTTTCTAAACGTCATGAAATTGTGAAATGTAAATGATGATAAAATACAAAACATAATAACCAGTACATAAAATACAAAACATAATAACAAGTACATAAAATAATGAAATATCATTAATACGATGGCGATAAAAATACAAGTGAATATAACAAAATGGGAAACGAATAAAATATGTACAAATAGCGGAAAATAAGATTGAATGAATAGGAAATAGAATAAAATAATATATGAGTAAGCTTAATCAAATAAGTAACAAAATGAGGTATGCAAATAAAAATAATAATAGTAAAGGGCGCATAAAATGATATAAATAACAATGAAAATGTTAATGATAAAAAAAAAGTAAATGCTAGAAGAAAATTAAAAGTACTAATAAATAGGATAAAGAAGTAACAAAATTAAAGAAAACTGATAGGTAAGCAAATAGGCAATGAGACAAAAGGGATGGGTTTAAAATCGGATTGTCATTTGAAAATTCATTTTTGTAAAATCGTGTTTTTATGAAATGCTTTGAAAAAGATTATAAAATGATGGTTTCATTTCAGCACGCACGCTAATACGTTTTGAAAAAGAAAGGCGCCGACCCCTCTTATTGTAATTATTTTTTCTGAATTTTGCTTTATGGGGTGAGAATTTTTGGTGTCTACACCATGGCCATGTACCGAGAGCTCAAAAAGGGGCACGAGGTATTTCTTTGTTATGTGCAAGACCTTGAGAGAGACCCTGAATTCAGCACTGATATCCCTGTAGTGTCGGAGTTCCTGGATGTGTTTCCGAAGGAACTTCCCGGCATGCCACCTCAGAGAGAAGTTGATTTTGAGATTGAACTCTTGCCTGGTACTGGACCTATTGCTAGAGCACCGTACCGATTAGCACCAGCAGAAATGGTCGAGTTGAGAGTGCAACTTCGAGATCTGCTCGACAAAGGGTTCAAACGCCCGAGTGTATCACCCTGGGGAGCACCGGTCCTCTTCGTGAAGAAGAAAGATGGTAGCCTCTGCCTCTGCATCGACTACCGTGAACTTAATGTGGTCACCGTTAAGAATAAATACCCTTTACCACGTATCGATGATTTGTTCGAACAATTGAAGGGAGCTTCAGTATTCTCCAAGATTGATCTCAGATCCAGATACCATCAAATTGCCATCTGAGAGCAGGACATTGAGAAGACAATGTTCCATACGACATATGGCCACTACGAGTTCACAGTGATGCCATTCGGACTGTCAAATGCGCCCGCCAAATTCATGGATCTGATGAACCGTCAATTCAGTGATCAGTTGGACACTTCGGTTGTGGTTTTCATTGATGACATCTGTATATTCAAAATCTAGAGATGAGCACAAGAGCCACTTGAGGAGAGTACTTGAGACACTGCGCGAGAACCAGCTATACGCGAAGTTCTCCAAATGTGAGTTCTGGCTTGATCAGGTATCATTCCTTGGTCACGTGATTTCAAGCGCGGGTATCTCAATCAACCCAGCTAAGATTGAAGCAGTTCGCTCATGGCCTAGACCTAAGAATGTTTCTGACATCCAGAGCTTTCTTAGGCTAGCCGGTTATTATAGAAGGTTTGTGAAAGAATTTTCTAAAGTCACGAAGCCCATGACAGCTTTGATGAAGAAGGACGCACCGTTTGTGTGGACTAACGACTGTGAGATCTCCTTTCAGAGCCTAAAGGACTCGTTGACCTTTGCGCCTGTTCTCACCATCCTTGAGGGCACAGAGGGATTCAAAGTCTATTGTGATGCATTAGGCAGAGGCCTTGGATGCGTACTCATGCAGCACGGCAAGGTAGTAGCTTACACCTCCTGCCAGCAAAAGAAGCATGAGGAGAATTACCGTACCCATGACCTTGAGCTGGGAGCCATTGTCTTCGCATTGAAGATATGGTGGCATTATCTTTATGGGGTTAGCATCACCATCTACTCCAATCACAAAATCCTGCAGTATGTCTTCACGCAGAAAGAACTCAATCTAAGGCAGAGAAGATGGATGGAGTTTCTATCAGACAATGACTTCGACCTTCAGTATAAAGAAGGGAAAGCGAATGTCGTAGCTGATGCCCTGAGCCGTCGAGCACACTCACTCCATTCACTACTCACTTCTTCTAGCTTGGTTGATGAGGTGGGAGACGCTTAGATGAACGATCCATACATGAGTGAGATCAGACAGAACATCATCGATGGCACATTTGAGAACCGAAAGTATGACTTCAAGCTTCATGACGATGGTCTGGTCCGGCTGAACGGCAGATTATGCGTTCCTTGAAGCAATACTGAGCTAAGGGATTGCATTCTACAAGAATCACACTGCTCCGCATTATCTATCCACCCGGGAGCCTCTATTGATGTACAAAGACATGAAGAGGTACTTCTGGTGGTCAGGAATGAAGGCAGATGTGAATGAGTTTGTCCTGAGGTGTCTCACTTGCCAGAGAGTGAAATTTGAGCACCGACGACCAGGCGGAATGGTACAACTGATGCCAATTCCAGAGTGGGAATTCCATGATATCTCCATGGATTTTATTGTAGGACTTCCATCTGCCAGGGGAGGACTCAACATGATTTGAGTCATAGTCGATCGCCTCACCAAGGTTGCCCGCTTCATACCGATGAGGGACACTTAGAAGGTGGCAAAGCTTGCTGAGATATTCGATCGGGAGATTATCTGACATCATGGAGTCCCGAAGACTATTGTGTCTGACTGTGACGCCAGGTTTCTTTCAAGATACTGGAAAGCCACACGTGAAGCACTGGGTACCGAGTTGAAGCTTAGTATCACCTTCCATCCATAGACCAACGGTCAGACAGAGTGGACCATCCAGACACTCGAGGACATGCTGAGAGCATGCGCCCTAGATTTTCAGAGGAGTTGGGTTGATAAGCTGCATCTGATTGAGTTTTCATATAATAACAGCTATCACGCTTCGATCAAGATGTTGCCCTTCCAAGCATTGTATGGCAGACCTTGTCGTACCCCGTTGTGTTGGGATGAGTCTAGTGAAGCGGTCATTGTTGGACCGGAATATCTTGAAAATGCAAGCTGAAGTTCAGCAAATCCGAGCGAATTTGAAAGCAGCCCAAGATAGGCAGAAATCATATGCCGATGTGCGACGACGTGACCTTGAGTTCGCCGTGGGCGATCAGGTGTTTCTGCGCATCTCACCGATGAAGGGCGTATTCCGATTCGGCCAAAAGGGCAAGTTGAGCCCGAAGTACATTGGGTCGTATGCGATCACGGAGAGGATTGGAGCTGTAGCCTACAGGTTAGCATTACCTGCTGACTTGGGATGTGTTCATGACATCTTTCATGTTTCACAACTCAAGAAGTATATAGCCGATCCATCTCATGTTCTAGAGCCTGAACACTTATCCCTAGAGCCGACGATGAGATACGTCGAGGCTCCATTGCGAATCCTTGACACCAAGACAAGAGACACTCGCAACAAGTCAGTGCGAATGGTAAAGGTCTTGTGGTCTAACCACGATGTTGAGGAAGCGACTTGGGAATTAGAGGACACCATGAGGGTGAAGCACCCGACACTGTTTGTAGACTAGATTATCTAGTGTCGTGAGGGTACGAGGCGTACCCCTTTTAAGGGGGGTAGAGCCATTTTGTTTTTGGCATTGCTTCAGGATAGCATTGCTTCAGGATAGCATTGCTTGTATGCATATGTATACATTTTGTTTGACACGGTGAAACAACCAGTGTGTTGGTTGTAGTGTTGATAGTGCTTGCATTGTATTGCTTACGTGGTTGTAGTGTTGATAATGCTTGCATTGTATTGCTTGCATGGTATTGTTGTGTGTTTGCACAGTGTGTATGAGTATCATGTTTACAGTAAGTGTATGTATGTGAAACCTTGTTTGACAGATATGAGATCTGTAAGTGTAGTAAGTGTGAATTTTGACAATTGAGATGTCAAATGAGTAAAGTTAGTAATCCACCAACTTTGACAAACTTTGAGGGAAAAGTTTTTAAAGGGGGGTAGATTGAAATACCCCGAGATTAAAAACAGCAATTAATTAGGCTAACGAGATATTTAAGAGCTTAATTAAGCCTAAATAAACACGGGGGAGCACTTCCTGAAGAAAACGGATCCGTAAAACGAGTTAAAAATGTAAACGAGCTTTAAAATGTGTTTTTCAAGAAACTGGGAAAAACGTGACTTTAAGCGGGTTTAATAAACTCATGATAATTATAGTTAATTAAATATCTATAATTAGACTATAGTAAGGGTCTAGAACCATTAAAATGAATTAAACAAGAAAATTCTGGAAAACGGACCCGGATAGTGAATAGTGTCGAAACCGGGAGACGAGACGCATTCATTTCGAAAAGACGAAAACGACCCGGGATATTAACAGAGTGGGGGCCGGTTTTACTGATATTTAATTCCTCTCTCACACTCTCAATTAACTAACTAATACTAATAAGTCACTACAAGACAAAAAATAAAGTAGAGGGGTGAATAGTTGTAGATGATATTTGTACCCTCTCTCTCTCTTCTACTCTAATTCACCCACGTTCCCCCCCCCCCTTCAGCTGAGCTTTCTTCCTCCTCTGAACTCACATGGTTATTTGCTAGAGAAAACACAGCACCTCCCTTCTTTCCTAATTTTGAACACTTAAACAAGCTCCAAACTCCACAAAAATACTACCGTTGGATTCCTCTCTTCTCAAGGAACATTCTTCACCTTTCAAAAGCTGGAAACCTCCATTTTCATCACCATGGTTGTAGGCCATTTTGAAGCTTGAAGAAGGGTATTTTGGCCTCCATCATCTCCTTGCTACTGCAAGGTAAAAAGAAATTCAAGAGCTCCACTTTTACTAGTTCTTTCTTGCAAAATGAAAAATTCAACGTGAGCTCCCTCTTCTTCTATGCCCAGCCGGTTTTTAATCTTCAACGAAGGGGTGGATTTTGCTACCCTTGCTGTCCAAAGACTGCACTCAAGAGAGTAAGGTAATTTCTTAAGTTAAACCCCAAAACTTACTCTTGTGAATTCTAGAGTGAATGGGGATGTGGGAATTAATTAGCCTTGTTGTGTGTGGCATGGGAATGTGATTGTAGCCTAGCAATCTAAACCCATTGGTTGGTGTGAAAACAAGAAGAGAAAGATAGAACAAGAGAAGAAGGAAGAGATAAAGAGAAACCGAAAATTTCAAGGTAAATGAGCTTACCTTGAGTTGAATTGTTGTCTTGTGAAAACAGATTCTGAATGTGATTGAATGACACTGTTTTAGTGTAGTCATGATACTACAATATTGAACAAATTATAAGGTTGTGTTGGTGTTGTTTAGGTGTGGATAAAAGGCCTTGAGGCCAAACTAGTATATATGTGATAGTAATGTGGAGTTAAGTGATGTTGTTGTAGTTGTATTACCTTAATCAAACAGGGATGTAAAAACTGATTTCTGTGAGCTGATGAATGTGGGAGAATGCTTAGAAATATAGGCAAACCCTGTCATATTTTATATAGAAATGTATGGACTAGTGTTTTATTGAAAGAGAGAAACTAGGTATGTTGTAGAAGATGAAAGTGAGTAGTTAATCACTTGAAAACTAATTTAAGGAGAGAAGTGTATTAGGAGTAGAACATGGGTAGAAATAATTCCACTTGAACTCTAGAAATGACATTAGTGAGAGGAGCTTTGAATGGTAAGAAAGGGAACAAAACTGTAACAAGTAGATGGAAACTAGGTATTGAATTGTAAGTGAGAAACTTGAGTGAACTAATCAAGAGTTTGAGAATGAATTTAGTGATTCAATTAGAAAGGTTTATAAGGGTTATTAAGTGTTAAAACATGTAGATTATAAGTGGGAAAGAGTGGGAAATTAATGGGAGAAAGATTGAGCTAGAACAGAATTTGAAAATGCTAAAATGTAGTAAAGTCTGCTATGGTCGGGGACTTAAGTCCCTGAAGCAGTCCCAGACCAACCTAAATAAACCGCCGAGAGTTGAGACCAGGGCATGGTCCTGGACTTGAAAGGACCTGGACCACCCTAAATAAATAGCCGAGATTTCACCTTCCAGCTGGTCCGGGACTTGGTCCCATATTAAACTCCCGGACCATGCACCATTTTAAGCCGAGAATTTAACCTAGAATTGGTCCGGGACTTAGGTCCCTGCTAAAGTCCCGGTCCATATGTAAAATATTGCCGAGAGTTAGCCTAAGGTTGGGTCCGGGACTTAGGACCTAGAAAAAGTCCCGGACCAACCCAAAATTATGAAATTAAGTTCATTAAGTGGGTTTTAAGCTAAGGAATTGAATGGTAATGATAGTATAAGTTAATTAGGACTTAATTAATGACATGTGTGGGTCATTAAGAGCTTAAACAAGATTAGAAGACAATGAGAAGTAAGAACTTGTATGAGTTAAACTAGTAATGTAATGAGTAAGTAAGTGTAGATCGGGAAAACGATAGTGACGTAATGAGTTAGGTTAATTATAGATAATTAACCTCCTGACTTAATGTATGTTATAGGATTTGATTAGGCGGACTCCAAGAGAGAGAGAGAGTCGACGAGCAAACAACAACGGTGAACCGTATGATTTTCTCAGGCCCCTGTATGCTACCGTTGTTACTCTGATTTGTGTGTTTGTGTGTTTATATGCAATCACCTAATCAAGATAAAATGCACGAATATTATTTACTACTTTTTCTTATATCATGTGCCTGTCTTTGCACCTGAATGAACTATGTCTTGTATGACAAGTTTGTATAATTCATGAAATGTTTGGATGATGATGAATCTTGTGTTTGAGAAGTTCTCACTAACACCCTAACCTTCTGACTTACCTAACTTGAGGAAATGGGTAACTGGGTGTTGAAAGAAGACCGATATAGCTTCGACCACGCGTGAGAATGAGGAAGCAAGAGAGATTGCTTTCCGAGTTCTGGCCTAGCCTTCCCACCATGGTTCCGAACCGTATGGTCGCAACCCGGGGAAGTAAGACAAATCTAAAGCTCGGTGGTGAGATGTGGTGAGACTACCTCATCTCTGCCCAGAGGTCACCAGACTTAATTGAATAATTATTTCAAGAGATAAATAATTGGTTAAGTAATGATCATGCCTTGTGCGAGTCATATGATCTTAAGATAAGCGTTAAGTGCATCCGTTTAACCCAGATGAGAAACTGACTAACATGAGAAGAGGCTAGAACTTGAGGAGAGAATCTCAAGGCCTCAGTGACAATGTATGGATAACTTACGATTGTTCCCATTGTTGTGATATGCTCTATGTTTGAGTGTTGCTTCTGCATGTTTTTTAATGTTGTTCATACGCAGCTTTTGCTGAGCCCCTTGGGGTACTGTTTTTATTCTTCCAGATACCCGAGACGGTTGATTGGTTGAGAAGGACATGGTTGTTATACTTTTGGTAGTTTGAAGTTGATGATGGTGTACTGAGTTGTACACGGGCTTGTAGCCCTAGGGTAGCCGGTGTATACTCGTTGTATTTTAGGTTAAGGAGGCATGTTAGAGATGAGTGAGGCATTTAAACTCATATTCTTTTGTTAAACTGGCAAGGTCATGTTGTATTGTATACTTATAGTACTCGGTAATCAAGCGTTGTAAATTATGTTGTTGTAAGTATGGTATTTCTGTCCTATCAGACCGTGACTGCACATAGATTAGGCCGTTAGCCCTAAGGTTGGCTATCGGCATTGTATCACCCTCCGTACTTGAGAGTATTTCCGCTGCGATTAGTTAAGTTACCGGGACGATTAGACCGCGGTTAGAGGATTAACGGTTAGGGTGTTACAAATGATGTGGCTAAGCTTGAGTCAAAAACCTAAATAGGCTAATCTCTTGAGTTGTGTTCATATTTCGACGAACCAATCTCAACATGATTCAACTCATACTCTGGATGAAACACACAAATAACCATCCTTTCATACATCCATAGTATTGAATTGCTTTGTATTAGTTATTAATCATAAATGAGTTCCTTGTGCTATTCACCAGGACCACCACCAATCTAAGTAATCAAAGATGAATCCTTCTAACATATATGTACTTTCACAATATTTATATCAAGGTAATTATTATTCACATACACTTAATATTTCTATTTATCATGTGTTACGAATGAGTCAATGCAAAGTCTATTATCACTCTATTTGGCTTTAAATTTTCATGTAAGAAATTAGTGTTTTTTAGGTATAATCCTAATATGCAATATATAGGAGTGAGGGTGTTCAAAAAGTAACCTATTTTCAAAGGTGAAAAATATCTATCACTTTAGACAATTACAAATTAGTTAAAAGTTGAAGTTGTTATTCATGTGTTGGTACATACAGTATATGTACGATTCATTCAAGCCCAATTCAACTATCAACAGAAGTCGGTGTTATGTAATAAAAAAGATCCATTTGCACTCTTTTTTCACTCCTGACCATCTGAAAGGACAGAGGTGCAAGCTCTCAGGGTTACTGCCTAGTGCTCTATCCCCTTACCCAAGTACTATGGGTGCCCAAAACAACTGTGACCGCGGTACCATACCAAAACCTGTTTATATCATACCGTCTAAACGGTTAACCGTACCGTCTTTGGAGGTATGGTTAACCGAACCGTTATAATTAGACAATTGCGGTTTAAGTAACAGTATGTAACTTTTATATTGTGCATGGTTAACCGCGGTTAATTGGTTATATACATAAATATATATATACACATATAGTCTCTATTTTGATTTTTGATATTTTAAAATTATTTGCTATGTGCTAGTCTTTTGTATATCCTTTAACTTATATTTTGATAACTTGAACAAAGATAATCTAGAATCTAGAAAAATGACACTACTTTCCTATGACATAATATATTATGTGCAATGAAGAGCAAGGTAAGCATTATAGATAGTGTATATTTTAATTATGTTTTGTTAAATCTTTTGAGATGTATTTTTCCATCACTCATTTGATAAAGCAGCTTGTAAATTAAGTTGTTTGAATCTACGTGATTTGATTTTCCTTATATTCTTGGATTGTTTTGTATCATTGCGATTATAAATGTGCAGGTTATATATTATATAATGCATTTTTAGATGATAGAGCATTGAATAATGGTGGATTCAATATTTGTGTTATATGTTACGTATATAAACTAATGCTTGCACATTATATGAAATGCTTGGTGCTTTCTAGTTTTTTTTTATTGTTTTTATTTGCTCATTTTTATCTAGTTTGTTATCATTACACAAGGTTATTTACATAAAAAAATCTACACCCGGTTTTCGGTTAACCTAAATTACCGTACGGCTCTAAATGATTAACCTGAATGAGGTTAACCGATGTAAATGGAATGGTAACGGTATCAAATTTTGAAAAACCATATTACCTGATTAACCGGTATACTGTTACCTTACCGTGAACACCCCTACCAAGTACCATGATAATTGTTTGTTTGTAGGGATGTCTATCTGCCCACTTGTATTCTGTTTCGACTTCAACTTTCATCACTAAAGACTATACCTGCCAGCTCCCAATAACGTAAGCAACAATGAATACATACGCTATAGTTGATGCCTATGCTACGGTCGTTCTCACACGAGATACTAAGCAGTCCGGTGTTCGATATTGTTTTTGGCCCTATGTTACACCCTTGAGGATTTCAAAAGGACATCTGACCAATGCATCAATTTTGGTAAATCTGCGGTTATGTTCTCTCAGCATCTAGATGCCTCCTTAAAGAACAACTTGGCACACATTCTAGGAGCTCCGCAGGTCCAAGATCTTGGGAAATACCTGGGTTTTCCAAGTACTATTGGTAAGAACCGATCATCCATTTTTTGCTACATCAGAGATAGGGTAACCAAGCGATACCAATTTGGTCACATAAAGTGTCACAAGCTGGTCGTACGATCTTGATCGAGTTAGTGCTACAAGCAATTCCTGCTTATATCATGTATGTTATTATTTTTCCCCGAAGTTTAATTAAGCAACTACTGAAGCTTATGGCACGTTTCTGATAGGGTGGTACTACGCAAAGGGACGACATACACTAGCACAAATGGTCAAGCTTATGCACAGATACAGGTTCAGGGGGACCTAGGCTTTCGCGATTTGCACAGTTTCAACCGTGCCCTTCTTGCTAAGCAGCTGTGACGAATCCTCACAGAGTCATCTACTTTACTGTCTAAGCTCTATCACGCAAGGTACTTAACAACTACTCCTCTAATGCAGGCTAAACCTCTAACGACTGCTAGCCCTATATGGAAGGCCTTGTTGAGTGTTCGTGATTTAGTAGAGCTTGGAGTCGTAAGGAAATTGTAACAGGAACTTCTATTGAAATAGTAGATTGTTGGTGCATGATAAACCTAGTGGGAAGCCTTTTCTACGGAAACTGCCCCCTGTGGTTCGTCATTTTTGCATCAGTTGCCACTCTGATTACTCCATCACTCACTTGGAATGTTGACCTTGTCAACCACTGGTTCACTCCCAAAGATTCTATAATTATATTACACTTACCTATTCCATCAGTTCATGAACATGCACCACCTCTTACTCCTCGGGATAAATGGTAATGGGGATTCGCTTCATATGGGCAATACACGGTCAAAACTGCATACCATATTGATTTTCAAGCATGTCAGTCTTTATCTGCTTGTTCTTCATCATCGATGATGCTTGGAAAAGCTTACAAGTGCCTATGGACAACTGATTTATCTCCTAGGATAAAGCTCTTTGGATGGAAACTATTATCAAGTACTGTACCTTCAAAGACAGTAATAATGGATCGCATCCGTGGGTCAGGGTGATGTATCATGTAAGGCATGTAGACAGCCTGAGACGCTAGTTCCACAGGTTCGTCCATATTGGGAAATGATAAAATTATTCATTCCAAACTCAATCTACACAGACCAGGGTCTTAAGGACTGGTACTTTCATGCTTATCTACAACAGTCACAACAATATTTATAGTCCATTACTCAGCTCATTTGGCGTATCTGGTATGCCCGATGCCAGTATACCTTCAGTAAAGTTTTTTCCTTTGCCCAAGGTTGGTGCCAGGCAGGCAGCTTTATCCACCATCCCAAACTATTCTTTATACCTCTACTAGTGCCCTACAACAACATCGACAGCATAATCCCCATTGGTTAGAAGTCTTTGTGGATGCGAGTGTGGATCATGTGGCACATATGGGGTATGCCTATGTTACCTGTCAGAACAAAATTATCTTTGCTGGTCTTCATGGGACAACAAGAATCTATACTCCCACAGACGTTGAGGCTCTTACAGTTGAGTCGGGAGTCAAGTTAGGGTTTTAACAGGTTGTAAAGCTGTCTTGGATTACCTTAATTTGGGTTGTGTTCCTTCATTTCACAAATCGACGACTATATTAAATCGTCTGTCTCTAGAACTTAGTGGTTGTACCGAGGTGCGGTTGTTTTTTGTTCCTAGAAGAGAATATGTGAGAACAACACGTCATTCATGGAGTTCGGATGAGATTCTGGAATTTATAATCAACTTATGTTCTTCTCAATATCAATATATTATACTTTTTCAAAAGG
Organism: Limonium bicolor; assembly: GCA_023374045.1. NCBI lineage: Eukaryota > Viridiplantae > Streptophyta > Magnoliopsida > Caryophyllales > Plumbaginaceae > Limonium > Limonium bicolor. Next base: position 9,392,854 of record CM041781.1, on the reverse strand, counting down.
AAAAAAAAAAGCATTCTTGGATAAAATAAATCATGCTGACTAGTTATCATATGTTTGACAGTATCTATAGTCAACATGTGCTACAACTGTTTGAAAGTGCAAGAGGAATTCGACCATCACCATCAGAAATGTTCTCTCAAATACAATCGTTTCTTTTTATCGACAAATGTAGAACATGCCCCCACGCTAGAAAAAACCATGGGATTGGGAAAATACACGAAAATTCAGTACACTTTCAGGTTCACCACAATACAGTACTGTTCTTGCAGGTGGAAAAGCAGAGACCACAAAGTCTTATTCTACATCACCAGAGAACACAATACTATAGATCATCTAGGAATCAATTTCGAGTAATGCAGTTCCCACAGTCGGTGAGTGAGTAGTTTTACTGCTGCTCGGGGCTTCCCTCTTCTGCTGGAGCGTTTCCTGCATCTATTGAATATAATGAAATTAGAAACTGAGCAATTACACCTAGATGTAACTGAAACATATGCTAAAAAAAGAGCATGATCAATAATATAAGATGTGTTATCAACGTAGAAAGCCATAAATAATACCTTCACCATCTGCAGGAGCACAAGGTGATTTCCTGTATCGAGTTTGCTGTTGAGTTGGCTGGCAAAGTGAACCTAAGTGTTAGTAGAGCTGGAAAAGTATAGATAAAAGGAGGAAAAAGCTTCATACCAACTCTTAAGGGTAGCACCAAATTTCCCAGGGTTTCAGGAATAAAATTGTAACTTCACAAGAACCATTAAACCAAACAAAAAAATCCTTCACATATCATACAAGAACTTTTTACAATCATAAAGAAGGTGGCTGACCCCTCAACTACAAATAAAGTCAGACAACCAATGATCTCCTAGTCAAACCATCTTCTGCCAAACATCATTACCATGATCAATAAATGCCCAAATGACACAACATGATAATTTAAAAAAATCACTTGGTAAATAGAATGTGAAACAGCCTCGTAAAACCGACATACCCCTAACTTCGGTCGAAGTGCCTCAAGTGGTCCCTTTGGCTTCTGGCCACCGCCTTGCTGTAGTTTCATTTGTAGAAAAATGTCTTATTAGGAGTTATAGATGACTGACTTTCACAAGAAAGTAAGCAGATCTCTAATGCTGTGTTTCAAGTTTGGATCAATTCTAGCAGATTAGCAAACAACAATGCAAGAAGAATACCTTTCCTAGAGCCCAGTCAGCAGAATCAAAGTAAGCCCTTTCATGATCCTGACATTAAGAGAACCAATAACAATTCAGTGTGGAAGAGAGAAGTGCACCAACAACAAATTTGCAAATAAATCAGTTGCTCATTCATAAATGAAAAAACAGTACAAGCTAAAAGGATAGTTTCATAATAAAACTCAGCTCTCTATGCAAAGCAAATTCCTTCGACCTCATTTATCATGAATAGAAGTCAGTGGAAAATCATACGTACCTTGGAGATAAGAGGTGGTTTCTTTGGCATCATCCCACCATACTTTTTCTTCACAACTGCTTCCTACAAGAACATAAATGCCAGTATTATAAGAATATGACAATTTGTCAAAAGATGCCACGCTCGAATTGTCAAGACATTAGGTTCAAAAAAAATATATTGTCAAGATATTAGATGGAAATATGAAAAGATCTCAAAACCTCCTGCTGGGATGTTGGCATTGACTTTGAAGAGTCTTCTCCGGTCTCTCCATCTACCATTTCTTGATCCTTAACTTCTTCCGTTGCAGACATATTGTGTGACAGTTGAAACTTACGAGTAGCTTCAAGAACATAGTCCAGAAAAAAGGGATTAAAATATGGTAGTAACTGTACCTTATTGTGAGGGCTCAAAATTGGCAAAATCCAGAAAAAGTAAAATCAAATTAATCTTATAGCAATAAGAAGCAATAGGCGGAATCCTGATCAACTCCCCACCCTCACATAGGACACAGATACGACAGAGTAACCAAATCAAGGATGCTCATAACGAGCATAAAATTCAGATCACACATCACATCTTTGGTTCGATGTCGCGGCAATTAAATACAGAGTTGATAGGTCAGCTACTCGAATAGAAGGCTCCTCATAACGTCATTAGAAATTCAAGAAACCAAACGCTCTGATATGCCATCAAGATCTCACCTGGATGCAGTTCAACAATCGACGGGAAATAGAGAGATGAGAGGGGTAGGGAGGGAGAGAGGGAGAGAGAGAGAGAGAGAGTGACAGAAACCTGCAACAGAAGACGCGAGAATCTACAACCCTAAGTTCGACGAGCGGAAATGTCAGAGAGAGCGGGAGATGGCTGATGGCGTACCGTGTATGGTCTCAACTCTCAACAACACGATCGATTCGATCGATCAGTCACTACGGAAGATGAAAGCAAAAGGGTATTCTAGACATTTGTGGCCCGTCATTATGCATAGCAGCATAGGCGCATAGATGCCGGAGAACAGATTCTGCTGACACATCCGCGTAATCTTACGGCGAAAAAGGAAGCTTCCTTTGTGCGGAACTTTTGTATGTGTAGTAGTAGGAAGTACATATTGTAGTGTATACTTTTTACTGCACTTCTTTTATTACCCTATCTTTTATTATACATATCGTCTAAAACAGCACATAATACAATATGTAATCAAAGAGACTAGGCTCTGTTCGGTATGACTGCTTTGATAGTATATTTGGCAGTAGATTTGTGTTGGTAAAAATACAGCATATTTGCTGGTAAGTTTGCGGCTGTTTTGAAAACTGTTGTTTGGCAGTGCGGCATATATACAACATGTTTGGTTAAGTTAGTTATAAGGAAAATTCACGAGATACCCCTGTTTTCTTTCGTAATTCACAATATACCCCTGTGATTTTAGTAATTCAACTTTAAACATACTTAAATGTTGTCCAAAATTGATGAAACTTTACATGGATGATGCTAAAGTGTTATATTTTGATCCAATATCAAATTTGAAGCTTTTTAAACTCACATGTGACCTGTGGGACCCAATGAATATGTGACTGTTCATTAGGTCCCACAAGTCACATGTGAGCTTAAAAAATATCAAATTTGATATTGGACCAAAATATAACACTTTAGCATCGTCCATGTAAAGTTTCATCAATTTTGGACAACATTTAAGCATGTTTAAAGTTAAATTACTAAAATCATAGGGGTATATTGTGAATTACAAAAGAAAACAGGGGTATCTCGTGAATTTTCCCTTAGTTATATGTAGTGTGTTTACCGTTTTCGTATTCCAATTACAATTTATTATAGTAAACTAAGTAACTTTATTTAGTTAGTAAAAATAAATAGAAAAATTCATAAAACAATATATTACTATGAGTATTTAATTTACAATAAAAAAGTTGAGAAACCAAAGAAAATAAAAAATATTTATATAACCAATAAAATTTTAATTTTGATTATTTAAGTAAAACTTGTAACTTCTAAATAATATATTGTTATTATTTAAATTTTATAATTCTTACAAATATAAAAACGTAACAAAAAGAACAAGCGTTTTAAATTTTCTAATACATTATGTGAATTTATTTAGTGAAATTGTTACTTTTAATAATATATAATATTTTTGTAATTTTGTGTGTTAATAAATTTATATACATTCATATTTCTATATACTTATTTAATATTTTAATTTATGTATCAACAAGTGTGTATATTTATTGGTTTTTTAATTTTATTAATCTATGTTGTATTACAAATAATATATTGTAGATTTTTATTATTAATGTGGTTTTTTTTTAATTTGGCTAAAAAAGTAGTACTAATTTTTTATAAATTATTTGAAGCATTATGTAATTTGTAACAAATAAAGTAACTTGTAAAAAATATCTTTTTTTAAATCAATAGTCACAGTAATTGCATTATGAAGTGAGTAAAGAAGTAGAGGCGAAAGCACGGAAATGAAAAAGTAGCATTTGCTACGGGCATTTATGCTGACATTTATGCTCTTTTAGCCGAACAGCAAAAACAAATAAAGGAATCCAAAACAGCATATGTTGTCCATTTATGCTCAAAAAGAGCATGGCGAACGCTAACTAAGAAAAATTCTATACACATAATAAAAAAATATTTAATTATATTAAAATATAATTAAAATAGTATTTTTCAATATAAAATAAAGTATATTATATATTTTTGTACATACATATATATTTCTGTTCATACATAAATGAGCAGTTAAATAACTATATCTAACTATAATAAGATACACTTAAAAAAATTCATTTATTTTGAGGATAATTTTGTTATGTTTTTCTTTCATTGTTATAAGAACTTTATATTAGAAATTATCAAAGAATTTATACAAATGATTGACAATTTTCATACCAAGCTAAGACTATTGAAAAAATTTGACCACAAGTGGATCAGTCTTATTATTTTATATTTGTGATATAAAAACTATTGTAATTTGTATGGTGCAGTTGTTTAGTTAGCTATTCGTGGTCATGCTACCTATGGTAGGTTAACTGTCTTATTCGGTTAATTGCATTTTTTAAAGTTAACAGTAAGGATATAAAAATAATGAGAAGTGCTTGTACAAAAGATGATACATAGGTGACCCTATATATCAGATGTCATGGAATATACATAAAGTACAGGAAAAGCAACAAGTTCCAAAAAGGTGACGACGGGCCAACCTAATACTCTCTCCATTCAACAATATCTGTCATTTTAGAAACTTGCACACTTATTAAGGAAAGTAGAAAAATGACGCATATACCCCTACTTTTTACTTTTTCATCTAGATAATAATTACTTTTGTGTTGAATAGTAAGGTTAAAAGTGGAAAAAAGTGTGTCAAAAAGCTAGAATGGCGTATATTTTAGAACAAGAATCACTTCCTAAAATGACAGATATTAATTAACGGAGGGAGTGCTAATTAGCCATAGGTGAGAAAAGGGGGGGCAAAATAAAAGCCCAAAATAAGAAGCAAAATGTCCAAGCATCTAGGAAAATAGAACTTGGTCTATCCATTTAACAACTCGGGAGGAGCTCAAGTTCGTCCAATGACCACCTTAGTTGCACTCTTGATATCAGCTACGATGAGGAAGGGATCTCTAGCTTGACCCGCCATACCTCTCTTGCATCTCTCGATCCATATGTAATAGACAACATTAGCGGTTGTTGCCCGCCTCACGAAGTCCTTCGGTCTCATCCTCTTGCAATTGGGCAAGCCAGTAAGGGAAGTTGTGCAAGCTTGACCTGTTGGTGGGGATCTCTAACCAGTCACAAATAGTCCACCAAATTTTGTGAGATTTTTTGCAAAGAAAGAAAGGTGGTCACTTGTCTCTAGAGCTTGCTCACAAAGCCATCATCTATTAGCTAGGCGCATGCCTCTGGATTGCAGTTTATCACATGTTTTAAGCCTACCTCTAAGAGTAACCCACAAATATATTTGGCTTTCAAGATCGCCTAGGTCTTCCAACAAATATTAAACTAGGTGAAAGAGCGAGTTGGGGAGACGACATCCTTAAAAAAGGTGTTAATAGAAGGGCGGGAAGGGTAGGAGAGGAAGAGGGACATGGAATCCAAGATAGCTGCATTATTTGACCCACCAATCTCTAGTATGAAGAATAGATTTCCAGAGCTATGGGTCATCACCTTTTAGATTAGCGGCCTAGATGTTAAAGCTACTCAAGTAAACACTATGGATCCATTGGATCCAAAGTCTTTTAGAGTTATTAATGGTAGCCGAGATGGTCTTAACCACTAAGCACATGTTCCATTTATGAATACCCTTTAGGCCAAGGCCACCACCATTCTTGTTATGGCATATGGAGCTCCAGGCCACCTGGGGGAGGAGTTACTGATAATGTCCTTAGACCAAAGAAAGTAGCGAAGTCTTTTTGTAGTACTTTTGCTGACATTCTTAGGAATGGAGACACACGAAGCCCAAAACCCAATAATCACGAATATGGAGCTTTGAATAAGAGTGAGATGTCCAACAAAAGAGAGTTGCTTACCTCCCCAAGAGGAGATAGATTTTTGAATGTTGTCGATCAAAGGGGCGAATTCAGATGTTTAGGGTTTTCTAGTGGAGATGGGTATGCCAAGATAGTGAAATGGAAAGGAGCCCTGATTGAAATCAGTGGTAGAGAATCGGGTCAGCCAAAGAGGGGGTGGGGGGACTCCCCCCCCCCCCTAGAAAGATGTCTGATTTGGCGAGGGTTAGCTTAAGACCCAAAGCCTCTGAAAAGAAATTCACCTTACTAAGCAAGATTGAGATTGACTCCTGGTCCCCCTACAGAATAGTAGGGCATTATCAGCGAAAAACAAATGGGGCACGAAGAACCTTGCAGGTTGGATGATAGCGGAAATTTATGGTTTGGGGGAGCTTATCAATGAGGCGGGAGAGCATATCCATGACCGGGATGAAGAGGTATGGGAGATAGGGTCACCTTGGTGAAGTCCCTACTCGCATTCAAAGAATCCACTAGGGGAACCATTCAGATCAATTGAGAAAGAAGTAATAATGACACATTGCATGATCCAGTTGGTAAAAAATAGGAGGGAAGTTCGAGAACCTGAGAGTATCATATAGGAAGGCCCATTCCACTGTGTTGAAGGCCTTCCTAATGTTCATCTTCATCATGAAAGGAGGAGAAGTTTGAGCTCTTTGGTAGTGCTTCATCAGACAAGAGAACATTTTGCTAATGTCCGAGATGAGACGGCCCTTGATAAAGCCCCCTGGTTGTCTTTCACAAGAGCAGGGTGAACCTCCTTAAGCCTCTGAGCTAGAATCTTGTTGATGATCTTATAAATAGTATTGCAATAGGAGATGGGCTTGAAATCACTAGGGGTGATGGCAACATCATATTTAAGGATCAAAGTGATGAGAGTAAAGTTTATTTTCTTAAGAAGTCTACCACTGTGAAAAAAACTTATGATTGCCAAACATAAATCCTCGTCAATTATTGCCCAAGAAACATTGAAGAATTTAGCAGAATACCCATCGGGGCCTGAGGCTTTATCATCATCAATAGAAAATAGGGATGCTTTAATATCCGAGTTATCAACAGAACGAAGCAGGGGGACCACCCGGAGTGGTCGAGAGTTATGTTGTTATCAAGGTTAAGGTTGAAGAAGAAGCAAGAGAGGGTTGTCTTAGAGCCAAAAAGTACTCTGAAACATGGATATTAAGCAGTCGACAATGTCATTAGGGGCTTTAAGCTCCACCCCATGCTCATTGATAAGAGACGCAGTAGCGGTTTTATTTTTCTTTGCTTTGATGGCCCTGTGGAAGAAGTGGTCTTTAAGTCAACATTCTTGAGCCAACGGATCTTAGAGAGATGCCAGAGCAAGAGGAGCTCTTGGTGGTTTTAACACACAGATCATGCCTTAAGGATTTTTCTTTAAAAATATAGGTTGAGTTTTATGGATCAAGGTTAAGCCTCTTTTGGGCATTGGAGAGCTCATTTAGGATAGATTGGGATTTAAGGAAGAGCGAGCTAAACTAGGATTTCTTGAGCGGGTAGCCTAGATTTGAGGATATCAAGCCTTTTGACAAGGGTAAACATTCTACTGCCGCAGATAGGGACATTCCAAGCTTGACGATGAGTGAAAGAAAGGAAGGGTTCTTGGACCAAATGTTGAGATATTTGAAACTCTTTGCAAGAGTGGGAGGATGGGGTAGGGTGAAAATCACGGGGTTGTGGTCGGATATTAAAGGTGGGAGGAAAGTGGAGAAGCTAAGCGGGAAGGTAACTTACTTACAAGGACACGGTCGATTTTACCCAATACACGGTCGTGATCAAACTTGTTATTCCACCATGTGAAGAAGTGCCCATAGTAGCAAAGGTTGTTGAGTTTAGCCTTAGCAACACAATCCACAAAGTCTGCGTAGTCTCTAGGGGATGAGGTATGGGAGCTGAGCCTATCTTCAGTGAACAGAATGTTGTTGAAATCACTAGCTACGATCCAGGGACCCACAGAGCTTTCACTAAGACACATTATCTCCTCCCAGAGTTGGGTAGTTCATCCCATACACAACAAAGAGGGTAAAGGGGTTGGAGCCATAGGGAGAGACTTTACAAGAGTGTTGTACAGGTTAAAACGTATATTCAGCAAGTGTACTGGTCTATCGTAGCAAGTTTTCCTAGGTAGTATTCTCTAGGTTATCGAACCAAAGGAGGCTGTGTCTAGTTTGAGTCTTTAATCTAGCTAACTAATAAACTGAAGGGAAAATAACAATAATAAAATTGGGGGTTTGAATGCAGAAATTAAATAAACTAAAATAAAAACAATAAAAAGATAATCTTCTAAACAAAACTAAAAGGTGAATCCTGGTTTACTACTCCTCCAAAATCCTTGGTTCCCTTCTCAATGTGATTACCAAATTCTAAATTAAAATCTTAGATCAGGTTATTTCACTCTCGGTCTCCCGCTCGGCAAAATCTAATTAACAATTACCAAATCCTAACTCTCGTTATGAATTTACTAATTGCAAACAACTTTAAGCACGATCCAGTTAGTTGATCAATTAATATTTTAGAGGAGTTGCCGTCTCTAAATTAATTGGTTTTGTTCCTGTAGTCTATTGAATGCCGCAGTTCTCACTTGTAAGCAAACAAACTAATAAACTCTAATAATTGGCCAAATCATCAGAGAGTAAATATTAACAAAGAACAAATACTTTAATTTGATAAAAACTGGTAAATTCACAAAGATAATGAAACCTAGAATTCGGATTACATAGCAAACCAAAATTCTAACAACTACTCAGACATTGGAGACAAAGAAATAACAACGATAATATAGAGTTTAGAAAGCGTCATCTAATTGTGGGACGATGACGAATTCGGTCTCTGCCTTCTGCTCCGGTCTGTCAAAACTGTCTGCTGTTTCCTCTCGGTGTGACTTGGTGCACGGCTAGGGTTTCTGAAATTTATCGTGTATCTTCTCCATAATGTATGTGTCGAATATATATTTTCTCATGCAGCCACCGTTTTAGATAAAAGAATACCATATCCTTCACGTGTGACTGATTGATTCAAATAATGTCTATCCGATCACTCTTCTGTAGCCCAAGAGCAACTCACGTGCATGGCCCATGTGATGTGCTTGCAAATGTCCGTCTTCAATTGTTGTATGGTTGATAAATGATGATGAAGATTATAATCTTCATGTCCAAGCTTCGACATGCGGATGTATATGCAGCCCAATTCCCAGTACGTGTGAATTGAAACACTAATCCATAAAATATTGTTGTGCGGCCCATCATGTCTACGCCTAAGTCTGTCGGCCCAGAGAAAATGTGCCAACCAAAATCAACAGGCCCACGTGCATGTATGTCCGCGCCAGGCTATGTCACGTTTGTCGGCCCAATTTGATTCAACGACTGCAGAAGTTAACACAGTCTTAAAATGCACCAGAATAGTTGTTTTTATTCCGGTTTGGTCCCGTCTTCATCGTTAAGTTTTTGGCACATGTATCTAGACCATTTTCTTCAGTATTTTTACCTGTTTTAGCATAAAACCACAAGTAAGGGAAGTTCTTTGCATATAACATAAAATAACATATAAGTAAGGAATTTGTCATATAAATCAATAAAATATTAATCACATTAAGCATAGAAATATAGATAAATTCCGCACTTATCAACTACCCCACACTTAGCTTTTGCTTGTCCTCAAGCAAATAAAGAATATAGCTGCTCCAACCCGAAACATTAAACTCCAAGATCGAACATAAGCAGAAGGAAAACAAGCAAAATGACAATCAGAAAAATCAATCTGCTCTAAGCTATCAGTTTTCGCAAACAGTGAATAAGGAATAATTTTAATAAAAGCATGAATAGACTGAATTGCAGAAACTAAAACACAAAATTAGCTTAGGATCTTCCACCAATTTCATTCCATTACCCTTTGGATGACAAGGGGTGTGAAGTATTGCCTTATTCCGCAATATCTTTCAACACCACGCACTCATGATCAAAAACTAAAAAAAAACTGCAATTATATATTTCGTATGCAAAAACTTTTCTTCGTCAAGAAACAAAAACAAACGATTTATTTAATTAATTGCATAGTTATTCCTTCACCTAGACTTTTCTCTTTATTTATGTAACGACTTTGGGCCAACTATCCCAGATCACAAGACCTTAGGTAGATAGGTGATAAAGCACCCCAAGGACTTAATAACCAGATAAAAGAGGTCTGATTCGGTTTAGGAAATCTTTGACCAGAGGAGTACCTTGCCTTATCCTTTCATGCCAAACATTCATATCATTCCCAAGATCCAAAGCTAAACGCATTTAGTCTCCACAATCAGCCAATCCATCAAATTTCAGTGAAAATAGAATAAATTTAAGAAAAACAATTCCGGAAAGGCAACTTTTAAGCAGAAAGACTTTTAAGGTTATCATCAGGTTCAATTTCAAACTCCCACAGATATTTTCACCCAAAATTCAATATTTAACAGCAAAGAGTAGCATATTATTTATCACTTGAAAACAATAAAAAAACAAGTGGTCTGAAGTAATAACCGAAGATCACACCCTACCCCACACTTAAAATTAAACAATGTCTTCATTGTGTGACAAGGCAGGAGTGAAAAACTCAGAGCTCGCAGAAAAACATTTATGTCCAAAGGAAACAGACAATAGAGTAGTCATTAACAAAAATTAAAAATTAAAAGAAAATTAAAACTAGAACTCCCCTGGATTTTGTTGTTACTTCGTATGTAGAACGACCCCACCCCACACTTGAGCGTTGCTCAAGTGTTGCAGCCTGGTTGCAGCATCGACATGAAGCAATCATCTGTAAGAAAGACACTAAAAGCAACCAAAAACTACAAACAGAGTTAAAAATTAATAAACAACAAAACCAGGAAAATAACTACAAAACGAAATTAAAACCAAAATGAAAAACTAACAAAAAATAAAATATAACGTTGGGTTGCCTCCCAGCCAGCTGCCCTTCTTTAACGTCTTTGGCTAGACATGTCTTGTTCTCTCAAGAGACTCCAGATGATTGAGCTTTCTTAGGAACCCATCGACAAGAAGTTCGAGAAGCTTCCAAAACTTGTTTCGAAGACCTACCAGCATAAAATAGTAGTTGCTCACCCTCAGCATTCAAAGTAATCGTACCGTGAGCAACTTCAATTCGAGTGTTGGCTGTTGCTAGGAATGGTCTTCCAAGGATGATAGGAACTGTCGGATCTACAACCATCTCGAGTACGACAAAATCGCAGGGAAAGTATAGATGCTCCACCTTAACCATCACATCCTTAGCAATCCCACAAGGATAAACCATTGAGTGATCTGCTAACTGAAGTGTCATTCGTGTAGGCTGTAAGTCCCCAATTCCAAGCTTTTCAAATATAGTGTATGGCATGAGACTGATCGATGCTCCCAAATCAGCAAGGCAGTGGTCGAAGTCAATGTCTCCTACTCTGCAAGGAATTGTGAAACTTCCAGGATCTTTGCATTGTTTTGGTAGACGCTTCTGTATGATCGCTGAACAAGTTTCTGTAAGCTGAATAGTCCCTGTCTCAACTAACTTTGCCTTATTAGATAAAAGCTTCCTTAAATACTTGGCACAGTTAGGCACCTTCGCAACTAATTCAACAAAAGGAATATCAACAGATAGTTGACGAAGTAAAGTAAGAAACTTATCAAACTCACTATCCTCTTTGGAACGCTTGGTTCTGTTTGGGAAAGGAACTGGAGGAGCAACTTCAACTGCAGGTGATGTAGCTGGAGGAGATTGGGTGGCTTTGCAATTACGCTCATTCTCTAGCACAAGTTCCTCTATATTCACCACCTCAAGCTTAGTAGTTTTACCTTTACCACTCCTAGTAGTTACCTTCTTCACCGTTTCCTTTTCCTGCAAAGAACATTTATTAGCCAATATATCATCTGCTAGTTTTGCGTAATTTGGCATTAACTTGAGCACATCAGAAAAAAGCATATCCTTAGTTAATTTCTTGAAAATTTTAAGAAATTTTCCAAGTTGTTCATCAAGGTCCCTTTTCGTTAACCTGTTAGGAAAAGGAATAGGTTCTTCAAATTTACGATTAGATCTAGGAGAATAAGAGGGTTGAGTTTCAGGAGACTCATTCTCCTTGGGTGTTTCATAAATTTTATTGGAGTCCTCAACCACTGTATGAAGAGAAGAAACTGGAGCAGCCTCTGAAACATCATTTGCTATAATAGTCACGGCATTAGCTTGCTCCTTAAGGTTTCTCTCTGAATGGGTAAGCTGCTGAGACAATTCGGCCATCTGATTCTTCATATCTCTATTGAATGACTCTTAATGTGCAATGAATGAATCCAGCTTACTCTCTTGCGCTGTGAAACGCTTCTCCGTTGTTGCAACAAATGTAGCAATCAAAGCTTCAAGATTCGAGGAGGAGCTATTATTAGTTTGCTCTGACTGCTGATGCTGCTGAGGTTGATAATGTGAAAATTGATTATGCTGTTGCCCAAAATTATTGTTGTCAAGCTGGTATCTTTGATTCTTTTGATTACTGTAAAAATTACCCGACCTATTCCCAACATAATTAATTGTTTCTCCTTGATGTGGTATGCATTGACACATACTGGAATCTCTTCCACAAAATTCACTGAAATACCCCAAACCTTGATATGTTGGTTAAATGTTGAAATATGGCATCTAAAGGCTAAAAGTGCCTTAGAAACATCAGTGTACAATTTAAGCCATGGTAAAACACAATAAAACACTAAGGCACGGTTTGAGCAAAAACATGCTCTAAGCTTGGAGTGAAGTTGGTTAGGACCCAAAGAGCCTACCAAGACTTGATAATGTTTAATTATGATTTTATAAGGCTAATTAAGTCCTTAGGAAACCTTGGTAGACATTGGAAACCAAACAAAACACAAATAAATACCTTAAGGTCAATATGGGCTAAAAAGTGCTCTAAGCTTGGGATAAATCTGTAAAAGACCTAATGGTCATACATATACCTTATAAATATGTTAATGAACATATTAAATCAATTACCAAAGAAAACCAAGCTTGAAAACAAGTTAAAACACAAAATGTGCTTTAAGGAGTCTTAAAGCACATTTTTGAAAAATTGTCTTGTAAATGAGTTTTGAATGGCTAAATGTCCATCATTACTCTTTAATTAACATGTGTAATATATAGTATCACATTTGGAAGTCTATATCAATGGGAAATCAAAAATTTCACATCTATGTGCCTTGTTTTAGTGAATAGTAACTTTAATAAGCTAGTTTGTAACATATGATGTTATAAGTAATTAAATGAGTCAATAAAGACTATTATACCCCTAGACTACTAATGGGGGCCGGTTTTTATGAGGTGAGTCATCACCTTGTAAGTTAACAAAACAAATAACTAATGATAAAGCAAGTTACTATTGCTTTATTACATAATATCTCTTAAAAAGGCAAACCTATCTTCATTCTCTCTTTCCTTCTTTCATTCCCACGGTTTCAACTCTATCTTCTTCCTCTCATTCACGTTTTCTACAGCAACACCAACACCACCGTTATTTTCCATCTTTGACCACTTGTATCTCCTAGCTCACTTGGCCAAATGAAATTCTAAGACCACCATTCTCTTCCTCTCATCAAGCTCTTCAATTCTATCCTTTCAAAATTCCAAGAGCTCCATTTCGGTGCCAAGAGGAATCTCCATGGGAGGAGCTTGAGCTCACCTTTTCACATATTAATGCTCTCCTTTGCTTCAGGGTAAGGAAACTCAAAGAAAAATGACATTTCTTTCATGTTTTCATGTTGACCGAAAATTCACCTCACAATGGTGTTTTCACCTTGCTTGTTTTAGCTTCATTTGAATCTTCCAAGGGCTAGGAGGAGTCCTCTCTTGATACTTGTTCAAGCTCTTTTCCAATTCCAAGGTAAAACAATTACCTTAATGTGTTAAAACAATATGTGTAACTAGGGTTTACAATGAGATGAAGCATAAAGCTTATATACTCATTTCAATGTTGGTATATTGTTTAGTAGTTGACAAGGAAAGAAATGCCTTACCGGTTTATAAGGAAACAAGAAAGAAGTTTGAGTGGAAAAGAGGTAAATATGCTATCTCAATGTGGTTTAATGCCTTAGGAGAAATGAGCTTATAATGCTTGTTAAAACTACCTAAAGAGCAAATGGTGAATGACTTAGTAAGGTGTTTTCAAGGAGACTAGTAAAGGAACATATGTCTTAGTGTGTGTAATTGCAGGTCAAAGGCTTATATATTGTGGAAATTCAGTGTTTAAGGTTTATGCAATTTAAGGGCCTAAGAGCCATGTTATTTAAGGGCCTAAGTGCCAAGCAATTTAAGTTATGCACTATATTGTGATGTAGTGCTAAATGTGTGAAGTTTGTGTATAAAAATGTGTTTGATGGATTTTAGGTGTTTTTGAATGAAATAAGGTAAAAACCTAAGTGTTTGGATGTGAGTATATGCAAGAGAAGCTATGGCAAAATTTGGAAAATGTGCAAGAAGTTCTAAGTGTTTTAAGAAAGTTTTGGTGAACTAGGAAGTTGTTTAAGGTTTAGGTAATGTTGTTATCCAAGGAATAAGTGATGTTTAGGTAAGATGTGAAAAAGGAGGTTTAGTTAGTAAGAAAAGAAGCTTGAGAGATGTGTAAGGTGTAGAGGAAACACCTTGGTATAGTGGTCATTATAGGTAAAATACCACTTAGAAATCTTAAGGAGAAAACAATATAAGTGTTAGGAATTTTGGTAAGAAGAGAGTAAGTGTTTAAGGAGTTATAAAATGAGTTTTATGGATGTTATATGAAGGGTTAAGGGTGCCAAATGATGTTAGAACACATTAGGAGGCTTGAGGAAAAGTTCGGAGAAAATTTGACAAGTTTTGGACAACTTCTGATGTTGTCCGACCCAGTGGTCCGACCCAGGGTGGGTCGGACAGCCTCTGTTAAGTTACCCGTTGATGTTTCTGGAATGGTCCGACCCAGATGGTTGGGTCGGACATGGGTCGGACATGGGTCGGACATGAGTATTAAGCGGACGGGAAAAGTTTCTGGAATGGTCCGACCCAGCTGTGGGTCGAACGGTGGGTCGGACGGCCCAAAATTATGCAAAGAAAAAAAAACAAGACCATGTTGTAAGGAGAATCAAAGTGATATTTTGGTATTAGGATATGCCTAAGTTAATGTGTGAAGTTTGGGTAATCAATGGATGAAGAGAACAAGTTGAACAAGGGTAGAAAAATGCAAATATAGCATTCTGTAGCTTGGGTCCGGGACTTGGTTAATGGTTGAAGTCCCGGATCATATACCAAAAAAAGGCCAAGAGTTGCTCCATGTAGTGGTCCGGGACTTGGGGTCAGTACAAGGTCCCGGACCACCCTATTAAATATGGCCGAGAGTACTCTAATGTGTTGGTCCGGGACTTAAGGTAAGAACCAAGTCCCGGACCACTCTGAAAATGAGATTTAAGGTATGGAAATGGTGAGTAATGATGGGGAATGATAGGTAATGATATTATAAGGTTGCATAGGACATGTTAGGTGAGTTGTAATGACAATTAAGAGGGTGAAAAGTTGAAGTAAAATGAAAGAGTGAAACATGTTAAAAATGTAAAGGTATTTAACTAGTTAAACGGGGTTAACCATGGTCATTCGACGTTACACAAACATGTTACCCCAATGTTAATGAAGGTAACTTTAATGTGCCAGTTGTTCGAGAATTGTTCGAGGAACGTAAGTGGACATGGTAAAATGGACGCCGGTGACAGGTATGGTTTTCTTGCAACCTATGTCCTACCGGATTACACCGGCTTGTATGCCAATGTGTTTTTTTCTGAGTGTTTGCCACCTTGTAAGATAAAAACATGTAATGAGTTTATAGTAATTCATTTATGTGGCGCTTTTAATCTCCGATACCGTTTAACCTCAAATAAGTGTTAAACCTTAGCTAACTAGAACTAGGAGCACATGAGAGATCGGTATTCGGAGTTAACGACCCAAACCTTGGGAACGTTCTAACCACGGCTATGTGTGAGTTAGTTGGATATTGTTGTTGTATGCAAGTGTGTGAACCTCTCTTGTGTGCTTAACTCGGTTATGATACCGTATGGTGTGTGGATGTGGTAGGCTCCATAATGGATCTCTAACTACTTATTTATAAGTATATATGTACTAATGGGGGTGAGGAGTCCGGTTGTTCCGGCCACGCGTGTGATGGACGGGAGTCGATGTCATATCCGGTTCGGCTCTCTTGGTGTATGTATAGGTTGTATTCCAACTTGGTTTCTACCTTCACTTAGCTTATCCAAAGCTAGTTACTGACTCACGTCGGGCCACAGGGGCATACGAATGTTATTTCGGTGTGCTTGGGATTACTATATCCGACACACCTTGGGTTTAAGTTAACCGTTCGATATAACTGGACGGTAACGAGGTTGGTAACGAGCTTAGCATGAGATTGTCAATAATCTCTAGGCTCACTATATATGCTAACTATGGTGGAAGGTTCCTTGTGTGAACCGATCTTATGGTGTTATGAGTTGTTATTGTGCTAGGCAATTTCCCTTGCTATGCTATGATATGTTTATGTTAGATGTTTAAAATGAACTCGATGTTAACACGTGTACGTCGAAACGAGAAAAGTGTTGTTGTGTTTGCTGTGTGAGGAATGTGATATGCTGTAGGATATGGAGTGTGTGGATCATGGAAATGAATCCCAGTTTGTGACAAGAGGCGTTTAAGGATAACCCGATTAATGGGTACGTGTCGTTCATTAAGGAAGTAGCTCCGTTTTAGAGGAGAGCCACTCTAGGGTTAAAGGAATCATTGGATGATTTGTTAAGTGTGGATGTGTTGGATATATGTTGAGCCCTATTGTTGGGTGTATGCAAGTGTTGTGTGTTTATGGTTTGTATGCATGATTTAAATATGATCAACTGCATGCTAAGACGACAATTAGTTGTGCGTGGCCCGGTAGCATGTGGGCTGCGGGATTACCATACCAGCAAAGGTGCTGAGCCCCTTGGGGGCCATCCTTTCTCTCCTTTTCTATTTCAGGTACAAGGAGCTGGAAGCCGTTCGAGAGTAGGACGGGGTAGATGTTTACGCACGGGTAGCCATTTAAATGGTGTAAGCATTGTAAGCGTAGTAAGACCGAAATTGTTATCGGCATTAGTTGTAAATACTCGATACAGTGGGAATGTATGTATATAATAAATGTTGGAAATGGAATAAGGATTGTATTGTGTAGTTGCTCGGGAATCTAGTCCATCAGACCGATACAATGTACATGTATTAGCCTTGTTAGCCACGTGGGTGGTTAACGGCGTGTAACACCAACGAGTTAAGTAAGGTGATGAGGTTTGTATTTCCGCTGCAGTTTATTGTAAGTGTGTTAATGTTGGATGGGGTGTTACATTCACAAACAGAAGAGGGAGTAACTGTAGTAGTAGTGTTCAGTTGAGGAGTTACCATATTCACCACTCTCTCAAATTGTTTAGTTAGAGCATCCATCTTGGTTGTAAGAAGAGTGTGGGAATCTACCTCATAAACACTTGCAGCTTTCTCTGAAGAAATTACAGAAGAAGCTCTTGCACCACCCCACTGATTAGCTGAATTTGTCAATGTTTCCAAAATCTCTTTTATACGGGAAATGGGCAACTCCATAAGGCTCCCACCAGCACAAGTATCCACCAGTATTCTGCTCTGAGGGTCTAAGTCTTTATAAAAAGATTGAAGAACTACTTCCCCCAAACCATGGTGAGGAACTCTTCTAATAATTCCTTTAAATCGCTCCCACGCTTCAGGAAGAGTTTCACCACTATATTGCTTGAAATTAGTAATTTCCCCCCTCATTGTCAGCATACGAGAAGGAGGAAAATACTTTTCTAGAAAAGCATTAGCTAAATCGATCCAACTAGTGATACTGTTGGGCGCCAAAGAATTCAACCACTCTGCAGCTCGATCTCTCAGTGAAAATGGAAATAGGGTGAGACGAGCTACCTCTCGTGATGCTGGAGTAGAACAAGCTCCAACCAGTCGCAGGAAAGATGTAAGATGAACATATGGGTCCTCTGTGACTGTCCCGCTGAACTGTGGAGCATTCAAAACCATTGTGATGTAGTGGGTTTTGAATGTCCATTCAACTCCAGGTGGTAATGCATGGATCACTATAGATGACGTGAGTCCCTCTACACTAGGACGAGTGTAGTCATTCATCCGTCTCTCCTGGTTGACAACTCCACTCATGTCTGCTTTCCCTTGAATAACCTGATCAACTGGTGGTTCTGCAGAACAACTGATTCCTTCCTCTTCTAACAACTGTAGAACCAATTCCTCTTCACCTCCTGATTCCGGGTTAAGATTCTGTCGAATTCTTCTTGCCAATATGTCAATTCCTGGATCAAGCACAAATTCTGGCTCTCCTGCAGAACGAGTAAAGACCATAAACAAAATTTAAAATAAATAAAAGAAAAATAAAATACTAAACTAATCAAAATAAATTAAATAAAGTAAAAATAATAACTAAACACAGTCAGAAAAATAATACCAACTAGTATAAACGAAAATAAAATAAATCCAAACTAAATAAAACTAAACGAATTGAAACAAAATAGAAACTAAACAAAAATAATCAAATTAAAGAAAAACTAAAATAAAATAAAGTCTAACTAAAGGAAACAAAAACGAATAAAATAAATATAAACAAAATTGAATGAAAACAAAAACTAAAATCGAACTAAAGGAAGACAAACGAAAATAAAATATAATAAAAATAAACAAAACAGAGACGAACAAAAATTAAATTATTATAATAAAAATCGTAGGAACAAAAAAAACTATAAAAATAAAAACCAGTAAACCAAACTAAATATAATAAATAAAAAAATAAAATAAAAACAAACTAAAAATAAACTAAACTAAACAAAATAAACAATAAGAAAAAAAAGAATAAAGACTAAACTAAATAACCGTGCCTCCCCAGCAACGGCGCCAAAAACTTGTTGGGGTAAAACCTAACGGCAAGTGTACTGGTCTATCGTAGCAAGTTTTCCTAGGTAGTATTCTCTAGGTTATCGAACCAAAGGAGGTTGTGTCTAGTTTGAGTCTTTAATCTAGCTAACTAATAAACTGAAGGGAAAATAACAATAATAAAATTGGGGGTTTGAATGCAGACATTAAATAAACTAAAATAAAAACAATAAAAAGATAATCTTCTAAACAAAACTAAAAGGTGAATCCTGGTTTACTACTCCTCCAAAATCCTTGGTTCCCTTCTCAATGTGATTACCAAATTCTAAATTAAAATCCCAAATCAGGTTATTTCGCTCTCGGTCTCCCGCTCGGCAAAATCTAATTAACAATTACCAAACCCTAACTCTCGTTATGAATTTACTAATTGCAAACAGCTTTAAGCACGATCCAGTTAGATGATCAATTAATATTTTAAAGGAATTGCCGTCTCTAAATTAATTGGTTTTGTTCCTGTAGTTGAATGCCGCAGTTCTCACTTGTAAGCAAACAAACTAATAAACTCTAATAATTGGCCAAATCATCAGAGAGTAAATATTAACGAAGAACAAATACTTTAATTTGATAAAAACTGATAAATTCACAAAGATAATGAAACCTAGAATTCGGATTACATAGCAAACCAAAATTCTAACAACTACTCAGACATCGGAGACAAAAAAATAACAACGATAATATAGAGTTTAGAAAACGTCATCTAATTGTGGGACGATGACGAATTCGGTCTCTGACTTCTACTCCGGTCTGTCAAAACTGTCTACTGTTTCCTCTCGGTGTGACTTGGTGCACGGCTAGGGTTTAGATAAAAGAATACCATATCCTTCACGTGTGCCTGATTGATTCAAATAATGTCTATCCGATCACTCTTCTGTAGCCCAAGAGCAACTCACGTGCATGGCCCATGTGATGTGCTTGCAAATGTCCGTCTTCAATTGTTGTATGGCTGATAAATGGTGATGAAGATTATAATCTTCATGTCCAAGCTTCGACATGCGGATGTATATGCAGCCCAATTCCCAGTACGTGTGAATTGAAACACTAATCCATAAAATATTGTTGTGCGGCCCATCATGTCTACGCCTAAGTCTGTCGGCCCAGAGAAAATGTGCCAACCAAAATCAACAGGCCCACGTGCATGTATGTCCACGCCAGGCTATGTCACGTTTGTCGGCCCAATTTGATTCAACGACTGCAGAAGTTAACAGTCTTAAAATGCATCAGAATAGTTGTTTTTATTCCAGTTTGGTCCCGTCTTCATCGTTAAGTTTTTGGCACATGTATCTAGACCATTTTCTTCAGTATTTTTATCTGTTTTCGCATAAAACCACAAGTAAGGGAAGTTCTTTGCATATAACATAAAATAACATATAAGTAAGGAATTTGTCATATAAATCAATAAAATATTAATCACATTAAGCATAGAAATATAGATAAATTCCGCACTTATCAAGTGCATTTGCATATAGATGTGGATAGGGGATATGGTGATATAAGAGGGATCTAAGAGGACCCAAATGCGCCCACTGGAGTGAGCGAAGTAGTTGTAATAAAACTTTCATGTAGGAAAGTAATGAGCTAAGAGGGTACTATAGTTGGTAAGAGAAATACCGGTTTCCAAGAGACCAAAGCACACAACTTATAGGCTTTAACAAATTGCTGGATTTCCGAATCTTAGGGGGGTCATTACAGCCCCTAACATTCCAAACATCAAAATTCATGAAGTGTTTGGGGGGGGGGGGGGGGTGAACCTTTAGAATAGGGTCGATCTCAAAGGGGGAGAGTTTGTCATTTGAAGAGAGAAGTCTTCCACAGTCCGGGATGAGCGGGGATGAGTCTTCCTCATAGATGGGACAGCTTGCCAAGTATCCTGCTGAAGAGGCTCTAGAAACAAGTTAGAGAGGGTGGGATAGGCAAAAGAGAGAAGCAAAGGAATGAAGGCAAATCTAGATATCAATAGTTGGGGGTAGGTAGGGGTGGCGGGGAGGAAGCGAGACCCAACAGTTTACGGGTTGGGGCACAGATCGGGGTAGGATCTGGGGTAAAGTGGGGAAGGGGGAGTGGATCTCTTGGTGGAGAGAGCTTAGTTTGGGGGTTCCTTAGAGGTGGGAAGAATAGGATAAATGGTGGCAGGGGGTTTCTTGCATTTAAGGGGGCGGCCTGGGTAGGGTGCCATAGGACCAAGAAAGAAGGAACAACGCTGAGTTGGATGCCCGAGCAATTTGCAAGGCGAACAAAAAATTGGCTCCTATTCATAAACAACTTACTGGAGGATAGTGCCCCCAAGCATATGAATTTCAACTTCTGTAATAATGTCTTAGTTAAAATTCACTTTGACTAAGACCCTGGCATAAAAAATCTGGATTTATTGGTTGTGGATGGGTCAGTCTGAAAAAGGACACTATGTTGAACACATTTTTCTAAGACTCAAGTGAGACCAAAGGCTAAGATGGATCCTTGGAAGTTGGATCCAAACAGGAGTGCGATTAAGGTCTTTTAGGTTGAATGAGATGTCAGGGGACCATTTCTTAAGAACAAGGGGAGAGGAGTTAGGAGCATGGGACCTTTGTTTAGAATAAGTTGAAGATCCTCTTCTTTGTCAAATTTGAACATATACCAACCTTTGATAAGTGTCCAAATGAGCATGTTTTATAGGTGTATTTCATATATAATATTAGCACTTTTCTTGCTCATTTCTCCACTTCGGTTAGTTTTCCTCTAGTTTATGTTTTATTGTTTATCTCACAAATTTATTGGTTTAACATGAGGAAAACCAATCTGGGAGTAAAGTAGACGAAGAGACGAACGCATAGACGCAAACGGCTCAGAAAACGGAGTCCAAACGAAGAATCTAGAGCCGGTCAAAGTTCGTAGTAGAAAATAAGTCAAAACTCGAGACAACATAAGCAACCGCATGATACGAGGCGGACGTGAGTGCGGACAAGACACACATGCGTCCGCATGGCATTAAACGGACGGGGACGCGGACGAGACTAGAGGCAACCGCGTGATACAAGGCGGACAGAGGCGAGGACGCTTAGGCGGACCACACAAGTGACAACCGCATAGATCTGGGCGGACAACAAAGCGGACGCGTGTAAATGTCCAGAAAATCAACGCGACCGTTTTCTTCTTCGCGCGACTGTCTGCAACTTGATTCTGCCATATCCATTACCAGTCGGCGCCTACCTTATTTCCCTCACGTGTGAGTTCTGTCCCCTGCAATAAATGAGCAGCAATCAGTCTGCAAATCCTTTCACGCGTGATCCAGCTCTTTCTGCCGCCTCAATCAATTCCTCACGCGGTGTTCCCTCTGTCTGTTTCTGTCTTTTCCTTTCCTCTATATAAACACACGTACCTTCTGTTTTCATTAACACATCCACCACTCAACATCCACACTACAGACCACATATCACACGTTCATCCCATTTCTCTTCTCCCGTCTTCTCCATTTTATTTATTTTACATTCCACCATATCCACCTCTAGTCCGACGTATACAAATAGCAGAACGAATGCATGAGTGACTACAAATGATTTCTACTACTCTTGTTTCTGTTTATCTATTTAATATGTTAGGCTAGAATATTTATACTCTAGGAATGGTTATTATGTGTTTGTATTAATTATGCAATATGTTTACTGGTTTTATTTAAATCAGTTGTTACGACCTAAAGTTTATCTCTCGCCTTTTTAATAAATGTCATGAGTTTATTAAATTGCTTGCTAAGTCTATTTTGATCAGACTAGGTGATAAATAGATAGGTTAATTAAGCCGTAAATCTGGAGGAAGCTTATTATGATTTAATAAGTTAGTACTCAGATGCATAAATAATTTCTCATATCTAAACCGTCCGTTTACACGTATTTTGCTTGAGTTTTCATCGGACCTTGCATTTTCAGGTAAACGAGTTCTTATGAGTCTATGATTTAGTCCTTAAGATAAGAGGAATTTTGCCAAACAATTATAATTAAACCATAGACCTAGCATAAAAGAGCAGATATTATATTAACCTGAACCAGAGTCCCGTTTAATTTATCTATTAACTTAGTTTATTTTAACTCTCCTTTTTATTTATAATACAAGTCAATTAATCCCCCCCTTTTGTGACACGCTTAGGTACTATAATATGCACATTAGTCCCACGGTTCGACATCCGGTCGCTTACATTTCACTATACTACCACGACCGGGATTTGTTTGCAGCCCGACGTTTATTTTGAGTTTTTAATTTCTTTTCTTTTATTTTTACACCAGTTTAACCACTCAGATATACACGTCTGTAACCTTCTTCGTGAAGCATGATTTAGGGGGTGGAAACAAAGCTCCAAGCCCTCTTCACAAAATCCCTAACTAGATTGAAACCAAACTTCTTTCCCCAAATATGGTGAACTAGAGAGTTGCCCCTGTATTCAATCTCAGTTGCCATGTTCTCATCTTCAATAGAGACAAAGGGGAAATTTTCCTTAGGGTCAACATTCGTATCCGAACACAATTATTGATATACCTGAATAGTTAGTCTACTTAGCAAGGTGTTTCTCTAAAAACGAACCACAGTTTGAAAACCCTGAGCCAACCAAGGATGAAGAGATAGGGACGATACCTGGACCTGAAGCAACAGGGGTGCGTGAAGAACTAGCACCTCCCGAGGCTGCTGACAGAGGAGGAAAGTCCTTCGAGGCGAGCGGGCTGGAGCAGCTTGAAGCACCAGGTTTCCAACCTGGAGGATCTGGGTAGGCCAAATAGGCCTGTAAAACTAGGTCAACCGGAGGGATGTCTTCTAGCGGAATTAACAAATCACCAGCAGTGGGATCAGCAAAAGGTTTCCCCATCATAGGCGCTAGAGAAAGGACTATTGGTTAGGCCGAGAGATGGACTATCGAGTAGAGTGAAACACTAGCTGGAACAACAGATGGAGACAAGGCAGATTTGGTGACTACTCTACATGGCTCTTTTGCTTAGGTTGTACCACCTACCTGGAATCTTCACCACCATCCCCCCACCTGATAAGTGCAAAACATATAGACTTTTTAGGGTTTAATCACCTTATTAATTGCAGCATTTTTAGTAATGTTTCGCACTTATCTAGGGTTTTTCCTATAATTATGTTGTTATATTAACTGATGTATTATATGTGTTAAAATGTAGGAAAAATACCAATTAAACACAAACATTATAAGGGATTAAAAGAGGGAGATGGAAGAGTCACGCTTGGCGCGTGTGCACGCCTGGTACTAGAGGCGACCGCCCCGTAGCTGGCGGACAAGAGACAGAAGACCGCGAGGCGGTTGAGACAGAGGAGACCGCCACTTAAGAGGCGGACAACTCTAATGCGACCGCGAGGCGGACAAGAATAGAGAGTACCGCTTGTTATTGTGCGGACACGATAGAGGAGACCGCTACTTATCTAGCGGACACGTGTAAATGTGTAGGAAATTAACGGGTTATCTTCTACCCCAACTCGCTCTGCAACTTGAGCCGGCGCCTACCAGGAATCACGCACGCGTTTCAGCCCTGTCCCCTGCAATCAATAGCTGCAATCAATGGGGAGCTGCAATCAACGAGCTCAATCAGTGAGCTAATGAGCTGCTGCTCTATTCTTCTTCCTCTATAAATACGAGCTTCATTCCTCCTTATCCAGTGTCCTTCCGGAGGCTCCGTCCGTGGTTCCTCTGGAGTTCCAATTCACCCCATCAATCCATCTTCATTTCACTACACATTCACTCACTCGTTCATCTTCATTTCTAATCTCCCGCTTCTCCATTTGTTTTCTTTACATCTCATTAATCTCACCTCTAGTCTCACGTATTTAAATAGAAGACCAAACTATTTAATATGTTAGGCTAGAGTACGTATACTCTGGGAATAATTATTATCTATCTGTATTTATCTTGCAATATATTTTACTGGTTTTAGTTTTAATAAAGTTTGTTACGATTAAAGGTTTTCTCACATCTTTTTAATAAATGTCATGAGTTTATTAAATTGCTCTACTAAGTCTATTTTGATCAGACCAGGTGATAAATAGACAGGTTAATTAAGGCGTAAATCTGGAGAAAGCTCTATTATGATTTAATGAGTTAGTATTTTCAGGTGCAAATGTAATCCCTCAACACTCCTCTGCCGTTCGCAGGCTTTTGCTTGAACCTTGATTAGAACCTTGCATTACAGGTGAACGAGTTCTTATGAGGCTATGACTTAGTCCTTAAGATAATTTTAGGAATCTTGCCAAACAATTATAATTAAACCAGTAGACCTAGCATGAAAGAGCAGATAATATTAATCTGAACCAGAGTCCCGTTTAGTTTATCTGTTAATTTAGTTAATTTTATCTTTCCCTTTTATTTATAAAAACAAGTCAATTAATCCCCCCTCCTGTGACACGCTTAGGTACTATAATATGTACATTAGTCCCATGGTTCGATATCCGGTCGCTTACATTTCGCTATACTACTGCGACCGGGATTTATTTGCAGCCCGACGTTTATTTTTGGGTTTTAATTTCTTTCTTTTATGTTAATTATACCTGTTCTAACCACTCACAAATAACACGTCTGCAAAATGGCGCCGTTGCCGGGGACTAGATTTATTCTAGTTCCTAAGCCTCGGATTATTCACCTGTTAATTATAAATATTTTGTTCTCTTATTTCTGTTAATATTATTTCTATAATATTTTGTTTATTGTTAATATTAATTATCTACTATATTTGTGTTAATATTAATTATCTAATAATCTGTTAATATTAATTGGACACCTGATTTTGGACATTTGGACATTTGGACATTCGGACATCTAACTCCTAACATCTAATTCTGACTACTAACATTTTAATTTTGTGTATACTAACATTTAATATTCCATTGTATACTAACATTTAATATTCCATTGTCCTTAACATTTTATTTCCATTGTCCCTAACATTTAATTTTATGTAAATTAACTACTAACTTATAATTTATGTTATCTAATTACTAACTTCTAATTTTATGTCATTATTATTACTAACCTCTAATTTTATGACTTTATATTAGTGTCTCTATGTTACGAATGAAAAAAAAAATGGAACAGACTCTTGTCCGCCACTTACCTCGCGGACGCCTCACTCTTGACCGCCTCATATCGGGCGGACTCCACTCGCGGTCGCCCCACTCTTGTCCGCCACTTACCTCGCGGACGCCTCACTCTTGACCGCCTCATATCGGGCGGACTCCACACAAGACCACCTCGCGGACGCTCCACTCTTGTTCGCCACTTAACTTGCGGTCTCACACAACTCATTACCGCCTCCTAACGCGCGGACTCCACACACTCGACCGCCTCGCGGTCGACTCCACTCTAGTCCGCCAGATATCGGGCGGACGCCACACAAGAGACCGCCTCACGGTCGTGCTTCAGAATAGAAAAAAAAGGGGCTGAACGCTGCGTTTTCCAGTTCTTCCCCAAAATTCCAGTTCGAACTCGAGCCCCAGAGGAGAACACAGCCCTCGCGCGCAGCTCCCCAATCTTCCATTCAACATTTCTTCCTCGTTTCTTCACCAAATCTTGCAAGGTTAGTACCGAAATCTTTGTTTTTCAATTCTTAACGTTTCTATAGTTTCAAATCCACAAATAATGAACTACACTAGGAGAAATTAAGGACTGAACTTTCGAACCCTAGGTCGACCCGTTCGAAAATTCGAGCTTAATATGCGATTTTTGTCTCAGATTCTTCTTCTATAAATCATAATATACATACACAAGGTTAAATCTACACTGATTTTACTTAAATTTGTCGTTTTGGATGAATTTCAAATTTAGGTAAATGTAGATACGAGACTTGCTATGTTAAAATAGCATTCTCCAATTGTATTATGCCTTGTTTTATTAAACGAATGAATTTATGATTATAGGTTGTTATATGTGGATTTATGTTGATAACGGTATTAAAATACCTTGCGTGTGACTGAATTAATTGTGGAGAATCGTAGAATTTAAGGGGAAGTTCTGTCGAATTTTCGACAGAATTTATGTTGTATAATTATTCTGTTTATATTTTATATTATTTGTTTACTTGTTTTCTATTTTTGTTAATTTGCAAAGTTGTTTATATTAATAGTCTGTTTGATATTAATTTTTTTATGTTGCTGTTTGTTCATTAATTTTTATGTTGTTGTCTATCTGTTTAAATATTTAATATTAAATTGTTATCCTGTTAATATTTGTTTGCTTTTAACTTAAAAATATATTAGTATGCCTCGTGTTCGTGGTGGCAACTGTCCCGGTGCATCTTCTTCTGCACCTTCTCCTCGCTCAGACAGGCCAGGGACCTGCACAGCCTCCACCACCACCACAGTGATTATTTTTGTTATTTTTATTTCATTTTATATTTCTCTGACTTTTTGTAGACTATTACTGTTTAAAACCTTGTGCTAACATTTGATATATTCAGGAAGGTAACAGTGAGGTTTACTTTATGTTTTTATTTTATTAATTTTTATTTATGTTTTTCATTTAATGATTTTCTTTTGGTTCAATTGGAGTTCTGCTGGCTATATATATGATTTTCTTTTCAGAACAAATTCTATGTCAAAAATATAGCTGAACTCACCTTTGGAAAGCAACCTCAGTTGCTTTGGAATTTCAATATCTTGGGTTGAACACTTGCGCAAACTCAAGTGTGAGGAACGTCTCACCCCTGCCAAAGCTCTAAGTGTGAGGAAGGATACCTTCCTCAATCTACGATACAAGGGGAGTTTCAATTCCTCATTTATTATATTACTGTTCAACCTACATGCGTTTAATCCTTTTTGAGTCTGTCATATTTTGAAAGGTCTTTTTTTTTCTTGACTTTAATTCTGATCAATGAGGACATTGCTCCTCTTAAGTGTGAGGAAGGAGAGACCTTTCCCTGAAAATATGACAGTTGTTCACTAATGCCACACTCGCTTTTTGCTACTCTAAACTGCCTATAAATTTTTTTTTTTGAAATAATAGGATAAAATAATTGTAGAAGTGTCTGAAATTATGTCAAGTGACAACTGAAAGGTAGTTTTATTTTAAGGAGTTTGTATAAAATTATTTTCCTTCAAAATACTCTATTTTCACTCAAAAATGATAGATCTGCTGATTGTAAAAATCAATTTAGTTTAGCTTGGGATTATGGAAATATGTGGAAAGTCAAGGAAAGAAAAGGATAAAGACAAGGTACTCCACTGTTTATGAATTTTTCTAAACCAAAAACAGGCCTCGTCTATCTGGTTATTAAGTTCTTTGGGGTGCTTTAACACCTATCTACCTAAGGTCTCGTGATCTGGGATAGAAGACCCAACACGTTACAAGGATAGAGAGAAAAGTCTGGGGTACAGGAAAAAAATAATGCAATTCAAAAAAATTTATATAAAAAAATAATATGTGCTTTGTATATACAATTTGCACATTCAAAAAAAAATGTAAATATAAATTGCAATTTATATTTATAAACATGAGTATGTGGTGTTGAAAGGTATTGCGGAATAAGGCATTACTTCACACCCCTTGTCATTCCGGGTTAGTGAATGAAATTGGTTGGAAATCCCAGGTTAATCTAACTTGTTTTCTGCAGTCTAGTTTATCTATGCTTTTGTTAAATTGTTCTTCTTCACTGTTTATAAAAACCTACTTCTAAAGAGCAGAATTATTCTTTCAATTGTCACTTTGTCTAAATTCCCTTCTACACTTATTTAATCTTGTTTTATTAATTTGGCTTAGAGATAATTAATTCCTTATTTGCTTGAGGACAAGCAAAAGTCAAGTGTGAGGAAGTTTGATAAGTGCAAAACATATAGACTTTTTAGGGTTTAATCACCTTATTAATTGCAGCATTTTTAGTAATGTTTCGCACTTATCTAGGGTTTTTCCTATAATTATGTTGTTATATTAACTGATGTATTATATGTGTTAAAATGTAGGAAAAATACCAATTAAACACAAACATTATAAGGGATTAAAAGAGGGAGATGGAAGAGTCACGCTTGGCGCGTGTGCACGCCTGGTACTAGAGGCGACCGCCCCGTAGCTGGCGGACAAGAGACAGAAGACCGCGAGGCGAGGCGGTTGAGACAGAGGAGACCGCCACTTAAGAGGCGGACAACTCTAATGCGACCGCGAGGCGGACAAGAATAGAGAGTACCGCTTGTTATTGTGCGGACACGATAGAGGAGACCGCTACTTATCTAGCGGACACGTGTAAATGTGTAGGAAATTAACGGGTTATCTTCTACCCCAACTCGCTCTGCAACTTGAGCCGGCGCCTACCAGGAATCACGCACGCGTTTCAGCCCTGTCCCCTGCGCAATCAATAGCTGCAATCAATGGGGAGCTGCAATCAACGAGCTCAATCAGTGAGCTAATGAGCTGCTGCTCTATTCTTCTTCCTCTATAAATACGAGCTTCATTCCTCCTTATCCAGTGTCCTTCCGGAGGCTCCGTCCGTGGTTCCTCTGGAGTTCCAATTCACCCCATCAATCCATCTTCATTTCACTACACATTCACTCACTCGTTCATCTTCATTTCTAATCTCCCGCTTCTCCATTTGTTTTCTTTACATCTCATTAATCTCACCTCTAGTCTCACGTATTTAAATAGAAGACCAAACTATTTAATATGTTAGGCTAGAGTACGTATACTCTGGGAAT
This sequence comes from Limonium bicolor, assembly GCA_023374045.1. Lineage (NCBI taxonomy): Eukaryota > Viridiplantae > Streptophyta > Magnoliopsida > Caryophyllales > Plumbaginaceae > Limonium > Limonium bicolor. Next base: position 9,363,245 of record CM041781.1, on the reverse strand, counting down.
AATTATTATCTATCTGTATTTATCTTGCAATATATTTTACTGGTTTTAGTTTTAATAAAGTTTGTTACGATTAAAGGTTTTCTCACATCTTTTTAATAAATGTCATGAGTTTATTAAATTGCTCTACTAAGTCTATTTTGATCAGACCAGGTGATAAATAGACAGGTTAATTAAGGCGTAAATCTGGAGAAAGCTCTATTATGATTTAATGAGTTAGTATTTTCAGGTGCAAATGTAATCCCTCAACACTCCTCTGCCGTTCGCAGGCTTTTGCTTGAACCTTGATTAGAACCTTGCATTACAGGTGAACGAGTTCTTATGAGGCTATGACTTAGTCCTTAAGATAATTTTAGGAATCTTGCCAAACAATTATAATTAAACCAGTAGACCTAGCATGAAAGAGCAGATAATATTAATCTGAACCAGAGTCCCGTTTAGTTTATCTGTTAATTTAGTTAATTTATCTTTCCCTTTTATTTATAAAAACAAGTCAATTAATCCCCCTCCTGTGACACGCTTAGGTACTATAATATGTACATTAGTCCCATGGTTCGATATCCGGTCGCTTACATTTCGCTATACTACTGCGACCGGGATTTATTTGCAGCCCGACGTTTATTTTGGGTTTTAATTTTTTCTTTTATGTTAATTATACCTGTTCTAACCACTCACAAATAACACGTCTGCAAAATGGCGCCGTTGCCGGGGACTAGATTTATTCTAGTTCCTAAGCCTCGGATTATTCACCTGTTAATTATAAATATTTGTTCTCTTATTTCTGTTAATATTATTCTATAATATTTTGTTTATTGTTAATATTAATTATCTATATTTGTGTTAATATTAATTATCTAATAATCTGTTAATATTAATTGGACACCTGATTTTGGACATTTGGACATTTGGACATTCGGACATCTAACCTAACATCTAATTCTGACTACTAACATTTTAATTTTGTGTATACTAACATTTAATATCCATTGTATACTAACATTTAATATTCCATTGTCCTTAACATTTTATTTCCATTGTCCCTAACATTTAATTTTATGTAAATTAACTACTAACTTATAATTTATGTTATCTAATTACTAACTTCTAATTTTATGTCATTATATTACTAACTCTAATTTTATGACTTTATATTAGTGTCTCTATGTTACGAATGAAAAAAAAATGGAACAGACTCTTGTCCGCCCACCTCGCGGACGCCTCACTCTTGACCGCCTCATATCGGGCGGACTCCACTCGCGGTCGCCCCACTCTTGTCCGCCACTTACCTCGGACGCCTCACTCTTGACCGCCTCATATCGGGCGGACTCCACACAAGACCACCTCGCGGACGCTCCACTCTTGTCCGCCACTTAACTTGCGGTCTCACACAACTCATTACCGCCTCCTAACGCGGGACTCCACACACTCGACCGCCTCGCGGTCGACTCCACTCTAGTCCGCCAGATATCGGGCGGACGCCACACAAGAGACCGCCTCGCGGTCGTGCTTCAGAATAGAAAAAAAAAGGGGCTGAACGCTGCGTTTTCCAGTTCTTCCCCAAAATTCCAGTTCGAACTCGAGCCCCAGAGGAGAACACAGCCCTCGCGCGCAGCTCCCCAATCTTCCATTCAACATTTCTTCCTCGTTTCTTCACCAAATCTTGCAAGGTTAGTACCGAAATCTTTGTTTTTCAATTCTTAACGTTTCTATAGTTTCAAATCCACAAATAATGAACTACACTAGGAGAAATTAAGGACTGAACTTTCGAACCCTAGGTCGACCCGTTCGAATTAATATGCGATTTTTGTCTCAGATTCTTCTTCTATAAATCAATATACATACACAAGGTTAAATCTACACTGATTTTACTTAAATTTGTCGTTTTGGATGAATTTCAAATTTAGGTAAATGTAGATACGAGACTTGCTATGTTAAAATAGCATTCTCCAATTGTATTATGCCTTGTTTTATTAAACGAATGAATTTATGATTATAGGTTGTTATATGTGGATTATGTTGATAACGGTATTAAAATACCTTGCGTGTGACTGAATTAATTGTGGAGAATCGTAGAATTTAAGGGGAAGTTCTGTCGAATTTTCGACAGAATTTATGTTGTATAATTATTCTGTTATATTTTATATTATTTGTTTACTTGTTTTCTATTTTTGTTAATTTGCAAAGTTGTTTATATTAATAGTCTTTGATATTAATTTTTTTATGTTGCTGTTTGTTCATTAATTTTATGTTGTTGTCTATCTGTTTAAATATTTAATATTAAATTGTTATCCTGTTAATATTGTTTGCTTTTAACTTAAAAATATATTAGTATGCCTCGTGTTCGTGGTGGCAACTGTCCCGGTGCATCTTCTTCTGCACCTTCTCCTCGCTCAGACAGGCCAGGGACCTGCACAGCCTCCACCACCACCACAGTGATTATTTTTGTTATTTTTATTTCATTTTATATTTCTCTGACTTTTGTAGACTATTACTGTTTAAAACCTTGTGCTAACATTTGATATATTCAGGAAGGTAACAGTGAGGTTTACTTTATGTTTTTATTTTATTAATTTTTATTTATGTTTTTCATTTAATGATTTTCTTTTGGTTCAATTGGAGTTTGCTGGCTATATATATGATTTTCTTTTCAGAAAAAATTCTATGTCAAAAATATAGCTGAACTCACCTTTGGAAAGCAACCTCAGTTGCTTTGGAATTTCAATATCTTGGGTTGAACACTTGCGCAAACTCAAGTGTGAGGAACGTCTCACCCCTGCCAAAGCTCTAAGTGTGAGGAAGGATACCTTCCTCAATCTACGATACAAGGGGAGTTTCAATTCCTCATTTATTATATTAGTTCAACCTACATGCGTTTAATCCTTTTTGAGTCTGTCATATTTTGAAAGGTCTTTTTTTTCTTGACTTTAATTCTGATCAATGAGGACATTGCTCCTCTTAAGTGTGAGGAAGGAGAGACCTTTCCCTGAAAATATGACAGTTGTTCACTAATGCCACACTCGCTTTTTGCTACTCTAAACTGCCTATAATTTTTTTTTTGAAATAATAGGATAAAATAATTGTAGAAGTGTCTGAAATTATGTCAAGTGACAACTGAAAGGTAGTTTTATTTTAAGGAGTTTGTATAAAATTATTTTCCTTCAAAATACTCTATTTTCACTCAAAAATGATAGATCTGCTGATTGTAAAAATCAATTTAGTTTAGCTTGGGATTATGGAAATATGTGGAAAGTCAAGGAAAGAAAAGGATAAAGACAAGGTACTCCACTGTTTATGAATTTTTCTAAAAAAACAGGCCTCGTCTATCTGGTTATTAAGTTCTTTGGGGTGCTTTAACACCTATCTACCTAAGGTCTCGTGATCTGGGATAGAAGACCCAACACGTTACAAGGATAGAGAGAAAAGTCTGGGGTACAGGAAAAAAATAATGCAATTCAAAAAAATTTATATAAAAAAAATAATATGTGCTTTGTATATACAATTTGCACATTAAAAAAAAAATGTAAATATAAATTGCAATTTATATTTATAAACATGAGTATGTGGTGTTGAAAGGTATTACGGAATAAGGCATTACTTCACACCCCTTGTCATTCCGGGTTAGTGAATGAAATTGGTTGGAAATCCCAGGTTAATCTAACTTGTTTTCTGCAGTCTAGTTTATCTATGCTTTTGTTAAATTGTTCTTCTTCACTGTTTATAAAAACCTACTTCTAAAGAGCAGAATTATTCTTTCAATTGTCACTTTGTCTAAATTCCCTTCTACACTTATTTAATCTTGTTTTATTAATTTGGCTTAGAGATAATTAATTCCTTATTTGCTTGAGGACAAGCAAAAGTCAAGTGTGAGGAAGTTTGATAAGTGCAAAACATATAGACTTTTTAGGGTTTAATCACCTTATTAATTGCAGCATTTTTAGTAATGTTTCGCACTTATCTAGGGTTTTTCCTATAATTATGTTGTTATATTAACTGATGTATTATATGTGTTAAAATGTAGGAAAAATACCAATTAAACACAAACATTATAAGGGATTAAAAGAGGGAGATGGAAGAGTCACGCTTGGCGCGTGTGCACGCCTGGTACTAGAGGCGACCGCCCCGTAGCTGGCGGACAAGAGACAGAAGACCGCGAGGCGGTTGAGACAGAGGAGACCGCCACTTAAGAGGCGGACAACTCTAATGCGACCGCGAGGCGGACAAGAATAGAGAGTACCGCTTGTTATTGTGCGGACACGATAGAGGAGACCGCTACTTATCTAGCGGACACGTGTAAATGTGTAGGAAATTAACGGGTTATCTTCTACCCCAACTCGCTCTGCAACTTGAGCCGGCGCCTACCAGGAATCACGCACGCGTTTCAGCCCTGTCCCCTGCGCAATCAATAGCTGCAATCAATGGGGAGCTGCAATCAACGAGCTCAATCAGTGAGCTAATGAGCTGCTGCTCTATTCTTCTTCCTCTATAAATACGAGCTTCATTCCTCCTTATCCAGTGTCCTTCCGGAGGCTCCGTCCGTGGTTCCTCTGGAGTTCCAATTCACCCCATCAATCCATCTTCATTTCACTACACATTCACTCACTCGTTCATCTTCATTTCTAATCTCCCGCTTCTCCATTTGTTTTCTTTACATCTCATTAATCTCACCTCTAGTCTCACGTATTTAAATAGAAGACCAAACTATTTAATATGTTAGGCTAGAGTACGTATACTCTGGGAATAATTATTATCTATCTGTATTTATCTTGCAATATATTTTACTGGTTTTAGTTTTAATAAAGTTTGTTACGATTAAAGGTTTTCTCACATCTTTTTAATAAATGTCATGAGTTTATTAAATTGCTCTACTAAGTCTATTTTGATCAGACCAGGTGATAAATAGACAGGTTAATTAAGGCGTAAATCTGGAGAAAGCTCTATTATGATTTAATGAGTTAGTATTTTCAGGTGCAAATGTAATCCCTCAACACTCCTCTGCCGTTCGCAGGCTTTTGCTTGAACCTTGATTAGAACCTTGCATTACAGGTGAACGAGTTCTTATGAGGCTATGACTTAGTCCTTAAGATAATTTTAGGAATCTTGCCAAACAATTATAATTAAACCAGTAGACCTAGCATGAAAGAGCAGATAATATTAATCTGAACCAGAGTCCCGTTTAGTTTATCTGTTAATTTAGTTAATTTTATCTTTCCCTTTTATTTATAAAAACAAGTCAATTAATCCCCCCTCCTGTGACACGCTTAGGTACTATAATATGTACATTAGTCCCATGGTTCGATATCCGGTCGCTTACATTTCGCTATACTACTGCGACCGGGATTTATTTGCAGCCCGACGTTTATTTTTGGGTTTTAATTTCTTTCTTTTATGTTAATTATACCTGTTCTAACCACTCACAAATAACACGTCTGCAAAATGGCGCCGTTGCCGGGGACTAGATTTATTCTAGTTCCTAAGCCTCGGATTATTCACCTGTTAATTATAAATATTTGTTCTCTTATTTCTGTTAATATTATTTCTATAATATTTTGTTTATTGTTAATATTAATTATCTACTATATTTGTGTTAATATTAATTATCTAATAATCTGTTAATATTAATTGGACACCTGATTTTGGACATTTGGACATTCGGACATCTAACTCCTAACATCTAATTCTGACTACTAACATTTTAATTTTGTGTATACTAACATTTAATATTCCATTGTATACTAACATTTAATATTCCATTGTCCTTAACATTTTATTTCCATTGTCCCTAACATTTAATTTTATGTAAATTAACTACTAACTTATAATTTATGTTATCTAATTACTAACTTCTAATTTTATGTCATTATTATTACTAACCTCTAATTTTATGACTTTATATTAGTGTCTCTATGTTACGAATGAAAAAAAAAATGGAACAGACTCTTGTCCGCCACTTACCTCGCGGACGCCTCACTCTTGACCGCCTCATATCGGGCGGACTCCACTCGCGGTCGCCCCACTCTTGTCCGCCACTTACCTCGCGGACGCCTCACTCTTGACCGCCTCATATCGGGCGGACTCCACACAAGACCACCTCGCGGACGCTCCACTCTTGTCCGCCACTTAACTTGCGGTCTCACACAACTCATTACCGCCTCCTAACGCGCGGACTCCACACACTCGACCGCCTCGCGGTCGACTCCACTCTAGTCCGCCAGATATCGGGCGGACGCCACACAAGAGACCGCCTCGCGGTCGTGCTTCAGAATAGAAAAAAAAAGGGGCTGAACGCTGCGTTTTCCAGTTCTTCCCCAAAATTCCAGTTCGAACTCGAGCCCCAGAGGAGAACACAGCCCTCGCGCGCAGCTCCCCAATCTTCCATTCAACATTTCTTCCTCGTTTCTTCACCAAATCTTGCAAGGTTAGTACCGAAATCTTTGTTTTTCAATTCTTAACGTTTCTATAGTTTCAAATCCACAAATAATGAACTACACTAGGAGAAATTAAGGACTGAACTTTCGAACCCTAGGTCGACCCGTTCGAATTAATATGCGATTTTTGTCTCAGATTCTTCTTCTATAAATCATAATATACATACACAAGGTTAAATCTACACTGATTTTACTTAAATTTGTCGTTTTGGATGAATTTCAAATTTAGGTAAATGTAGATACGAGACTTGCTATGTTAAAATAGCATTCTCCAATTGTATTATGCCTTGTTTTATTAAACGAATGAATTTATGATTATAGGTTGTTATATGTGGATTTATGTTGATAACGGTATTAAAATACCTTGCGTGTGACTGAATTAATTGTGGAGAATCGTAGAATTTAAGGGGAAGTTCTGTCGAATTTTCGACAGAATTTATGTTGTATAATTATTCTGTTTATATTTTATATTATTTGTTTACTTGTTTTCTATTTTGTTAATTTGCAAAGTTGTTTATATTAATAGTCTGTTTGATATTAATTTTTTTATGTTGCTGTTTGTTCATTAATTTTTATGTTGTTGTCTATCTGTTTAAATATTTAATATTAAATTGTTATCCTGTTAATATTTGTTTGCTTTTAACTTAAAAATATATTAGTATGCCTCGTGTTCGTGGTGGCAACTGTCCCGGTGCATCTTCTTCTGCACCTTCTCCTCGCTCAGACAGGCCAGGGACCTGCACAGCCTCCACCACCACCACAGTGATTATTTTTGTTATTTTTATTTCATTTTATATTTCTCTGACTTTTTGTAGACTATTACTGTTTAAAACCTTGTGCTAACATTTGATATATTCAGGAAGGTAACAGTGGTTTACTTTATGTTTTTATTTTATTAATTTTTATTTATGTTTTTCATTTAATGATTTTCTTTTGGTTCAATTGGAGTTCTGCTGGCTATATATATGATTTTCTTTTCAGAAAAAATTCTATGTCAAAAATATAGCTGAACTCACCTTTGGAAAGCAACCTCAGTTGCTTTGGAATTTCAATATCTTGGGTTGAACACTTGCGCAAACTCAAGTGTGAGGAACGTCTCACCCCTGCCAAAGCTCTAAGTGTGAGGAAGGATACCTTCCTCAATCTACGATACAAGGGGAGTTTCAATTCCTCATTTATTATATTACTGTTCAACCTACATGCGTTTAATCCTTTTTGAGTCTGTCATATTTTGAAAGGTCTTTTTTTTTTCTTGACTTTAATTCTGATCAATGAGGACATTGCTCCTCTTAAGTGTGAGGAAGGAGAGACCTTTCCCTGAAAATATGACAGTTGTTCACTAATGCCACACTCGCTTTTTGCTACTCTAAACTGCCTATAAATTTTTTTTTTGAAATAATAGGATAAAATAATTGTAGAAGTGTCTGAAATTATGTCAAGTGACAACTGAAAGGTAGTTTTATTTTAAGGAGTTTGTATAAAATTATTTTCCTTCAAAATACTCTATTTTCACTCAAAAATGATAGATCTGCTGATTGTAAAAATCAATTTAGTTTAGCTTGGGATTATGGAAATATGTGGAAAGTCAAGGAAAGAAAAGGATAAAGACAAGGTACTCCACTGTTTATGAATTTTTCTAAACCAAAAACAGGCCTCGTCTATCTGGTTATTAAGTTCTTTGGGGTGCTTTAACACCTATCTACCTAAGGTCTCGTGATCTGGGATAGAAGACCCAACACTGTTACAAGGATAGAGAGAAAAGTCTGGGGTACAGGAAAAAAATAATGCAATTCAAAAAAATTTATATAAAAAAAATAATATGTGCTTTGTATATACAATTTGCACATTAAAAAAAAATGTAAATATAAATTGCAATTTATATTTATAAACATGAGTATGTGGTGTTGAAAGGTATTGCGGAATAAGGCATTACTTCACACCCCTTGTCATTCCGGGTTAGTGAATGAAATTGGTTGGAAATCCCAGGTTAATCTAACTTGTTTTCTGCAGTCTAGTTTATCTATGCTTTTGTTAAATTGTTCTTCTTCACTGTTTATAAAAACCTACTTCTAAAGAGCAGAATTATTCTTTCAATTGTCACTTTGTCTAAATTCCCTTCTACACTTATTTAATCTTTTTATTAATTGGCTTAGAGATAATTAATTCCTTATTTGCTTGAGGACAAGCAAAAGTCAAGTGTGAGGAAGTTTGATAAGTGCAAAACATATAGACTTTTTAGGGTTTAATCACCTTATTAATTGCAGCATTTTTAGTAATGTTTCGCACTTATCTAGGGTTTTTCCTATAATTATGTTGTTATATTAACTGATGTATTATATGTGTTAAAATGTAGGAAAAATACCAATTAAACACAAACATTATAAGGGATTAAAAGAGGGAGATGGAAGAGTCACGCTTGGCGCGTGTGCACGCCTGGTACTAGAGGCGACCGCCCCGTAGCTGGCGGACAAGAGACAGAAGACCGCGAGGCGGTTGAGACAGAGGAGACCGCCACTTAAGAGGCGGACAACTCTAATGCGACCGCGAGGCGGACAAGAATAGAGAGTACCGCTTGTTATGTGCGGACACGATAGAGGAGACCGCTACTTATCTAGCGGACACGTGTAAATGTGTAGGAAATTAACGGGTTATCTTCTACCCCAACTCGCTCTGCAACTTGAGCCGGCGCCTACCAGGAATCACGCACGCGTTTCAGCCCTGTCCCCTGCGCAATCAATAGCTGCAATCAATGGGGAGCTGCAATCAACGAGCTCAATCAGTGAGCTAATGAGCTGCTGCTCTATTCGTCTTCCTCTATAAATACGAGCTTCATTCCTCCTTATCCAGTGTCCTTCCGGAGGCTCCGTGTGTTCCTCTGGAGTTCCAATTCACCCCATCAATCCATCTTCATTTCACTACACATTCACTCACTCGTTCATCTTCATTTCTAATCTCCCGCTTCTCCATTTGTTTTCTTTACATCTCATTAATCTCACCTCTAGTCTCACGTATTTAAATAGAAGACCAAACTATTTAATATGTTAGGCTAGAGTACGTATACTCTGGGAATAATTATTATCTATCTGTATTTATCTTGCAATATATTTTACTGGTTTTAGTTTTAATAAAGTTTGTTACGATTAAAGGTTTTCTCACATCTTTTTAATAAATGTCATGAGTTTATTAAATTGCTCTACTAAGTCTATTTTGATCAGACCAGGTGATAAATAGACAGGTTAATTAAGGCGTAAATCTGGAGAAAGCTCTATTATGATTTAATGAGTTAGTATTTTCAGGTGCAAATGTAATCCCTCAACACTCCTCTGCCGTTCGCAGGCTTTGCTTGAACCTTGATTAGAACCTTGCATTACAGGTGAACGAGTTCTTATGAGGCTATGACTTAGTCCTTAAGATAATTTAGGAATCTTGCCAAACAATTATAATTAAACCAGTAGACCTAGCATGAAAGAGCAGATAAATTAATCTGAACCAGAGTCCCGTTTAGTTTATCTGTTAATTTAGTTAATTTATCTTTCCCTTTTATTTATAAAAACAAGTCAATTAATCCCCCCTCCTGTGACACGCTTAGGTACTATAATATGTACATTAGTCCCATGGTTCGATATCCGGTCGCTTACATTTAACTATACTACTGCGACCGGGATTTATTTGCAGCCCGACGTTTATTTTTGGGTTTTAATTTCTTTCTTTTATGTTAATTATACCTGTTCTAACCACTCACAAATAACACGTCTGCACCACCCCCCGCGCATGTGCACTAGCAAAAAGGCACTCACGTGAGCCACATCAGCAACACCAACAGCAGAGGAGGAGGTTACATAAGCAGCACCATCAGCTTCTGACCTCAAAAGAGGCACACCCAGTGAACCAGCACGACCTAAAGCTTTCACAACACGCACAGAATCAGCACGACCACCTGAAGCCTCCGACCTCAACATGTTCACATCATTGACCGGGCTAAACCCAAATGCAATACCACCCGAGAGCACCGGCACTAAAGCAAGGGAGGAAGATGAAGGATGACCACCCGACGCCAAGGGGAGACTTGAAGGACTGGAGACACTTGGAGTAGTTGTATGGGCAGGGACAGACGACCTCGCCGAGTGGATCTAGTCCATGAAAGACGCTTCCCCATGAAATCGGGGGGGGGGGGGGAGGCGCAGACACCGCGGGGAAGCCCTGCACAGAGAGAAGAAATAGAAAGGAGGAGGGGAAAGCACCCCTAGGTGGGGCCGACGCCACTAGACCAAAGCCCAGCGATGGGGGCGGGGCCACTGCTAGGCTCAGAACCAGTGAACAGAAGGGGGAAACAGGGAACGGCGGTGGCGAGCTAGTTCTGAAAATTTTCAAAGGAAAGTAGAGGGGGGAAAGAAACAAAGCACGTGAGGGGCGTTCTAACTGGTCTAACGGGCGGAAATTATCCGCTTTCGGTTAATCGGCTCTTCGGTTTTATAAAAACTCAATCCCATTATTATTCCATTTAGAACGGTTTCGGTTAACCGTTTAATTTGGTTTTTCAAAATCTATTTTGATTACATTTCGTTTAGACCGATTAACCTTTTGTTTGGTTCGACTTTATCAGTTAGTCTTGTGCCACATATTTTTTTTATTGATGAGACTCATACCATTAATATTATAGTACAACATTGATCATTCACCTAAATCATGAGTGACAAATCAAACACATGTGACTAAAAATATAATAATATCTACATTTCCTTAATAGCTAATATTAATTATTATATAAGGTGAACATTAATATTTGAAGTTTTTCATTATTTATCTTATCGGTTAACCGGTCTGAAAAGTCTAATACCGTTACCAAAATCAAAACCGGAAAGTTTACATGATTCGGTTAACCTGAAAACAACTATATTCACTTTGATTTTGGTCAGATATCACGGTTTCATAATTTTTTGGGCAGCCCTAATATCTAACTGCTACAATAAAACAAGTAGAAATAATAGAAAAGTTGTTAGAGAAGATGTTAACTGCCAATTTGTACATATGGTATGCGATTGGAGATCTTTTTAGGCACTAAACTTGAATATTATATCATCTTATCTTCATTAATAATGAAAAATAATCTTTTGTTTTCTTCGAACTGCCCCTCATCTTATCTTCCGTAGCCTGAACCTAACCATTTGTTATGTAAAAAGTTCTTTTTCTCTCATCAGAGGGAAGAGTAGGGTTGTTCTCAAAACAAGGAGGACAATTGAGATCTATTTTTTTTTTTTTGGTGTTAAGACAACTGAGATCTTTAAAGTTAATGAGACAATTTCTCATTTCCCTTCAACTGAATAGCTTTGTCAGTATTTCTTGGGTCAAAAGGGAGGTTTTGGTGTTATATAAAAATACCTTTCCTAGGATGATATATGAACGGGAAATGAAGTGGAAAGCTATATGATACCCAAAAATAAACCTCAATGATGTGTCATAATGAGTTGCAAAAATGGGTTATTGGTATAATTTTGTCAAACTTGAATGATATATGGTGAAACTTCCTTTATTTTACTATTATTGATGATTATTTTTAAAAGGAAAAGAACCTAAATTATGGGTAATTGAGCAGCAGGCTGCACGTGACAACATGCCATGTCCTGGTAGATTATTGATTGATATTCACTTGTCAATCACTTCCTCAGTTCCCTTATCCCATTAATCGGTTACGACACCTTCTCGAACTATATACAAATCAAACAGCAGGTATTGGAAGGATCAAGCTCCTTTTTAAATAACATGGAACCTTCCAAATAAATAATTGATTCAGACGTCAAGGGCACTACTGTATTTTACAATCTCCTTCATTATCCCCCGACCCGTGACACTCTGCACTTCAAATCATGCTATTCATAAATGCCATATTCATCAGAGATGAATGCAATTCGGCACAACTGCATCTTCCATTGATCAATTTAGGGCTTTCCATCTAACCAGGGTTAGCAGTTTACTGTACATGAATAAGGCGAAGCTGAGGTTGTGCCACTTGAGAATCATCAACTTCATCTGATGCAACACCGCTGATCCTGTCACTTATTCTCTGGAAATTCCAGAAGAACAAAATGATTACCATTTGGTTATAACTGCGAACTATTAGTTGTGATATACGCAACTTTGCTGACCTGTCTATGTATTCTACGTTGGCGAACATCACTGCACAGCTTAAGCATCACGAGTATAGGTAATAGGATTCCAAAGGTTCTCAACACCAATAGCTGCAGTCATTCACCATCAGTCACAGTCAGGAGAAATTTATTGCTTTCATTATACCAAGTTAATTCATTCATTAAAGACGAGTAAACCTAATTGCAGCAAGAACTAACCATATACAATGTGAAAGTATATTCTCCCGTTCCATCAAGTATGATTGATAAGGTGTGGCGTAGAAGCAACAGGGTTATGAACTGTTCGGATGGCAAAGACAAAAAGAGATTGTTGGTTGTTTGTCAGAAGTGATGGAGCATGTTAACACATTAAGAACAAGATATATTCATGGAGAAGAGAGCATAGTACAATGATAGCAACGATACGGTAACAAAGGATGCTCCTTGGAGAAGGATACACGTCAAACATAGGCTCTAACAGATCACGGTCAGTTGCAACCATAGATACTAAATAAGGATTCGGATGGTTCCTCCTTGGAAGTTCCCAGTTTCCCCTGCGAATTTGGTTCCAACAATGAAAACAGTATAAAAAAGAACCCATTGACATAGAAGAATCATTTCAGTAGATAAAATATTCAGATGATGATGATTGCAACAGCTACCTTAAAGGCATTTGAATAGAACCTAAACGAAACAAATGTGTTGGCGCTGTGTAACCTGACTTGTAGCCCTGAATTCCCCAGAGAAAAATAAACAAAATCAGATAGGAAGTGCAAATGTAACAAGACATAATATAGTCACAACCCTTGTTAATTTTGATATATAATGAAGAGAGACCTGGCCACAAATCTCGCATGTGGTGTCACCCTTCTCATTACACCATCTCTGGACACATTTACGATGAGCATACTGCAATTCAAATCAACATAGCAAAAGAAAGACTTTTAGATACTAGTGTCAGCCTCATCCTCATAGAGAAGCAATGCTACAGCATAATCATCAACTATCTTAAATTGGCTACACCATGCTTTAAACTGCAATCCAACCTTCAAGCTGCCACAGCAACTGCAAGGTGTTTCCAAATTCTTCGTTTCATCATCGTCATGACAAATCCTACACTGAGCTACTACTTTCGCAGGTGACAGCCGGATATCCACATGATCTATTTTGTTGGAAGAAGAACTGGTCATTTTTGGTCAAGTCTGAATTAGCTTGTTTAAAGCGTGGGGGCCAATCAGCCCATTTGCAGCAGATGTTCTTCTACAGAAGCCTTAACTTTAGGAGAAAACTTGTGATCACCCAATCCAACTGAAAGATTTGCATCAATCTTATAGGATTAGCTAAATTTCTCAAACTGTTATCAAATATATCAGACTGCTATATTAGCTCTGCACTCTCCGTTCTCCCTCAGAAGTGTCGAAGTTTCAGAGCCATAAGGATCCGCGTTTTAACCACAGAAGTAGAATGGATGTTGACAAATTCACTGGAAAGGAAGAACACATAGCATAAGCATTCAATAGCTCCAATTTAACCAATATAACAGTGACATTAAAGTAAAAAAGGAACAAATATATGCAATTGATGCAAAAATTGGGCGCAGCTAGATTCTGCAAGGTTCGACGATTCTCAGTTGACAATAATTCGATAACCCGATTATGTTTATTTCAGAGAACATAAGAAAAATCAAGAACTGGCTAGAAAATGATCAGAAGATAGAGATAAATCAGCAGTTACCGGCGAAAATATGGATCGCACGCCAGTAGCAAGAGGGGAAAATGGAAGGGTGAGCGACAGGAAGAAAATATAACGAGGAAACAGAAATACCAGACGAAATGATATATAGGAAAGAAGAACAGGGAAGGTCACATGAGAAAATTCAAATCCAAGTTAGTCAACGACTGAAAGCAACGATCGAATTGGTTTTTAGAAACCATTAAAAGCTACGACATTAGACATGAACACAAAAGGGGGAAGAAAGAAGAAGGAATGAGCAAGGGAGAAGGGAGGGGACGACAGCGATGTAGAAGAGACAGAAAGACTTACAGGGATGGGATTGTGTTGGTCTGAAGCAGAAGAAACCCCAAATTGCCACAAACTTGGGAGCGAGGTTAGGAGTTCTCGTCGACGGGAAACTTCAATAAAGCAAGGTATAGTTGTTCGTTATGCACACTCCACCCGATCGTTAATTAAACTAATCCATAAAGATTGGAATACACGGAGAAAATAATTGTTGAAAGTAACAGCTAGACACAAAACTGTGATGCCCTCGTACGGTCGCCATTGAAAGCCTTTCTCAGCTTGCTCCTGGTCTCCCCTTCTCTATTGAAGACGACTTTTTCCTTATTGCATTCGTGTTGTCCACTCAGTACAGTAGATCAGTTAACAATAACGGGTGTTCGAATTCCTTTAAAAAAAAAACGGGTGTTCGAAGTAATTATACCCATTCTGGTGATTTTTGTTAGTTGAATTTGATCATTTATAAATAATTTTGGGTAAGCATGATATTTTGTATTGAACGTACCAGCTTAATTAGAATGTAATTATTGAAAAATACATGTTTATTTGATTGTTTTGTACAGTCTTCTACGAGCAGTCTGTGGCTGGAAAATGGAAATCGTCAACTGATTGGACTATATGAGATGAGAAATTTATATGACATTATGATGAAAGATTAAATTTTAATAAATGCATCATATAAATATATATATTTAAGAACAAAAGTATAGACAATTGAATATCTATTATAAATATTAGTACGACATATTATGTAATAAATTATAAAATAGTAAAAAGTTATCCACGTAAAAATTAAAGTGTATGTGTAAGATTATAGGTATTTCTATTTTAGTGAATCCTTTTATTTGTTGGCAAATCATGTTTCGGTTGCTGATATATAATCAAATAATATGATTCATATTATCAGTTTTGATCAATTCTATTAATATTTTGATATATCATGGTAAAGTTTATTTTCTTTAATTTGTTAATATTTATGATTTTATCTTATTTTGAACATTTCAATTAGAGGAATAATGAAGTAAATTTGTACGCAGCGGTATAATTTTTCTTATGTACCACAATAGCTACCACCTTATGCACCCACACAAGTTAATCATTCATGCTTACACACCAGTCAACCCATTCATAGGTATTCGTAATTCATATAATAAGTATACAAAATAGATTGTAATAAAGAGGGTACGTTATTATAAGATTATATATAGAGCATTAAGCGAATTCAAGTAGTGTTTAAAATGAAGCTTCCTATACTAGCTTTTTAGAGTATAAATTTAAGAGAATAATGTAAATCAACCTCATAATCTCCTATAAAAATAAACCTTAAAAGTCTAACATTTTGGATACATTACATAATACCATTGTGTATTTACAGTTGTTTTGATCATGAATTGGTTTTATTTTTGGTGCTTTCCATGTTGTTTTAGAAATTTTTATGTAGCCTTTTTGTGCCAAGTATGAGTGTGTCGGATGGGGAAGCTGGTCAGACGGGACCCGACAGAGGGATGGGAACAGAAATACATAGTGAAATTAGAGTGAGATAGATAGGGAGAAATATGAGGGGAAGTTAGACAATTAATGGGTGAGAATGATAAGAATGATATAACTATTAATTGATATCTATTTTGGTTATTTCCCTATAACAAATCTATCTAATTAATGTAAATAGATAAATATCTAAATAATATCTAAACTACTTTTTTATTACTAACTCAAATAAAGAAGATAAAAACTACTCAAATAACAATGGTAAAAACTAAACATAATCTTTTAACGGACTGGCCTATCCGTCACACTTTTACAATATTTTTGGATGTAGCATTGATCGGTAAGCAATTATAGTTTTATTTATTTATAAAATTATATATATAAACCAATCTATGAATTAGATTTATATGTATGGATGATATTAATTGAAATATTGTTAATACTTAAGATTGTTAGTACACAGTAGCTCAATAATTATGGTTAATCAACACTTCAATTTACTAATTTTTATAGTTGTATATGAATTGTTGAGTTATCTAGAGTCCAAGTAACTAAATCTTTAATTTGGGTGTGCCTGAAAGTAGGTGTGAGCCTCGATTTTTAAACCCTACCCTATGTTGATTAAGTTGATTAGGATCTAGTCAGGTTTTAGGTCCACTTATAACCTAAGATTAATAACTATGTCACATAACAATAATTATTAAAACCTAAGCTAACTCACTGGAACCTATTATGAGTCACCACCTAATTTTTACCTAGATCAAATTAGGAAATGAGAGTTCGGGTTCGGGGGCTTGATATTCGACTTAATTAGGGTTCAATTACTTTCATTACCCCTCGAAGTCGTTTTTCCTCTACTTAGTTTAATTACAGCTTATTATGAGTCGTTTTAACCTAAGTGCGCGCTTCTGATTTTTTTGTATTTTTAACATTTTTTGACAGAAAATTAAAGTGGAAACTGAAAGTACCTAAACTAGGGTTTCGGAGGCAGAATTAGGTCGAATTTTGTTTCTGTCCGTGGCCACGGACCTACTGTCCGAACCCACGGACCCTAATTAACCTATGTGAAAATAAAAGTCGAATTAAACAAAAAACACAATTTTGACAAGTCCGAGGCCACAGACAGGGCGTCCGTGGGCCCGGACATGTTTTATAAAACCCTAATTTTTTTGAAAATTTTGAAATCCTGCCACTGCCCGAGAGCGTCCGTGCTTACGGACAGGACGTCCGGGACCCCGGACATGGCGTCCTTGGGTGCGGACCGCCCTCGGACGGCGGCGTTGAGGCTGTTCCCGACGGTGTTTTGGCTTAAATTTTATGGGTACGTATCGTGAAAGATTATAAACACGTTAGTAATTGAAAGAATTCAATTTGAAGTCAAAATTAATATGAAACTTAGCTAACAAGTTAGAAGGCATAAACACAAACAAACCTTAATTCAGAAGCCAGGAAAAATCAAATCGGTTTGAAATTTCAACCAGAAGTGTATTTAGACCAGAAGGGTTAAAGAATTTGGTTTTTAACCTGTTTTGATGTAGAAAATTTGTTGTTCCTTCACGTCGGGAATCTTTGAAAGCTTCGTTGGTGGCCGATCCGGTTCGACTTTGACCCGAGCTTCTGACCTCTTCTTCCTTGTGTTGTTAAGCACATTTTGGTTATGTATTTTTGGTGTTTTGATGCTTGGAAGTTCAATGGGAGAAGAAAGAATGTGTTTTTGGTGATTTTGGGATGATTTCGGTAGAGTTTCGGTATTGGGAGTGGTGAAAACGTGGGAGGCAAGTAGACGGCTGTGTTTTCTGACTATGGGAATGTTATCCTCTGCCCTAGGTCGTTTTTGGAAGGTCCTTTTATAGAAAGAGCAAGGCCATGTTGATAGAACAAGATTTTTATCTAAAACCCTAATTTTGTGCTCTAAGGGAATCTGATTTTTTAGAATATGCTGCAGGCCGAGAAAAATTATGAAATTTTAACTTAAGGTAAAGGATGATTTTTAAGAATTTTGAGAGTTAGAATCGGGTTATTTTGATAAATAACCTATTAGATAAAAATCCCACAATCTGGAATCTCCCATAATTCATAACTAATTATTGGAAAGTTGAAATAACAAAATTCTAACGGCATTAGTCTCTACAAATAACCCTCTATCTTATAATAAAATTTCATGAAATTTTTATTTGATTTCGGTATTTTCCAGAGGAGAGATAAAATTGCAAAAATGATTGAATTTCTCTTTTAAATGTTGGGCTAAGGTTCCAAATAAGATAATTTCAGGTTTATGACTGTATGTAGTCATGCTAACCATGTGACAATTTTATTTAAATTTGTGGAAACCTTTTTTATTTCTATTTTGAGGTTATTTCATGTGTTAATTGTTAAAGAAATTAGCTTATAATATGAATTAAAAGCTAAATTTCCAGAATAAATATTATCAAAAAATCATGAAATACCTTTCATAATCACTATGATATTAGGAATTGTTTGGAGATAATGAACAAGTCATATGAAAATAGAAAATCCCGAAAATGTCCTTGGAAAATCCCGCCTTGGTGCTTTTTGACTGTTTTACCCTTTGTAACACGTATGCCTTAGAGACTATTCCGAGGGGGTTAAAATTTTGGGTATAACAGATTGCCCCCCGTCAACTAGGCTTTGTAATGAAGATGAGAAGACTAGTTGATTCTTGAGTGATACCCCAAAATTTTGGATCCTAAAAGACCTCGTATGCCGTTTGAAATCTAGTGAGTTGTGTCTAGCTATTTGAAAGCGACTACCTAAAGGAGAAGAAGATGTTGTTAAACTATTCGAAGGCGCCAACTACCTGAAATGATGATATGTTGTCGAGCTATTCTAAGGCGCTGACTACCTAAAGTGATGAAAATGATGTCAAGCTATTCTAAGGCGTTGACTACCTAAAGTGATGAAAATGATGTCAAGCTATTCTAAGGCGTTGACTACCTTAAAATGGTGAAAATGATGTCAAGCTATTCTAAGGCGTTGACTACCTAAAGTGATGAAAATGATGTCAAGCTATTCTAAGGCGTTGACTACCTAAAAATGGTGAAAATGATGTCATGCTATTTTAAGGCGTTGACTACCTAAAAATGGTGATGTCAAGCTATTCTAAGGCGTTGACTACCTAAAAATGGTGAAAATGATGTCAAGCTATCCTAAGAGGTTGACTACCTATAATGAATGAAATGAATGCAATGTTTTTAATGGAAGCAGGTAAACTAGGGAGTGGTGCTAGGTCTTACTACGAGCCTAAAGGGATGATTCTAGGTCTTATGACAAGCCTAAGGATTGTGCTAGGTCTTATGACGAGCCTAAAGGTTGGATCTAAGTCTTATGTCGAGCCTAAAGTGAATGAATGTAAGGGAGGTCTTATGGGTGCCTGAAATGGTTGAATGTAAGGTAGGTCTTATGGGTGCCTGAAAGGATTGAATGTAGGGTAGGTCTTATGGGTGCCTGAGGTTGTTTTTTGTGGTGATAGGACTTATGTGTGCCTAAGGTTTGGAGGTGAAACCCATCCTAACTCGGTTGCTTATGGAGACCGAGACCCACCTAACTCGGTTGCTTATGGAGACCGAGATCCATCTAACTCAGTTGCTTATGGAGACTAAGATCCATTCTACTCGGTTGCTTATGGAGACCGGGACCCGTTCTACTCGGTTTCTTATGGAGACCGAGATCCATCTAACTCAGTTGCTTATGGAGACTGAGATCCGTTCTACTCGGTTGCTTATGGAGACCAAGATCCATCTAGCTCAGTTGCTTATGGAGACTGGGATCCGTTCTACTCGGTTGCTTATGGAGACCGAGATCCATCTAACTCAGTTGCTTCTAGAGACTGAGATCCGTTCTACTCGGTTGCTTATGGAGATCGAGATCCATCTAACTCAGTTGCTTATGGAGACTGAGATCCGTTCTACTCGGTTTCTTATGGAGACCGAGATCCATCTAGCTCAGTTGCTTATGGAGACTGAGATCCGTTCTACTCGGTTGCTTATGGAGACCGAGATCCATCTAACTCAGTTGCTTATGGAGACTGAGATCCGTTCTACTCGGTTGCTTATGGAGACCGAGATCCGTTCTACTCTTAACTAGGCTAATTGAGGAATGCAGTATGTTTGATGATGCAAAGATGTGAAGTATGTTTTATGCAAATGATTGTGGCAAAAAGAAAATTGTCAAAGTTCCAAACATGGAAATGAAGAGGTTTACGTGGGTATTGCAAAATGAAATTGAAGTGCTTGAAAAGACTGAAAATTGTCCAAAGTAAGAAATTGCTGGAAATATGCCAAACACGGCCTGTGGAGGGTGATTTTTCGGTATGAGGGGGTCTATCTAAATATGGTTCTCGATTGAAAAGCCTAGATCCTAAAATGCCATTCTGTGGAGGGTGAAAACTCGTTATTCTGTCATCCCTCAAATACCTACTACATCGTCCGTCTTTCCCAGAAAGCATAAAGGGGAGTGCAAGTGTGCACTACACCCGCTCTCGATGGGCCCCACGCGGACTTATGCCTCTATAAGGCGGAGTTGACTAGAGTCGCCACCTAGTTTGACCTAAGAACTAGGAAAGGAAGAGAAGGGTTCTAAGAACCGTTAATTGACTCTGAGATTGTTGCCTATGGATAGGGACTTATCTGGTCATTTGCAGAGATTCTATTATGGGTTCATACTGGGTTACACCCCTTAGAAGTGGCAACGACCACGACTTCGGATTGGTGCCCGAGGAAACCTCGGTCTCCAATTGTCGGAATTGCCCTCTTTCAAAACCTTTTAGAGAGATTCAATTAAAGCCAAAGGATAGGATTAGGACAGGAGGAGAGAAAGAGAGTGGATGAGGCGAGCTTTTCTGCCAAGCTAGCGCCAAGACGAGGAATCGCTTAAATCGGATGAATATAGAATGAAGGTTGGGGTTAAGTGAATAGACAAGACTTAGAGTCTGATGGTTTGAAGTTTGTGGGAGCCGAAGAAGGGTTGAGAGTTTCGAAAGGTATGAAGAACACCTTAGAGGGGGAAAGGGGTTTTTTGTTTGGAATGGGGTCGTACCCTAGATGGGCTGCCTACGTACTCAACTCCCTGTTGAGATTAGACCTTACGTAGTTCACGGTTTTGGGTTTGGAAGTTTTGATGCTTGTGGAGCTTGAAGATATTTGTAGTGTTTGAGATTTAGAAGGGTCCGAAGTTTCAAGAAGTTTCGGGTTTTGGGAGGTTAGAGTCTATGAGACGCCCAGGTGATGAGTGTCCAAATGAGCATGATTTATAGGTGTATTTCATATATAATATTAGCACTTTTCTTGCTCATTTCTCCACTTCGGTTAGTTTTCCTCTAGTTTATGTTTTATTGTTTATCTCACGAATTTATTGGTTTAACATGAGGAAAACCAAGCTGGGAGTAAAGTAGATAAAGAGACGAACACATAGACGCAAACGGCTCAGAAAACGGAGTCCAAACGAAGAATCTAGAGCTGGTCAAAGTTTACAACAAATAAGCCACGTACCTCCTATGTCCGCATGACTTTCGAGCGGACATACAAGCGGACAAGATTAGGACAACCGCCCCATTGTCCGCCTAAAAACAACGCGGACAAGAGAATGAGCCACATAGAGGTGTCCGCGTGAGATACCGCATGAAAACCAGGCGGACATGAAAAGGACGCGAGTGAGGAGAACAGAGACGACCGCGTGGGAACGAGGCGGACGCAGAGGCGGACGTAGAGGCGGACGCGTGTAAAAATCCAGATCTGAGGCGCGAACAGTTTTCTTCTTCGCGCGCCGTCTGCAACTTGCCTTCGTCGACTTCGCCCGTCGACTTCGCCTGTCTGCAACTTATCCATCTACTCTTTACGTTCTGTCCCCTGGTTAATCAATGAGCAAATCTTTCCACCGCCTCAATCTCACGCATCTGTCTATCTTATCTGCTCCTTTCTTCCTTTCCCTATATAAACACACATCCTCCACCCTTAATGAGGTACGATCGATCAATCCATCCACGACCCAACTTCACCACAAACCTCACGCCATCTCATTTCTCTTCTCCCGTCTTCTCCATTTTATTTATTTTACAGTCCACCAAATCCACCTCTAGCCTACGTATACAAAATAGCAGAGCGAGACGGAGTGATTACGGATGATTTCTATCATTCTTGTTTCTGTTATTCTATTTAATATGTTAGGCTAGTTTACATACGCTCTGGGAATGGTTATTATATGTTTGTATTAATTATGCTATATTTTTACTGGTTTAATTTATATACAGTTTGTTACGCTTAAAGGTTATCACGCACCTTTTTAATAATTGTCATGAGTTTATTAAATTGCTTTCCTAAGTCTATTTTGATCAGACCAGGTGATAAATAGACAGGTTAATTAAGGCGTAAAACTGGAGGAAACTTGTTATGATTTAATAAGTTAGTATTCAGTTGCAAATGTAATTCCTCATTACTCCTCTGCCGTTCGCAGGCTTTTGCTTGAACCTTGATTAGAACCTTGCATTACAGGTGAACGAGTTCTTATGAGGCTATGACTTAGTCCTTAAGATAATTACAGGAACCTTGCCAAATTATTAAACCAGTAGAGATAGCTTAATTATGCAGATTATAATAACCTGACCCAGAGTCCCGTTTTATTTATCTATTAACTTAGTTACTTTTGTCTTTTCTTTTTATTTATTTTACAAGTCAATTAATCCCCCCTCCTGTGACACGCTTAGGTACTAGAATATATATATTAGTCCCACGGTTCGACATCCGGTTGCTTACATTTTCACTATACTACTGCGACCGGGATTTGTTTGCAGCCCGACGTTTAATTTGAGTTTTAATTTCTTTTCTTTTAATTTTACACCAGTTTAACCACTCACTTTATAACGTCTGCACCAGGTCTGTGAGACATTAAAATCTCAGAATGATTGAGTCTGTGAGACGCTCAGGTCTGTGAGACATTCGAGTTCGTGAGATGTTCGAGTCTATGAGACGCTCGGGTCTGTGAGACTTTAGAAGTTTGAATGAAGTTGGAATTGGTAAGAGGACTTGAGTTTAAGGTGAGTTGGAGTTTGAATGATGACTCTAGTATGTGGGGCAATTGGAACTTGGGAGAAGTCCTGGGTGTTTCGGGTTCGAGGTTCCAATAGAGTTGAGGTTTTGGGATGTTTCGGGATTTGAAATGAGATGATGATGGGTTGAGTTGTTTGGAGGAATAATTGTCAAAATTGTCTCTCTTAAAGTTTTTTAAAACCGAAAAAATCACTTTGTTATAAAAAGGGGCGGATAATCCCGAGGGATTACCCTATGTACCCCCTCGAACACGACACTTAATTAATGATGAGTGACGAGGCTCGAAAGATGGGGCAATGAATTTATGTCGAAAAATAGGATTCAGAGAGAAACACCATGAATGAGATGTTCTCAATCGAATCCTAATAACGTCTCTAACTCCCGGCCTTTAAAACGTTAAAAACCGAAAACATTGAAATCGAGCGGAAGGGAGTTAGACGATTCTAAAATCCCGGCTGCAACTAGGAAGATCGTTACTTCCCAAGCACCCTGCCTTGTAAAAATCTAGGCTGCAATTAAGGGATGTTTGTCACCTTAATGCCCCGCCTAAAGAAGTCCAGACTGTGACAAGGGATGTGACGACCCCAGTGCCCCGCCTCGGATCTTTATTTTGGAAGGGAGACAAGTGATGTCTAACTAAGGAGAAAACGCTTTGAAAATGTTAGACATTTCTTGTTCCCTGAAAACGGCTTAATTTGTGAGTTTAAAAACTAAGTTGGAAAACTTTTGAAGTTGTTCGGAATTCTTGATGAAGAAACACTGATTTTGAGAAATGTTTTTAGGAGAAAACTTTCTGTATATGTGAGAAGAACTTTCTACAGTTGAGAAGAGTTTTCTGTGATGTGAGAAGAGTTTTTCCTTTAAAATTCCACAAAATGGTTTCTTTTGAAAACTTAATGAAGTTTGAATAAAAAGATGGTTTGAAATTCTTTTTGGGCTTTTGGTTCAAAATAGTTTGAGTGAGATTTTTTGAAATGGACCAAAGATGGGATTTTCAATTTGGACTGATTTTTGATTTGGGCCAAAGTAGGCTTTTGATTTTGGATTGAAGTGAGTTTTTTTATTTGGGGCCAGATTAGGCTTTTGAAATGGGCCTTAAATGGGCCATGGGGTTGGGTTTTTTAAATGGGCCTGAAATGGGCTTTAGAATTAGGGCTAAAATGAGCCTTAGATGTTGGGCCGAAATGGGCCTTGGGCTTTGGGTTCGAAATGTGGGCCTAAATGGATATGGGCCTTGGAGTGATTGGGCTTTGGAATTGAATTGGGCCTATTTTGGGCTTTGTTGGAAATTGGGTCTTGTTTGAAGTTGGGCCGAAATGGGGCCTTGTTTGGAGTTGGGCCAAAAATGGGCCTTGATTGGGCTTGTGGGCTGACTTGGGCCTTGGTTGGGCTTGTAGGCCGATTTGGGTCTTGGTTGGGCTTGTGGGCCGATTTGGGTCTTGGTTGGGCTTATGGGCCAAATTGGGTTGAAGTGGGTTTTTATTTGGGCTGAAGTGGTTTTGGGTTTGGATTTGAATGTTGGGCTTGACATGGTTTTTTGGGCCTGATCTAGGCATTGAGCTTTTTTGTTTGAAGCAATTTGGGCTTTTAAGAAATGGGCCAAAGATAGGACTTATTGATTTTTGGGCTTGACTTATGAGATATTAACAAGCGAGATGGATCAATTTATTGGTTTATTAACTCTTGATTAAGGGTGTGTTGAGGGTAAAGGAGGATTCCACCCACATAAAACGAATGAGAGATCCGCTAGGCATGGGGTGGTTTCACATCCTAAGCCCTCCTAAAATAGCCTTAAGGGCTTGTTTTTGAAGTTTTTGTTCTTATAAATATAAGGGTGGTTTGGATGTTTTCTGAAGCTATAGGAGAATATTACCCCACAAAACGAATGAGAGACCCGCTAGGTGTGGGGCGGTATTTCACTCAAAGCTTTTCTGTCAATGAAAGGGTCCTAGAGGGCAATCTAGGGTTATACGCTCTGGGCAAATCAAGCCCAATTGAAAGAAATATTTGCAACAGATTAAACGGTTAATAAAATAACATAATACACAAGATCATAGCGATCACCATATTACATAAAGAGGGAAAATCACCATGCTACATACAAAAGAAAAGCTCGAGAGAAACTGATATGCAAAAGCTACCTCTTGGCAATAATTAAACTAAATGTTTCCCAACATTAACGATTTGTAGGGGAATGGTTCTATACGAGTAACACAAAAAATAAGGAAATGATTAGGTGATTCAACCCAATTATCAAAGTGATCAATTATCAACACATGAAACGGTGAAATACTTACATGAGTGTGCTATTCGAGTTAGCAATTAAGCAAGTTGATAAACACACAAATTAAACTGATTGGAACATCATAAGTTAGGAAGCAGTGTAATCAACACAATGAAATAGAAGTCATGGAATATTTATGATGGAAGATTGGACCGCTAGGCAATGATGGCCTGAAGTGAGTCCCAAAATCTGAAAGCTCCTTGATCCAATTTCACAAGCTTGGCTGGTATTAGTGAGGCTATTGGGTTGAGATTAAATACCATCCAGAAGAAGGAGCACCATCTGCGAAAGAAAGAAAACAGAAAACGCGACACAAAAACATGAACAGCCACATTAGTTATGAACATAGTTGAATAGATCAAGATGATAATCCCTTTTTCTTTTGCTTATATTAAACAGAAAGATATCACTCATTAGCAACAACACAGCCGCATCAGAAATCAGGCAACAAAAATTTAAAAGAAGTCGAGTCTGTTGTGAACAAAGTGGATAATCTTGTGCAAGAATCGAAACCCTTTTCTGGTAGTCCCTATGTGCGCAAAGTTCAATCAAAATTCTAACCAGGGGATGATGCTGTGTCGTTTGTTTTTCAATGAAACCGAGCAACAAATAAGTACATGTCTCATCTCCAGCCATGTGCAACCAGTATGATCAATTAGCAAAGTTCAACGTCAATTCCCAACCAGATGCACCAAGCTTGTCGGAAACCCAAATCCTCGGTCAAAGCACAGAAATCAAAGTTAAGGAGTAAGCTAAATTTAGCAAGTGGTGCAAGTGAGGAGATGGGATTGAACCCAAACAAACAAAATCTCATTCGGTAAGCCCATAAACCATGATCTTCCGTCCTTAATCAGAAGGTTGGGAGCCGGCAAGTCTAATATTGGAATAAAACGGGAATGCTAATCTTATCCCGAACAAAAATCAGAAAACTGATGCGTAAAAATTTGGATTATAGCTACTCTGCACAAAAGATGTTATAACAATACCGAATTAACTGCAAATACTAGATCAAAGTGCAAGAGTGTAACCGAAAAGCATTAGAGCAAGCAGTGACCAATCATAAGGGGATTCCAAACCCACAAGCTTAATTGAGCTCGAACCGAGAGCAAGTATCCGAAGGTAGCTGCTAATGTGCAGCAGATCCACTTCAACGCAAGTGTAGACACTTCCTCGAGTCTTCGAGCGAAGAAATTTTTGTCCAAATCGAGAGGGATGGAAGAAAAACCAGTGCCGATTTGCGTTCTGATCAGGTATCTTCGAAGAAGGATAGAGAGATGGAGGAGGGGATGTCGATGGAGAAGCTGCTTCTGGCTTCCGGTTTGGAACAGAACAGAAGATCAACTTGGGTTCTACCGTGAGGGGTTTTTCGATTGGAAAGAAAAAAGTTGAGGAAGAAGATGGGCTTGCAGAATGTCGGCTCCTCCTCTTGTTTCGAAACGGAAGAACGACCAGAGAAACAGGGGGGTGATTGGAAAAATGGGTGTCGATTTGGGTTCAACTGGGTTTTGGATTGTGGGGAGTTAGTCACTGTTGAGGAATCGAAAAGAAAACGTGACAGAGATTGAGGTAGAGAAGGAAGTTTGCAGATGTTGCAGTCTTTGATCGTCGAGAGAAGATGAGTGAAGGGCAGGAGGCGGATCAAAAAATCGAAGAAGAAGCCTGAAAGAAGATGAAGGCGTAGGCTGGGTTTTTGTGTCTGAAGGCTTCAACAATGGAGTATGGAGTTCGCACGCCAGTATGGGTTGCACGAGAGACAAGAATAATGGAGTATGGGCGCCGGTATGGGTTGCACAATTAATGGAGTATGGAGTATGGGCGCCAGTGGGCCGCGTTCGGTCGTGTTTGGTATTGGCCGGGGTCAAGGCTGCATTTGGATTGCTTTGTCAAAAAATAAAGTGGATTTTGTTCCTCCTGAGACTCGAACTCAGGACCTCTAATCTCTCCCTCACCAATCTCAACCGGTTGAGCTAATGACTGAACTTGGCATATAAATGAGAGAAATAATACAAGAGCCTTTTCTCGAGCTGAGTAATCCTTTCAAAAACACTAGCGCTATAAATGAAGATATACAGTAAAACGAAAGAGTTTAAATAAAATGAAATGTTTCTTCCTAAGAGACATGAGATCATGGAGTATAATCATTAAAGTGTAAAACATAACAATATGAAAAACAAATGAATTAACACAATATAAAGTACATAAAATAATGAAATAGTACTAAAATGATGATGATAAAAATGAAGAGTACATGATAGAAAATAGTAAGAAATAGCAATACATGGGATAAAGTCAATGAAAATGAAAATAAAATTGAATAGATAAAACAAACGAGTGATAAAAATGGAATACATAAAATAATAATAAGATAAGTAAATAAAATAATAAAAAAAGTGAATTGGTTTAAAACCGGATTATTGTTTGAAAGTTCATTTTTGGAAAATCGTGTTTTTATGAAATGCTTTGAAAAAGGTTATAAAATGACGGTTTCGTTGTGGCACGCACGCTAATATGTTTTTTGAAAAAAGAAAGGCGACGACCCCTCTTATTATTTCGAAATTTGCTTTATGGGGTGAGAATTTTTGGTGTCTAAAGATGGCTCCCCTTGATTCAATTTTACAAGCCCTTGTAGAGTTGGATCAAGGTTGACGGGGCGCCAAAAATTCTCACCATGGTTTAGTGGTGCATAGGGATGCGACCGTGAGTGTATGAATACGATTGAAAGTACGAGGACTTATGACGAGCCTCAGTTAGACCTCTTGACATCTAACCCTAGGACTTAAGATGAGCCTAGGATACTAACAATCCGATTTGGTTTTAGGGTGCACGAGGGCTTAGGAGTGCCTCAACTGGACCTCTTGAGATCCAGTCCTAGGGCTTATGATGGGCCTAGAATGCAATTGAAAGTACGAGGACTTAGGAGTGCCTCAACTAGACCTCTTGATATCTAGCTATAGGACTTATGACGAGCCTATAATACCAACAACCTGATTTGATTTAAGGTGCACGAGGGCTTAGGAGTGCCTCAACTGGACCTCTTGATATCCAGTCCTAGGGCTTATGATGGGCCTAGAATGCGATTGAAAGTACGAGGACTTAGGAGTGCCTCAACTAGACCTCTTGATATCTAGCTATAGGACTTATGCCGAGCCTATAATACCAACAACCCGATTTGATTTAAGGTGCACGAGGGCTTAGGAGTGCCTCAACTGGACCTCTTGATATCTAGTCCTAGGGCTTATGATGGGCCTAGAATGCGATTGAAAGTACGAGGACTTAGGAGTGCCTCAACTAGACCTCTTGATATCTAGCTATAGGACTTATGATGAGCCTATAATACTTTGACGGAGTTGTATGAAAGTCGCTGTGGTGAAAGGTTGATCTGAAGTCGAATTTAGTTGCATGTTGATTCGGGGTCGGACGCTCTCTGATGGGTCCTTCGATCCTCAACGAAGGATTTGAGAATGGAATATTTTTTTTTCTGGTGTTGTCTCCCTTAACTGCATGAGTGTTCGGGATGATGGGATCAGGTGGTTCCGATATATACGGTCGGATGGTTTGACACAACTTTTGGGGACCGTAGTGGTCAAGTGCGATTTTCGTGATATTGGAGAGGGCTTTAGCCGATGACTCTGGTAGTTTGACGACGGCCCTGGTGTTGCACTAGGATGGCTCCGGTATGGCTCTGAGATGGCTCCGATATAGCCTTGAGATGGATCCGGTATGGCTCTGAGATGGCTCCAGTATCGTCTTGAGATGGCTCCGGTATGGCCCTGAGATGGCTCCGGTGTAGCCCCGAGATGGCTCCGGTATGGCCCTGAGATGGCTCCGGTGTAGCCCCGAGATGGCTCCGGTATGGCCTTGAGATGGCTCCGGTGCGGTCAGATGGCTCCGGTTTGATATGTGACTCCCTTGTGAGCAACGACTCTGGGATAGTTGGTGGGTTTGATTCGAATGGGGATTTTCGGGATCATTGGTGGGTTTCGATCTGGTTCAGATTTTGAGTCGAATGGTGGGTTGATGTGATTGGTGGACCGTTGTTGTGTTTGACGTATTTTGATGTGGTAGATAACTTCTTAGTCATGGATGAATGGTTTTGGTCCGGTTATGACTTTAGGGTTCTCTCATAATGGCTCCAAGATAGCTCAGGATGGCTCCAGGAAGGGCTACAAGATGACTCTGTTTGGTGATGGTGAGGAACAAAGGGGGATTTTTCCTTTGAGGTGGTCGCACCCTGGGCGGGCTGCCTACGTACTCAATTTTGTATTGAGATCAGACCATACATAGTTCAAAACTATGTAAGCAAGGCCCTGGTGACAAAATGGCTTCGACATGGATTTGAGATGGCTCCCATATTGTTCTCGGACTGTTAGGATGACCCCTGTGTAGTTCCAAGGATGGTTTTAATGTTAGGTGATGGCTCCTGCATGGCTCCAGTTTGGTTCTGGATATGGTGTTGATGAGGCTCGAGCAGGACGCTGGATGGCTCCGGAATTGTCCTTGTACGACCTCGAATGGCTTTAGTTTGGTTCGATGTTGCTCGAGGATAGCCCATGATGGCTCCGAGATGGTTCGATGTAGCTTGAAGATAGCCTAGGACGGCTCCAGTTGACATCTTTTGATCAAAAGCTATGTTTCAACAACTGCAACTGAAGTCGACTTTTAGCGAGACTAGGTATAGTTCTTACCGCTCGGATGTGGATGATGAAATGGTTATGATGTATGTAAATACTACGTGCTAGATGAGATGCAAGATGCATATGTAGTTTTTTTCTTTTTTTTTCTTCTTTTTTTTGGAGAGAAGGTATGGCTCTATCTCTATTACTATGAGGTTTACGAATATAAGACATCTTCGGTCCGATCTTGAGTGATTGTTGAACTGAAATGCGTGAATCGCTTTCCTCTCATGGAGGGATGTGGGTCAATCTCTCGTGAGTATGGCTGTGTGTGCTAAATGGTGTGATGATACTCTCGATGGTCGGAGCAGTATTTTCCTGAGAATTTCTTTTCGAGGTTCTGGACTTTCCGACCTTTACAAATTCCTCGCCTGCAGTGGGGTAGGCTGTTTATGTCTTGGTGTTTAGAATGAAGATTCACTCGCGCTCATAAGACCTTGTGGTGTAAGGTCACACTCATTCGCTCATGGTCCCTTTGGTATGACGGGACATTTTGATAACAAGTACGAAACTTATGATTCATGTTTCAGATCCGATACTTTCAGTTAACGCTCATCAACTAACGGGTCAGAGGTCTTTTATTGGGTTATAACGGGGCTGAGAGGTGTGATGTACGTCACATGGGACTGGAGGATTTGTTTGGGAGTTGTGGAGCTTTTGTGCAACAGAGGATATGTTTCGCCTTTGCCATGGGTGAAATGATTAGACGGGTTTCGATAACCCCTTATCGGTTTCTTCGGGACATCATTGGTCCTTTTGGTTTGGATTTCTCCTTCTTGCCTCTTCTGGCATACGATTTGAACTTTCTTCTCATTTTTCTTTTGTGAAATTGCATTTGGCTCTTCGATTTTCTCAAACGTTCTTTGCTTTGTATTTTGGCTTTCAGCTCTGGAGTTGCATTGACCCATCGATCTTCTTGAACATTTTTGGTGTTCTTTTTTGATGTTTGGCTTTGGAGTTGCATTGACTCACTGATTTCTTAAAACATTTCATTTATTGTGTTTGTGGAAGTTGATGGGGATGGGCCATGGCTCCGGCTCCTTTGTGATCCTCTATTGCAATGGTAGGTAGCATATGTGGGGTGGCATGTTGTGGAGTTCACAGAAAAAAGGTTTATCGTGAAAGGCTCAGCGGGGCTCACTATGAGATTATGTACAGGGCAGTCAAAGCTTTTTGGTTTTGTGAAGATTTTTATTCCTAAGTGTCTCGTCATTCTCATTAGTCAATGATTGTTTTCTTACTACTTCTCGAATCTTTGCATGAATCACAGTTCATGACTTGCTATCAACATTGATCTTACTACGTATTGTGCCTCTCCACGTGCTGAAGGAATGCACATGTCGCTCATGGTTTTATCTCGAGTGGCTCTCTCTACCTTCCCTCATCGCTCAGTGGATTGTCCAAAACGCTCACTTGAAATTCAAGAGAAAATACCGCTCTTTGCACGCTACTCACTTGATTTGTGGTGCTGATTTTGATTAGACCCTTATGTTCATTGATGGGTCGAGAGTTAAGTGGTTCACGCACTCTGTTCAATCAATCTCTCACGATTTTCCCGAAGATGTCATTTCGACATGGGAGTATGCAAATGCGATTATCTACCATGCGATGTATTGTGGTAATATGGAATTACTACGTATAGGATGCATGAAGTGCTGAAAAGGATGAATGAAGATGGTTGACATCATGTGTTTTTTTTTTAATTTTTTTAATTTATTTTTTTTGATGCAATGCATGAATGGTAAGGTTATGACTCGTCTCGCTTGAGTCGAATTCAGCTCACAGTTCATGAAGCTCATCTCATTATTGTTGCCCTTGAAGGTGGTCTAGTTGCTGGGCTCGCCGTCGGGGAAGTAATTCTCAAGTGAGGTCGGGTTGGTGATTGGCTCCTAGATTTTGAAATTTTTAGGGAGTGACAACTTCCGCATGGTGGCCTCACGACTTGGAAACAACTGCACTTCTTCTTTTTTTTTTCTTTTCTCTCATTCTGGTCACTGGTGCTCATGGTGATTCTGGATTTGGAAAAGGCTTGAACTCCCCGGTGTTCTCCACTATCCCACTGAAGATTAGTTTTGGAGGTTAAGATATTGGGATGAAAGCTGGTGTGTGGTGTGGTGACAATGAAACACATGATTATGAAATTTTTCTGAAGTGGACAGGACTTGTACGTGTTTGACGAATTTGGACTGACCGAGAATGCATGGGACTTTTTGTAATAAATGCAATGCATACGGTTTGCTTTGTGCTCGGTTGTATTTGTTGGTGTGCCTTCTGTAGATACCGTGAATTTTCACCCCATAAAGCAAGATTTATGAATGACTTATAACTGTGAGGGGTCATTCCTTATTCGTTCTTTTCATTATACGTGCATGCCAAAAGAAACCAAGTTTTGGAAAAACAATTTTGAAAACACGTGTTTTCAAAGTGACGGATTTTCTCAATATGGATTTTGACGCTCTGTCATTCGCAGATAAAATAGGGAGTGAGGAACCCTATACATACTGATCTAAATAAATTCAAAGGGAATGTATAAACCTATACATGCAGTCTATTCAGAAGTTGACAAGAAAGAAAAGAATGCTAGGGGAAAACCTATACATCAATTCTAAAAGTCATTAAATGGGGGAGTTTTGAGCTAAACTTTCTTTGAACTCTTCTAGTCCATCTTTGGGCGTCTGGCTAACTGGTCACGCTCAAGCTCCTGGTTGGCTGCTCGCTGGTCTTCAGGCTCTTGACCGGCTGCTCGCTCGTCTTCGGGCTCTTGCAGTGAAGCGGTACTATGATCAAACAAAACGGGCTGGTGTTCCTATGATTTTCAACAATTCGAACTTGAATCGGTGTTGCTAATCTTCATGTCGCTTGACCTAGGTTGGTACATCTTTGATTTGGTTTTTGAACGGTTTGTGTTGACCTTCCTGTTGCTCGGCTAACTCCGCGGGCCGGTGCGCCATCGGCTTTCGGCTTGAACCGCGCATTCGAACTTCGTGCTGCTCCACTTGCTCGAACGATAAGAATGAGGGATATTTTTTAGAAAGGAAAGGTGAATGATCGAGCACAAAATCTCATGTAAAAATCCACAACTTTTGTGAAAACACGAAATGACTAGTACGCTCCACGGTAATGACCGCTGCTCTCGAAGGTGGGCAGAACTTCAAAAATAGCGGGTCACAACATGGGGACTAAATCATTTATTTTGAAATACATTTGTGAAAATCAATTTTTTGAAAACTGTTTTCAAAAACTATTTTGAAATGATGTTGAAAATTGTTGTTTGAAATTCATTTGTAGACAGTAGGTTTTTCGAAATCAATTTTTTTGAAGATTGTTTCGGAAATAGCATTTTAGTGAAATAAACTTTTTAAAGGAGAATTGACTAATTTTGAAAACCCCATTTATGAGTAAATATTTTGTGGAACTTTAAATTAAACGAGCTCGTAAAACAACTTTTAGGGACATGCAAACGAGAATTCCGAACATTTTAAAACGGATTGGTCTGAAAAAGTGATTTGCACACATGTATAACATAAAGTAAATCGTGGCTATATTTGATGTGGAGCTGTAAGTGTTAATGTTGGGATAATCACTTTCCAGGTCAATTATGATTCCGTCTCACCGGGGGAACCGTCGTCCCTTCACTGTCATCTCTCAGGGTTTTTCTCTGCTATGCCCCTTGCGAGGCACGTTATCAAGAAAGTCCGGAGTGCTTAAGTTTGAAAGGTCAGGATACCCGAAGTGATAAGGAAACATATGCCACGGCCAGTGATGATCCGACAACGCCCCACTTTTTGGGAAACTCGGGGAAGTACTGCATGGGAACGGGTCTCTCGTCATCTGCACGGTCAGGTGTGTCTAAAGTCCAAATTATTCACTGACTACGTTGTGCCATGTATGGGTATCCGGTAAATACATGATCCTCTATGGACGTATAGCGTGACATTGGGCTTTAGAGACACCTGTGGTACTGATGAACAATGAAGAACTGAGCCCATGCAATCTTCAGGGTAAGGTAGAAGGGTGGTCAGACAGGCGGCATACAAGGGGGTGACTCCCATAAACCCGTCTTAGACACCAGACCAGGTAGCTGGACACCGAAGGCTCAGAGTTCACTATATGCTGGCTTTGACTCGGATAATGGAGGATATTTTTGGATCATGAGCTCAAGGTGTTGGTCGGAGACCGTACCGCCTCGTGGGTTTGTTCACTGAGAGAGTGACCCTAGCTCATGGGGAATCAACCGTGGACCGGTCGGGATCCCGTGACATCGTGGGTAAATCGGGTGACACAGAGGAATGCATGTCCTAAGCTACCCGCCCAATGCACCCCACAATCACAATATAAATATGAAAGCAGTAAATAAACCAAATGAAGTTAGCACCAACCTATGTACTAAGTGTTTTATCTTGAGATTAGTGATTCCAAATTGGTTGTTTATTAACCTAAAGGGAAGTTAGCTTCATTCACACCTAAATGTCTCTTTCTAATCATGAGCTAATTATTAACCCAATTGTTGTCATGTTTGTTGAGGATCTAATAAGTCCTATCTGTCCTCATCAGATACACACTCAAAGTGTGGAGTAGAATAATCCTAGAGGCTTTGAAATGAATCTCCTGAAGGTTTTGAAAGAAGTGGGGAAGTCTCGACAATTTTAAATGGAGTTCAGTCTTCCTTGAGTTTGAGAAAAACTTGCTCAAGTTCTCCCCAGCGGAGTCGCCATTCTGTGGAGGGTGATTTTTCGGTATGAGGGGGGTCTATCTAAATATGGTTCTCGACTGAAAAGCCTAGATCCTAAAATGCCATTCTGTGGAGGGTGAAAACCCGTTATTCTGTCATCCCTCAAATACCTACTACATCGTCCGTCTTTCCCAGAAAGCATAAAGGGGAGTGCAAGTGTGCACTACACCCGCTCTTGATGGGCCCCACGTGGACTTATGCCTCTATAAGGCGGAGTTGACTAGAGTCGCCACCTAGTTTGACCTAAGAACTAGGAAAGGAAGAGAAGGGTTCTAAGAACCGTTAATTGACTCTGAGATTGTTGCCTATGGATAGGGACTTATCTGGTCATTTGCAGAGATTCTATTGTGGGTTCATATTGGGTTACACCCCTTAGAAGTGGCAACGACCACGACTTCGGATTGGTGCCCGAGGAAACCTCGGTCTCCAATTGTCGGGATTGCCCTCTTTCAAAACCTATTAGAGAGATTCAATTAAAGCCAAAAGATAGGATTGGGACAGGAGGAGAGAAAAAGAGTGGATGAGGCGAGCTTTTCTGCCAAGCTAGCGCCAAGACGAGGAATCGCTTAAATTGGATGAATATAGAATGAAGGTTTGGGAACAGTTGGGGTTAAGTGAATAGACAAGACTTAGAGTCTGATGGTTTGAAGTTTGTGGGAGCCGAAGAAGGGTTGAAAGTTTCGAAAGGTATGAAGAACACCTTAGAGGGGGAAAGGGGTTTTTTGTTTGGAATGGGGTCGTACCCTAGATGGGCTGCCTACGTACTCAACTCCCTGTTGAGATCAGACCTTACGTAGTTCACGGTTTTGGGTTTGAAAGTTTTGATGCTTGTGAAGCTTGAAGATATTTGTAGTGTTTGAGATTTAGAAGGGTCCGAAGTTTCAAGAAGTTTTGGGTTTTGGGAGGTTAGAGTCTATGAGACGCCCAGGTCTGTGAGACATTAAAATCTCAGAATGATTGAGTCTGTGAGACGCTCAGGTCTGTGAGACATTCGAGTTCGTGAGATGTTCGAGTCTATGAGACGCTTGGGTCTGTGAGACTTTAGAAGTTTGAATGAAGTTGGAATTGGTAAGAGGACTTGAGTTTATGGTGAGTTGGAGTTTGAATGATGACTCTAGTATGTGGGGCAATTGGAACTTGGGAGAAGTCCCGGGTGTTTCGGGTTCGAGGTTCCAATAGAATTGAGGTTTTGGGATGTTTCGGGATTTGAAATGAGATGATGATGGGTTGAGTTGTTTGGAGGAATAATTGTCAAAATTGTCTCTCTTAAAGTTTTTTAAAACCGAAAAAATCACTTTGTTATAAAAAGGGGCGGATAATCCCGAGGGATTACCCTATATACCCCCTCGAACACGACACTTAATTAATGATGAGTGACAAGGCTCGAAAGATGGGGCAATGAATTTATGTCGAAAAATAGGATTCAGAGAGAAACACCATGAATGAGATGTTCTCAATCGAATCCTAATAACATCTCTAACTCCCGGGCTTTAAAACGTTAAAAACCGAAAACATTGAAATCGAGCGGAATGGAGTTAGACGATTCTAAAATCCCGGCTGCAACTAGGAAGATCGTTACTTCCCTAGCACCCTGCCTTGTAAAAATCTAGGCTGCAATTAAGGGATGTTTGTCATCTTAATGCCCCGCCTAAAGAAGTCCAGACTGCGACAAGGGATGTGACGACCCCAGTGCCCCGCCTCGGATTTTTATTTTGGAAGGGAGACAAGTGATGTCTAACTAAGGAGAAAACATTTTGAAAATGTTAGAAATTTCCTGTTCCCTGAAAACGGTTTAATTTTTGAGTTTAAAAACTGAGTTGGAAAACTTTTGAAGTTGTTCGGAATTCTTGATGAAGAAACACTGATTTTGAGAAATGTTTTTAGGAGAAAACTTTCTGTATATGTGAGAAGAACTTTCTACAGTTGAGAAGAGTTTTCTGTGATGTGAGAAGAGTTTTTCCTTTAAAATTCCACAAAATGGTTTCTTTTGAAAACTTAATGAAGTTTGAATAAAAAGATGGTTTGAAATTCTATTTGGGTTTTTGGTTCAAAATAGTTTGAGTGAGATTTTTAGAAATGGGCCAAAGATGGGATTTTCAATTTGGACTGATTTGATTTGTTGGAGCCGTAGTATTTTGATTTTTGGATTGAAGTGAGTTTTTTATTTGGGGCCAGATTAGGCTTTGAAATGGGCCTTAAATGGGCCATGGGGTTGGGTTTTTTAAATGGGCCTGAAATTGGCTTTAGAATTAGGGCTAAAATGAGCCTTAGATGTTGGGCCGAAATGGGCCTTGGGCTTTGGGTTCGAAATTTGGGCCTAAATGGATATGGGCCTTGGAGTGATTGGGCTTTGGAATTGAATTGGGCCTATTTTGGGTTTTGTTGGAAATTGGGTCTTGTTTGAAGTTGGGCCGAAATGGGGCCTTGTTTGGAGTTGTGCCGAAAATGGGCCTTGATTGGGCTTGTGGGCTGACTTGGGCCTTGGTTGGGCTTGTAGGCCGATTTGGGTCTTAGTTGGGCTTGTGGGCCGATTTGGGTCTTGGTTGGGCTTATGGGCCAAATTGGGTTGAAGTGGGTTTTTATTTGGGCTGAAGTGGTTTTGGGTTTGGATTTGAATGTTGGGCTTGACATGGTTTTTAGGGCCTGATCTAGGCACTGAGCTTTTTTGTTTGAAGCAATTTGGGCTTTTAAGAAATGGGCCAAAGATAGGACTTATTGATTTTTGGGCTTGACTTATGAGATATTAACAAGCGAGATGGATCAATTTATTGGTTTATTAACTCTTGATTAAGGGTGTGTTGAGGGTAAAGGAGGATTCCACCCACATAAAATGAATGAGAGATCCGCTAGGCATGGGGTGGTTTCAGATCCTAAGCCCTCCTAAAATAGCCTTAAGGGCTTGTTTTTGAAGTTTTTGCTCTTAAAAATACAAGGGTGGTTTGGATGTTTTCTGAAGCTATAGGAGAATATTACCCCACAAAACGAATGAGAGACCCGCTAGGTGTGGGGCGGTATTTCACCCAAAGCTTTTCTGTCAATGAAAGGGTCCTAGAGGGCAATCTAGGGTTATACGCTCTGGGCAAATCAAGCCCAATTGAAAGAAATATTTGCAACAGATTAAACGGTTAATAAAATAACATAATACACAAGATCATAGCGATCACCATATTACATAAAGAGGGAAAATCACCATGCTACATACAAAAGAAAAGCTCGAGAGAAACTAATATGCAAAAGCTACCTCTTGGCAATAATTAAACTAAATGTTTCCCAACATTAACGATTTGTAGGGGAATGGTTCTATACGAGTAACACAAAAAATAAGGCAATAATTAGGTGATTCAACCCAATTATCAAAGTGATCAATTATCAACACATGAAACGGTGAAATACTTACATGAGTGTGCTATTCGAGTTAGCAATTAAGCAAGTTGATAAACACACAAATTAAACCGATTGGAACATCATAAGTTAAGAAGCAGTGTAATCAACACAATGAAATAGAAGTCATGGAATATTTATGACGGAAGATTGGACCGCTAGGCAATGATGGCCTGAAGTGAGTCCCAAAATCTGAAAGCTCCTTGGTCCAATTTCACAAGCTTGGCTGGTATTAGTGAGGCTATTGGGTTGAGATTAAATACCATCCATAAGAAGGAGCACCATCTGCGAAAGAAAGAAAACAGAAAACGCGACACAAAAACATGAACAGCCACATTAGTTATGAACATAGTTGAATAGATCAAGATGATAATCCCTTTTTCTTTTGCTTATATTAAACAGAAAGATATCACTCATTAGCAACAACACAGACGCATCAGAAATCAGGCAACAAAAATTTAAAAGAAGTCGAGCCTGCTGTGAACAAAGTGGATAATCTTATGCAAGAATCGAAACCCTTTTCTGG
Source organism: Limonium bicolor (assembly GCA_023374045.1). Taxonomy (NCBI): domain Eukaryota; kingdom Viridiplantae; phylum Streptophyta; class Magnoliopsida; order Caryophyllales; family Plumbaginaceae; genus Limonium; species Limonium bicolor. The sequence continues at coordinate 9,324,537 of CM041781.1, read as the reverse complement.
TAGTCCCTATGCGCGCAAAGTTCAATCAAAATTCCAACCAGGGGATGATGCTGTGTCGTTTGTTTTTCAATGAAACCGAGCAACAAATAAGCACATGTCTCATCTCCAGCCATGTGCAACCAGTATGATCAATTAGCAAAGTTCAACGTCAATTCCCAGCCAGATGCACCAAGCTTGTCGGAAACCCAAATCCTCGGTCAAAGCACAGAAATCAAAGTTAAGGAGTAAGCTAAATTTAGCAAGTGGTGCAAGTGAGGAGATGGGATTGAACCCAAACAAACAAAATCTCATTCGGCAAGCCCATAAACCATGATCTTCCATCCTAAATCAGAAGGTTGGGAGCCGGCAAGTCTAATATTGGAATAAAACGGGAATGCTAATCTTATCCCGAACAAAAATCAGAAAACTAATGCGCAAAAATTTGGATTATAGCTACTCTGCACAAAAGAAGTTATAACAATACCAAATTAACTGCAAATACTAGATCAAAGTGCAAGAGTGTAACCGAAAAGCGTTAGAGCAAGCAGTGACCAATCATAAGGGGATTCCAAACCCACAAGCTTAATTGAGCTCGAACCGAGAGCAAGTATCCGAAGGTGGCTGCTAATGTGCAACAGATCCACTTCAACGCAAGTGTAGACACTTCCTCGAGTCTTCGAGCGGAGAAATTTTTGTCCAAATCGAGAGGGATGGAAGAAAAACCAGTGCCGATTTGCGTTCTGATCAGGTATCTTCGAAGAAGGATAGAGAGATGGAGGAGGGGATGTCAATGGAGAAGCTACTTCTGGCTTCCCGTTTGGAACAGAACAGAAGATCAACTTAGGTTCTACCGTGAGGGGTTTTTCGATTGGAAAGAAAAAAGTTGAGGAAGAAGATGGGCTTGCAGAATGTCGGCTCCTCCTCTTGTTTCGAAACGGAAGAATGACCAGAGAAACAGGGGGGTGATTGGAAAAATGGGTGTCGATTTGGGTTCAACTGGGTTTTGGATTGTGGGGAGTTAGTCACTGTTGAGGAATCGAAAAGAAAACGTGACAGAGATTGAGGTAGAGAAGGAAGTTTGCAGATGTTGCAGTCTTTGATCGTCGAGAGAAGATGAGTGAAGGACAGGAGGCGGATCAAAAAATCGAAGAAGAAGCCCGGAAGAAGATGAAGGCGTAGGCTGGGTTTTTGTGTCTGAAGGCTTCAACGATGGAGTATGGAGTTCGCACGCCAGTATGGGTTGCACGAGAGACAAGAAGAATGGAGTATGGGCGCCGGTATGGGTTGCACAATTAACGAGAGACAAGAAGAATGGAGTATGGAGTATGGGCGCCAGTGGGCCGCGTCCGGTCGTGTTTGGTATGGGCCGGGGTCAAGGCTGCATTTGGATTGCTTTGTCAAAAAATAAAATTGGATTTTGTTCCCCCTAAGACTCGAACTCGAGACCTCTAATCTCTCTCTCACCAATCTCAACCAGTTGAGCTAATGACTGAACTTGACATATAAACGAGAGAAATAATACAAGAGCCTTTTCTCGAGCTGAGTAATCCTTTCAAAAACGCTAGCGCTATAAATGAAGATATACAGTAAAACGAAAGAGTTTAAATAAAATGAAATGTTTCTTCCTAAGAGACATGAGATCATGGAGTATAATCATTAAAGTGTAAAACATAACAATATGAAAAACAAATGAATTAACGCAATATAAAGTACATAAAATAATGAAATAGTACTAAAATGATGATGATAAAAATGAAGAGTACATGATAGAAAATAGTAAGAAATAGCAATACATGGGATAAAGTAAATGAAAATGAAAATAAAATTGAATAGATAAAACAAACAAGTGATAAAAATGGAATACATAAAATAATAATAAGATAAGTAAATAAAATAATAAAAAAAATGAATTGGTTTAAAACCGGATTATTGTTTGAAAGTTCATTTTTGGAAAATCGTGTTTTTATGAAATGCTTTGAAAAAGGTTATAAAATGACGGTTTCGTTGTGGCACGCACGCTAATATGTTTTTTGAAAAAAGAAAGGCGACGACCCCTCTTATTATTTTGAAATTTGCTTTATGGGGTGAGAATTTTTGGTGTCTACACGGCCATGATGAGATTTATGAAACCGAAGTGTTTGAAGGAAATTGTCCAGGACAAGAAGTTGCTGAAAAAGGTGCCAAACATGGCAATATTTAAAGAAAATTCTGTCTACTGAAAAGGAAAGTGAAATTATCGTTTCCTGACTAAAGATTTCAGATTCGTAATTTATCTCCTAGGAGATGAACATGCCACTGGTGTGGTGTGGTGTTTGGTGTGAAGTTCTCTTGAGTGGTGATCAAGGTTTATGAAGGGCTATGGAATTTATGTGGAGGTATAGGCTTATGAAGTGCCCGTGGTATATGATGTGAAGGTAAGGGGTTATGTGGGCCTGTGTGGTATGATGTGGAGGTAAAGGCTTATATGGGCCTGTGGTGTGATGGTGTCAGTGGTGCTTAATGTTTGGGTTTCGATTGGTGTTGTCATAGCAATTGTTGGAACCAACAATTGCCCCCAGTATTTTCCTTTAAAACAATCTGAGCTTGAGTTCATGGCAATCGATCGGAACGATCGATTGCCCCCAGTATTTTCTTTGGTTAAACATGCAAACAAGTCTTATCCTCACAAGTTCAAGGATTATGTCTTGCTGTGGTGCTTTCTATCCTACACTCAAAGTGTTTGATGCTTGCACTCTCTCCTTTTGGTCAAAACATCTCAACCATTGAATTTGACATTTGTTAGATTTACGCGTTCAACCTGCTACTTTCACGTGATTAGATACACAACTACTAAGTCGGAAGTCTTTTAAGCTTATAACGTGGCTATGGGGTGTGATGAAAGACAATGGGACGATGGAGGAATGTTCAGGATATGTGGAGCTATAAGGGTGACCAAAGCTACAACTTGCACCTTCTATTGGACTTGCCTTCTTTGTCTTGAAGTCGTTTGGCTACTTCGTGATGACTTCGCTTGTGAGCTTGGAACTTGGGACTTTTGAATTGTTCCTAGCACCTTCTCTATTTCTTCTGATTTTGGATTACTTCGAGGCTTTCTAGATTTGCCTTTCTTTGAATCTCTTTTTCCTCGGGGTTCTTGTGTTTCCCGGTTTTGAACTTTGAGAGCTATTTTTTGATGTGAGCTCATGGGATCCTGTGTCGCTTTGGGACCATTTGCGGATCATTTCATTGTCTTGGTAATGGCGTTGCTTCTTTGGACTTGTGAAGTTGCTGCTCGGAAGTAGGGCTCCTTGCTTCTTTTGGTCACCGGGTCGGTTGTTCATCATTAACTGGCTTGTTTGGGAAGTTTGTAATGTTGTAAAAGAGGATGTATACGAAAAGCTCAGCGGGGGTGCCTAGGGTTTAATGTCAGGGTTCACAAGCTTTTGGCTGTGTGGTGCTGTACCTAGGTGCTTCATCATCCCTAATAGTTGTGTATCATTTCTTTGTTACTTTTCACAGGTTTAAGCGTAAATTTACAAAGTGTCTCCTTCGGTCGGAGTTATATCATTTACCTCACCTTTGAATGTAATCTCACTGGAGTCATGTAAAAATGGCACACTCGTTCACTCATGGTTTTTCCGCTCAAGACACTCTCGTGAATTTCACTCTGAGACTAGTTCACACGCGTAAACGAAAGATTAAAGACGACGATCCCGAGCTCAGATTGCCCCCAGTATTGATTTGGGGTTTATGACAACACTTAAACAGATGTAGAATTTGGACCTCTTTGTGGATTGTTTTGGATGTTTTGTGACAGTGTTTGGATGGACATGTTCACCCTTTTGGAAGCAAAAAGACGACTCGTCTTGTTCTATTGCCAAAAGATGATTGTTTCATGTGCCTTTATCAAAAAACATACTCAAACCATTTTTTTGTTTTGTTAGAGAAAAGCATTTTATTATGAAACATTTGTACATGACTTTCTTAAAGATGTGAAGGATGCAGAAGCTTTATTAATGGCAAATAAATTGAACATTACTGAGTACATACATCGAAAAGCTACTCAAAGTATACTAAAAAGGAAAACAGAATGGAAATGAAATATTCTAAAGTCTAAACTAAGAACTATGAATTAACATTCTCCTAAATACCGTCGCATTGAAATCCCTGGTCAAAGAGGTCCTGGATCGTGTGCCTCAAAGCCTTGCAATCATCGGTGTCGTGACCAGGTAATTGGTGGTACTGGCAAAACTGACTTAGATTCCTTCCTTTCTGAGGTACCCCAGGCTGGGGGTGAGAGGTTGTAGTATGTTTCGCTCCTGGAGCTTTTTAAAAGCCTGGCTCAACGGTTGGCCAATGTTTGTGAACTCTCTCTGACGGAGTTTCTTTCTAGGTGGCTCTGATGCTCCAATGGCCCAACCTGACTCTCTTAGCCGTCAAACGGTGTTTACCTCATGCTGCCTGGTTCTCTTTTGGATGCCTCTTTGGATGCAAGCTGCTGTCCATGAACCATTTCCGGTGTTTTCTGAGTTCCCAAGCTTTAATTCTCCCTTATGGATCAATTCCTCTAGGACACCAACTTGTCCCATCAGCAAGTCGAAATTAGGAAAGTATGTGAATTTCAGCTTGCCATTGTATTGCTTCTGCATATTCTTGATTACCATTTGGATTTGCTCCTGTTCGTCCATCTTTGTGAGCATAGCGGCTGCCTTCGTCCTCCAACGCTTGACGAAGTCGGTCATTGATTCACCTTCTGTTTGTCGTGTGCTTGCAAGATCAGTCCTGGTGACTCCAAAACTTCTAGTGTACTCAAAATGATGCAGAAAAGCTTCACAGACCTCCTCGTAGGTCTTGGTATTCATCCTTCGAGTTATGTACCAACACTGAGGAGTCTCATCAAGATAGCGGGCAAATACCTTGGCCTTCTGCATATCGTTCAACATAAGGATAGACATTTCTCTATCGAACATTGCCAAATGAAGTTGTGGGTCGGAGGAACCCTTGTACAGAGGAAGTGTTGGCAACTTCAAATTTGGTGGGAGATCAACCTCGGGATACAGTCCAGTGGAAAAGTAGTCGAAACCGGCTAGCTTGTTGGCCTTCTCCATGCGCTCAATCTTTTCCAGCATCCCATTGAATTCTACGGCTAATTGAGCATCCGTATTGATTGGACTTCCTCCTTCTGCCATGCTTGGGATTCGGCCTACCTGTTTCCAAGGTGTCCATTATTAGCTAACAAGAGGAAGTGGGCTGAATGAACTAGGGTGAGAATGACGCTTCACAAGGTAGATTGAAGACCGAAACAGGCTTGAACTGAAAGCAAGTGGGCTAAGATACCCAGAAAATGAGGTGTTTAGGCCGGGGTATTTTTCAGACTGTGAATTGGAATTTGGACTGGACGGCCTTGATTGTGCCTGAGAGGTGACACCTGGATCTCTGGTTTTGGGATATGGCTATGATAAGAAGTCTACCTAGATTAGAATGAACCTTGGGTCGGAATGTGTTAGGACCTGAAGTAAAGCACATGGGCTGGAATGGTCCCTAAATCATAAATGGGCCTAACTTTTTTTGGGTCAAAGAATATGGTTGCTAAGCCGAAAAAGATTTTATTTCAGGACTTGTGAGTTATTCCAAGTTCAGGTGGATTTCTTTTTATGGGCCTAAAACTAATTGGATAATTCAAATTGGGCCGGAAGAGAAATCACCTAAGTCCAGGCTTTTGGGCCGAAGCCCGAACGACTCACATATTAAACCAAACAGGGCCTCTGGGCCGCAAACAAATAGAGCTGCCAATTTGGGTTGGGCTAGGATGATGTAGGAGAAGTTCCTATCAATCTCTAGGCTGGGTAGTGGGCCGATCACACAAGCAAACAAAGCCCACACAAATTCAACATGTCCTCACTAGACGTTTAAATCAAACCGGGTATGGATCGATCCGGAGAGGTGCTTGGAGCATGGGCCCAGGTCACCACAAAGGAATAGAGCTTGCACACTATTCTCTTTGGGCTTCCCCACTTTTTTCACATCACCTAAATGTGTGCGTCTACGGTCGGGTCTTTGAATGACCAAACATGGGTTGGTAAGGACACTGCCAGGAAAACATTTGGGGCTAAAGCCCAGGTATTAAGGGGACGTGGTTAGACGACATCCTCCTCTTTTCCCCCGCTTATTCACATCACCTAAAAGGTGTGAGTCCCTGACAGGGGACCCTCAAACGGGTCCCGGGGTGAAATCGGTTTGCGTTGACCCTCGCTCTCATATGATGCAAAGGTGCAGAAAGTTAAAGTGCGCACGAAAGTAAACAAACAAAGTAATAAAGCCATAAATAAACAATTTTTCGAGTTAAGCCCTCTTTCTTAAAATTAAACAAGTTAATAATTAAGAAGTTGTCCCCAACAGAGTCGCCAGTCTGTGAGCCTCGATTTTTAACCCTACCCTATGTTGATTAAGTTGATTAGGATCTAGTCGGGTTTTAGGTCCACTTATAACCTAAGATTAATAACTATGTCACATGACAATAATTATTAAAACCTAAGCTAACTCACTAGAACCTATTATGAGTCGCCACCTAATTTTTACCTAGATCAAATTAGGAAAGGAGAGTTCGGGTTCCGGGGCTTGATATTCGACTTAATTAGGGTTCAATTACTTTCATTACCCCATGAAGTTGTTTTTCCTCTACTTAGTTTAATTACGGCTTATTACGAGTCGTTTTAACCTAAGTGCGCGCTTCGGATTTTTTTGTATTTTAACATTTTTTGGCAGAAAATTAAAGTGGAAACTGAAAGTACCTAAACTAGGGTTTCGGAGGCAAACTTAGGTCAAATTTTGTTTCTGTCCGTGGCCACGGACCTACTATCTGAACCCACGGACCCTAATTAACCTATGTGAAAATAAAAGTTGAATTAAACAGAAAACACAATTTTGACAAGTCTGAGGCCATGGACAGGGCCTTTGTGGGCCCAGACATGTTTTATAAAACCCTAATTTTTTTGAAAATTTTAAAATCCCGCCACCGTCCGAGAGTGTCTGTGCTTACGGACTGGGCGTCTGGGACCCCGGACATGGCGTCCGTGGGTGCGGACCGCCCTCGGACGACGGCGTTGAGGCTGTTCCCGGTGGTGTTTTTGGCTTAAATTTTATGGGTACGTAGCCTGCAAGATTATAAACACGTTAGCAAAATTCAATTTGAAGTCAAAATTAATACGAAACTTAGCTAACAAGTTAGAAGGCAGAAACACAAACAAACCTTAATTCAGAAGCCAGGAAAAATCAATTCAGTTTGAAATTTCAACCAGAAGTGTATTTAGACCAGAAGGGTTAGGGAATTTGGTTTTTAACCTGTTTTGATTTGGAAAATTTGTTGTTCCTTCACGTCGGAATATCTGAAAGCTTCGTTGGTGGCCGATCCGGTTCGACTTTGACCCGAGCTTCTGACCTCTTCTTCCTTGTGTTGTTAAGCACATTTTGGTTCTGTATTTTTGGTGTTTTGATGCTTGGAAGTTCAATGGGAGAAGAAAGAATGTGTTTTTGGTGATTTTGGGATGATTTTGGTAGAGTTTCGGTATTGGGAGTGGTGAAAACGTGGGAGGCAAGTAGACGGCTGTGTTCTCTGACTATGGGAATGTTCTCCTCTGCCCTAGGTCGTTTTTGGAAGGTTCTTTTATAGAAAGAACAAGACCATGTTGATAGAACAAGATTTTTTATCTAAAACCATGATTTTGTGCTCTAAGGGAATCTGATTTTTTAGAATATGCTGCAGGCCGAGAAAAATTATGAAATTTTAACTTAAGGTAAAGGATGATTTTTATGAATTTTGAGAGTTGGAATCGGGTTATTTTGATAAATACCCGATTAGATAAAAATCCCACAATCTGGAATCTCCCATAAATCATAACTAATTATTGGAAAGTCGAAATAACAAAATTCTAACGGCATTAGTCTCTAAAATCACCCTCTATCTTATATTAAAATTTCATGACATTTTGATTTGATTTCGGTATTTTCCAGAGGAGAGAGAAAATTGTAAAAATGATTGAATTTCTCTTTTAAATTTTGGGCTAAGGTTCCAAATAAGATAATTTCAGGTTTATGACTGTATGTAGTCATGCTAACCATGTGACAATTTTATTTAAATTTTTGGAAACCTTTTTTTTCTATTTTGAGGTTATTTCATGTGTTAATTATTAAAGAAATTAGCTTATAATATGAATTAAAAGCTAAATTTCCAGAATAAATATTATCAAAAAATCGTGAAATACCTTTCATAATGACTATGATATTTGGAAGTGTTTGGAGATAATGAACAAGTCATATGAAAATAGAAAATCCTAAAAATGTCCTTGGAAAATCCCGCCTTGGTGCTTTTTGACCGTTTTGCCCTTTGTAACACGTATGTCTTAGAGACTATTCTGAGAGGGTTAAAATATTGGGTATAACAGGAGGAATAAAGACAAGGGGACCAAACACAATATTGTAGGTAAAGTTATATGTCATCTAGGCTAGTCTCATGCAGCAATCCTTAGACATGCTTTTGGTGCAATCGCTAAATTTTGCAGTTATAAAAAAAATGATTCCTCGTGTCCGTTAGGCACTAGAGTTTTTCCACATTGTTCTCTAGTCAACCATAAACAAACAATAGCTAAGTGATCGGTAGCCAAATAATTAAGGAGGTGTTGGTTTCAAGCGGAGTAACGGAATGGAATCAGGAAAGGGAATGGAATGGAATGGAAAAGAATTCTCTTTGATTTTCCCGTTTGTTTGTTTGAGCTGGGAGCATGAAATAAATTACCGGTCAATGGTCAACTATTGCCATCTACCGGTCAACGGTCATTAATTGCCGGTCAACATTCATCGGTCACCGGTCAATGGTCATTAGTCATCGGTCAATGGCCATATGTCACCAGTCTAAGTGTACTGGGGACAGGGAATCCCATTCCCTAGTAGGGGTGGGGAAGCAAGATAGAGGGTTTTGGGGTAATCTCATTCCCTTTCCCTTTCCTGAAAATAGGAAAAACTGTCAAAACAAACAACAGGAGAGGGAATCATTCTGATTCCCTTTCCTGATTACCCCAAAACAAACGCCCCTAAGATCTAAGTAATCAAAATATTCATAATGCAAGACGAGACAAATAGATAAGCGAACAAAAATAGTTAAGTTTCACAATATGGCTCAGGATAGCAGTATCCATAGGTTTCACAATGCAATTAATATTCAATGACTCTATTTCTAATCATTGATCACTCCCTAGCGAGCTAGAAATGCTCAGATAGCAACCCAAGTTCCAAACAAAAGTTCGAGTTTCGGGCTAATCTTTCTTAGACACCTTTTCTCCTTTCCATGATCATTGTGTTTAACCATTTCCTAAAGAATCCAGGTAGCTAAAAATAATCAATTTAGCAAAATAAACACCTAGGTTCTGAAAATCGGGTTCCAGACTGGGAGTCCTATTGTCTTGTTTTAGCTCTATTTTGACGTTTTTTTTTCAAATATATTGGAATTAGATAGATGGTAGTCAAAATGAAGAGAAAACATACCCGGATGTAACATATTTGTGGGCTTTTGTAAAGAGCGAGGATGTTGACTAATGAGCGTTAAAAAAGTCTGAATGTAACCTTGTTTTGTGTGAAAAGTTTCTCTCTCTCTATATGACTCCAAGTGATAAGTGTCCAAATGAGCATGATTTATAGGTGTATTTCATATATAATATTAGCAATTTTCTTGCTCATTTCTCCACTTCGGTTAGTTTTCCTCTAGTTTGTGTTTTATTGTTTATCTCACAGATTTATTGTTTAAACATGAGGAAAACCAAGCCGGAAGTAAAGTAGACAAAGAGACGAACACATAGACGCAAACGGCTCAGAAAACGGGGTCCAAACGAAGAATCTAGAGCCGATCAAAGTTAGAAGTCAACAACTCGTCTCCACCTAGGCAACCACCTAATAATCAGGCGGACGTGAGTGTGAGCCATGGAGGCGGACGTGTGGCCAACTGCACAGGCAACCGCCTGTATAGTAGGCGGACGTCGGACAACACACCAACCATACATGCAACCGCATGCAAAAGAGGCGGACGACAACAGGCGGTCGCGACTAAAATCGCACGCAAAACAGATTTTCTTCGTCGACTTCGCTCGTCGACTTCGCCCGTCGACTTCGCCCGTCGACCTGCAAGTTATCAATCTACTCTTCGCGTTCTGTCCCCTATCAATCAATGCCTTTCCACCGCCTCAATCATTTTTCCTTCTCCTTCCTTCCTCTTCATTTTCCTTTCTCCTATATAAACACACGTTCCTTCTGTAGAAATCAACCATCCACCACCCATACGATCCACGAACCACTTCACCACAAACTTCACGCCATCTCATTTCTCTTCTCCCGTCTTCTCCATTTTATTTATTTCACAGTCCACCAAATCCACCTCTAGCCCTACGTATACAAAATAGCAGAGTGAGCCGGAGTGATTACGGATGATTTCTATTACTCTTGTCTCTGTCTATCTATTTAATATGTTAGGCTAGTTTACGTACGCTCTGGGAACGGTTATTATGTGTTTGTATTAATTATGCAATATTTCTACTGGTTTATTTATATACAGTTTGTTACGCTTAAAGGTTATCTCGCACCTTTTTAATAAATGTCATGAATTTATTAAACTGCTTTACTAAATCTATTTTGATCAGACCGGTGATAAATAGATAGGTTAATTAAGACGTAAAACTGGAGGAAACTTGTTATGATTTAATAAAGTTAGTATTCAGTTGCAAATGTAATTCCTCAATACTCCTCTGCCGTTCGCAGGCTTTTGCTTGAACCTTGATTAGAACCTTGCATTACAGGTGAACGAGTTCTCATGAGGCTATGACTTAGTCCTTAAGATAATTACAGGAACCTTGCCAAATTATTAAACCAGTAGAGATAGCTTAATTATGCAGATTATATTAACCTGACCCAGAGTTCCATTTTATTTATCTGTCAACTTAGTTTATTTTATCTTTTCTTTTTATTCATATTACAAGTCAATTAATCCCCCCTCCTGTGACACGCTTAGGTACTATAATATATATATTAGTCCCACGGTTCGACATCCGGTCGCTTACATTTCACTATACTACCACGACCGGGATTTGTTTGCAGCCCGACGTTTATTTTGAGTTTTTAATTTCTTTTCTTTTAATTTTACATCAGTTTAACCACTCACTTTATAACGTCTGCACCAAGTGGGAGGACTTTTGTATCAAAATTCTTAAGAAGGGAAGATGAACCTTTTGTGATCAATATACACTTAGAATGAGGTGATTTGGTTGAGAAAGGTAGAAGTTATGATAGTGGAAGAAGAGAGAGTTAGCGACCGACTTTACTAGGGTTTCTAGACTGTAGGGGCGTGTTTGCCCAATTTTTGTAAGAATCATTAAGCGAAATATCATCTTTAATAATCAAGCCCGCACACCTGTACATCGTACCTGTGGTACCAAACAGCCTATCCGAGACCTCAAATGGAGCTATTTTTGAAGCTCGGACAGCTTTGGTGACTGACCCTTGGACGACCTTACAAGTTATCAAGCGATATTTTTAAAATTATAATTGAAACCTAAGATATTAAAATTTTGCAACTGAGAGAAAGTTGGTGAAAGACACATTCTATTTAATCACTAAAATTACTTGAGAAACAACGAGAACGGAAATTGAGATGGAACTAAACCCAAATATTGGGCCCTGATTAAAATCTAAGCCTTGTTCTAGAAGATTTTGTCTTGAACATCTGCCTTAACATCCTTTTGCGCTATTCGATACTTTCATTTTCACTGTCAAGTAAGTATTGGTAAGCTCGACATCATTGGTCTTCAAAGAATCACCATCCTGGGTGTTCCTTTTTTTTATTCACCAATATCACATTGACCAAGTTGGTGTTATAGTCCCTTCTTGGCGCTTCAAAAGTAAGATCTTTGGGGACGTCTTAGGCTTCTCCAATTCTCCTAGAACTCCAAGGATAGGTCTTCTAGTAGGTTTGAATCCAAAAAAGTGATCTTGTTGTATTGTTCTCCTTACGTTCGTCCTACTTTGATCTTCCACATGTCGAGTACCCATCTTACTTGTCATATTCGTTAAATGTTGTTGAGGAAAGCGGACCATCCGTCATACGACTTCTTGGGAGTTGGCTCCAGGAAACATGCTGAATGGTGAAGACTTGGGTGTGCTCGAGGATGACTTGGAGTTTCTCTCAAAGAGTCAAAACTGGAAGAGATGTGCACTACCATCAAAGAAGAGGTGGTGTTTCTACTTAAACCACAGATCAAGACTCATGAATAAGGGTATGCACTACTACTAGAGTTCTGCTGCACGACCTGATTGGACTTCAAACAGCAAAGGAATTACTTGGGATACATAAACTTATATGACGCCCTATAAAGGTAGAGCGCCATAAGGTCCAGATCAAGAAAATAAATTAGTTTGAAAGGGGCTAAACCACTACGTTATCTAAAAATTGAGTTGGAATTAGCTTGAGAAGATGAGTGTGAGTTATTATGGTGGGATCTATTTTTGGATCTAACAAAGTGCTAATTCCTCACAATACATCGAATTCTTTAGGAAAAAAGGTCAATTCATTATCTTCAATCATAAAGATATGTTATATTAGATCACAATAGCAAATACGTGTCTTAAAGAACTCATCTAGTATAAAGTGGTGAGCTAAGTTAGCTAAGGGCAAGGACCAACAACTTGTTAATTAAACCAGTGAAGCACGTCTTTCGTGACTTGTAAATAAGATTCACGAATTAGGAATGAAGCATAATTAGGCCATAATATGTATAAAAGAGGAACTCAAAAATGAATGACTTTCAAAATCATCAAAGAAAATATGCATGTATTCACTATACAGGTTTCATCAATTGGTCAAGGGTAAGGGTAAATTTGAAGAGATGCTTAGGGTGTCGTCCATGAAAGGATCAACCGAGGTTGTAAATTGAGTGTCTCATAATCGGTACACATTTTATGGGTACACATTTAATGTTATTACAAGTGGGCTACCATAATCACTCATTCAACTCTTGTATGCATGATACAAAACAACAAACTAGCAATAAATGCAAAAGAAGAATCATGAGACAATTTATATTTAAGAAAAATGCTCAAGTTAAACCTTTTTTTCTTAACGTTAACTAGGTTAATGAAAAGTTTTTTGTCCCCAACAGAGTCACTAATTTGTGAGCCTTGATTTTAACCACCTTAATGTGTTACGATTAAGATGTTGGTTCTAGGTATGACTTTTAACTTAGGCTATCAAATTCAAACTAAGAACCTAAACTTACTACTAGATTTAGGTCAGGTGAACCTATTAGGGTTGTTACCTAAGTTTGCACCTATTAAACTAAAAAAGGTTAAGGATTTGGGTTTGATATCTTTGTATGGATTCCATTATGGTTTTGGATCTTATTAAGGGTTCAAATACCTTCATCACCTATTAAATTATTTTTCCTCCAGTAATGTAATAAGGCTTATAATTGATATGTTTGATGATTAAGGGAAGATGATGACTTGTTATACTATGATTTCTATAGCTGATGCATGCCGTGACAAGGTTGAAAATCTAGGACGATTGTTTTATGTGCTATAGAAGGCAATAATTCAAACAAAGATGCAGTCTAGTCTAGCCTAGTTCTATATAACTATTTTCACAAAGTAGGCTCTATGCTCTTCAATTTCATTACATTAATAAGGGCCATCATTGCTCGATTTTTAATTATAGCTATAGAAGATTAAATAATTGCAATCAATTGATGGATACATACACGAATGTGCAAGTCTTCCACTCAGTGGACATTAGCACTAATTAAGCATATGTACTTGCAAGGAGTAATGGATGTTGCGTAGAGAATATATATAGATATCGCATAAAAGAAAAAAAAGAGCTATAGAACTAGCTAGTTCAATAAATATATGAATGTCGGTACGAATTAGAAAAATAACCATTCCAGAGCCATACATTATATGGTAATCATCTATTTTATATCCTATTTATGTATCCAAACTAAGGAACTAAACACTAATTAGCAACAACAATAAACCCTAACCTAAGATACGACTGCAATTAGAGAGAACGTGAACATAATTAAAATTACAACTGTAAACCCTAACTAAAAATGGAGCTGCAATTAGATAGAAACAAGACATTAACATCGATTTACCTGTTGATATGCTCTTAAGTAGTTGGTGTAGCTTCTCTCCAGCCCACAACACAACAACCTTCTAGGTCGGAATAGAGCGATACCAGTGTTGGCGATGACAGATTCAAACCGTAGATGGATTTTTGCGCGAGCAAACTGCACTATGTCTGACCAAATCAAGAAGAATGAAATTAGAGAAATAGAGACGGGATATTTGAGTTAGAAATGCATCATCCCTATCTGCTGTGAAGAGCGCGAATCAAAAGAACGAAGAACACTGAGAGGAGTATAGTATACCTTATTATTTTCTCGTTGAACGTGCAACTTAAGTATAAGAGTTAATTTTTTTAAGCAAACAGGCCACCGTGCGTTTTTCTATTGACATATACCAACACTAATCTTTGACCGTTGCTATTGTGATCCGTTGCTATATGGAAATTTTTTTTGTACTGATATAACTTAAAGTTAGTCAATGTTTTTCTGGCATTTGAATATTTTCATAAGCATTAACAAAGTAGAAAGTATAATAAGAGGATTGGGCTAGAAACCAAGAAAACAATATTTAGAGATTTGTTCGTAACCCACAAACACTAGGGCTTGGAGTAGTAAAAAAAAGGAGAAAGAAAAGAAATAACAGAGGCACACCCATGGACAGATGTTTGTGCCTACTCACACCAGGGTTTTACATTGGATCAGTTGACAACAGGATGTTTAGTTGTCCATGACCACATACAGTGGTCAGAAGTTGCAAAATACAGTTAAAAATAGGCCCAATACCATGTTCGGAGAGTTGGACAGTGCATCTGAGACCCCATAAAACACGTTTATGGCCTCAAATGGGTACCAAGCATAAGTTGTTCATGAGTTTTTGTAGATTTTCTCCGATAAGATTTCATCAATTTTGTGTTAATATCTTTCGTCTTGGGAAGACCTCCTTTTATATGGACCTAGGAATCATCCAAAAACATCAAATCTTCCTTATCGTGATTTTGAGACAGCATAACGGGATAAGATATATGTGACACGGGAATACGGACAACATCTGATTTTGTTATAAAAATTTGTATGAAAGGTACAAAAATATCTTTTGTAGAAGAGAAAAATATATTTTAAAAAAAACAATATATTTTTTGAAAGAATTTCAAATAGGATTAAAAGAAGTTTATAAATAAAAATTCTCAAATTTGTTTGAATAGAAACATTATGAACACATACAGGGTCATGTAACCTTATGTTTTTTGTGAAAAAATTTAATTATAGCACTTTATAGTGTAGTGTTTTTATAAAATGATAGATGTTTTATGTGCCAGTGATCCTATAAATTTTCAGAAAAATTAATTATAGAATATTTTTCTTTGTCATTGTAACACCCCTCACAACAAACTTAAAATAATCACTCTCGTAGCATAATTAAAGACATCTTACGGCGGAAATTAAAGCAACATTAATCCTCACTTGGGTGTCACATGCCTTTACTCTCCCATGCGAGTAAAGAAGCATAACGCAATACAATAAACAACGACAATAATTAACCGCAGTGATGAACGAGATATATACTACATCATCCTAAGTTTAAACTGATACATAAGATAAGTGAGCATCTAAGGTAATCCCAATGTTTACATCGTACTAAATATAACTAAGTCTAAATGTGCGATAATTAAATGGCGTCGTCGACTACCCTAAAGTCCCGCACTCCGGCTTCATAACTCAATCAAGTCCTATAAAGTGGTGCCATAAAGGCTCAGCCAACTGCTGGTATGCTAAATGTGATCCTAAACCCTTTAGGCCACTTAGGTTAATTAGTCATCTTGCTTAACATGAGATTCGTTTCATGCTTATAAAATATTGTGAATACGGAATTAAACATACAAAAGACACTTAGTTATATCCACACAACAATTCACAATAGTCACATCATTAGCAAAATATCAACCAATGTAGTTAGTAAGGATTACTAGTTAGTCGTAACTCAATTATACTCACTTGTTCCATTTTCATCATACGAAGCCCCGCTTCCATCACATAATCATACGGGTGTCACGTTGAGGACAATTTCCCGTTTAACCTCACACATTTATAATTTGGACAATAGTCCTATGCCATCTACCAGTGAGTAGATGGACTTACTTTTCTACAGTGGTAGACATCCATATGGCCGAAGCCAAAGTGCCAACGGTAGCACATTCCGGCTAACGATTGTATCCGGCTCGTTAGACTTAACAAGAGTAAACCCTAAACGGGTACGAAACTCTAGTAATCACTATGCACAACCTACTGGGACGAATGCAGACCCGGATTTACTAAATAATGTATCATTAATTATCACTCTCTCTTTTGTTAGTGTATTTTAATTAATCTCTAGGAGATTTAATCTCTTTATTGGAGAACTCGTTCATTGGATGCCCTATCGGGTCTTACACGCAACCTAGAAGTCCGCTAGGTGATGTTTACAGGTCGAGTCAACGCTCTAGAGACGGTTAATACCGGGTCTCAAACTAAGTTCCTCACTTAGTATTTTAGGAATGATTACTCTCATGAATTAATATTCAGAGTCTCTCCTAAAGGTTCATACACGAGTTAGGTGATAATCGGTATCACATGTCCGAACGACATAAGCACACAATTAATAAATGCTTGAAAGTCATGTAAATAAGTCACACATCATGCATATCACACATATCGCTCTTAGGCAGATAACAAATAATACCCGAACCCAAAGAAACCCTCAGGGGTTCAGACCACACATTCACATACCGTACATCGACATAAACGCTAGCGTGAAGTATCACGCTCTCCCTCGACTCTCGTAGCTCCTAGCTCGTACCTCTGAAACATACCGCTAAGTATTATTTCACTACAATCCAAGATGAGTCGATATTCCTAATAACCACCAGTCCCCTTGGTATTAACTCTATGATTAATTTATCATTGTTACTCGGGTTTTCAAACATATTTGGGATTAGTTATTTAATCCATTAAGTATGTTAGTAACTAACATATTGTATTATGTTACAACCTAAGAGTTAAGCGTCATCTATCTATATATATATATCATCTCTTTTATCCTTGAATATATATATATATATATATATACTGGTTACATATAAATATACATATATATCATATTCATATAGACATCGTTACTATATGATATTCAATATTATTGCCCTTTAAATATTTGTAGTCTTTGGCATTTAAATTTCCACTCATGTTATAAGTTGGTCAATTTGACACTCTTGGTCAATTTGGTTGACTTGATCAACATGTATAAGTCAACACTACTATATAATTCATATTATAATTCCTTGAATTATATAATTATGTTATTTGTATAACTCTTTATACTATATCATTTCTTCTTTTTATAGCCCTCCTTTTAATTTTTGTTTACCACTATATACATATATGTATATAAGTATATATATTTAACATAACATGGCCGCAAGCACATATATATATATATATATATTCATATGTATTCAATTTAGCGTCATTACATGTGTATATGTATAATTAAACTTCGGCCGAGATTTGTTTCATTTGTCATTTTCAAACAAGGAACTTGTATACATTTTTTTGTTCGATTTGTAACATTATAGTGAGGAGTAGGTTCACAACATGCTGCACCGTGGCTTACAATAGAGGCAAAATTAGTCACCCATCGTGGCTCACCTATTGACAGATTCCAACATTACAACAGCAGAGTGTATTTGTTACGGCCTTCTCCTTGATTCAAGGGAATTATCAACCAGGCAAATCAGAGAGAGAAAGCAGTTTAAATCATAATCTTAAAGATTGTTGTAACTTAAATCATAAGACATCAGAAATGATTATGGTCCTAGCATAGCATCATTTTTTTTAGTTCAAGATAGATATAAACGAGCTTGATAAGGCCAAACGTGATCAGATTTACACGCCTCAGTCTCTGGTAAATAATCGGAGCAATAAGAAGATTTTCTTGGCTAAAATACGCACCATTAATCAGCAGTGTTTATTATCTTGAAAAAAAAACCGAAGCATGAGACATTTATTATTGCCAGAAAAAGAAACTTGTTAGTTTAAGACTTTATGCTCTAACATAGTGTTTCAAACGGCTGAAAAAAAATGGATCTGCACTATTCATAGCAGCAATAAGATAAAGAAACAAAATTAGCAAATTCAGTGCTTGATTTGCGCCAGCTTAGTGCAAAGTAGACGAAAATGTTTGTTTCAAAAACAGAATGTAGTTCACGGCTGGCATCTTCAATTACATGATATATTTACAACGTGCTACTTTTGTCACCAAGAGCAAGCATGAAACGAAGCTCTAGGTGCCCGGTGTGATAGCTAGCGAAAACAGATTCACTATAGCATTCATAAGCATTTCAGATTTCAAGTAATTTTTTTTTCATATTGCCAGAATAAATAAAAAAACAGAAATGAGAAAATTAGCATTATTGTGTTCCATTAGATGAGAGGAAAAAGGTAGTTTGTGGTACAAAAACAGTAAGGGTATTGGTTACTTGATTGTCCTAAACATTGTTAAACGATTGATATTAAAAGCTGTAGAACAGTTTTGTAGAACGCGATATTTGATTAGCAACCTAAACAAAGGGAGAGAGGGTTCATCTTCACAAATTAAAAATTCTACTGGACATTACTATGAAAAAAATATCAGAAGCAATTACAACTTTGGCATGCCACCACTTCCGCCATCTAAAACAGCTATAAACCATGTTTTTTTCAAGGCTAGATAGAATCTGGTTTGTACACGTCAAACAATGGCAGATATGGAGTAGCAAACAGAAAAATAATTGACCAGAAATTATTCAATTAACATGAACTTTGATAATTCTAAATTAAGTTCCACTCTTGACTTATGGATTAAATAACTATTATAGTTAAAAACTAAAGCATAAACAATTTGTGCTACTACTATTTGAACTATTTCAATGGTTCTTTAGCAGTTTGTTAACCGCAGCTTAAACATGATATTCACTTTAAAAATTGGAAGAATTTTGCCAAAGTCGTATTGGTAATAGCAGTGAAAACAGAACCAAAGTCGTATTGCCTTACCAAGTGAAGAATAATGAAATTGGTAATATCCTATCTCGAGGGGAGTTTTGTCAAAGTTAATAAACCAAGTAAACTTAGGTCAGATTAAACTAATAATGTTCAATCGGAACAGTAACCCAATCAACACTAACTTGCCAAATTAGTACAATTAATCATCCAAAGTGATGTTGTTCTTACGAAATAAACTACATTATGAGAGGAAGCAGAGAGATATCACGATGAAAGAGTTGTGTAGTTTTCATTGCATTCTGTTACGATGATTACAACAGTATTATATAGACTGGTATAAAACTCTAGAATGTTCTTACATACAGAACTAGTACGAGACCATATTTGAGCTGGGCCTAATGTACTTTGGGCCATACAAGACTGGACTGATTACTGGACTTGGTATGCCCCGCGATCGGTACGTGGACAAGTCCGAGTGACGATCGAAGAGCAGTAAACCGCGGAGCTGGGAGAGCTTTAGTCAAAAGATCAGCTATCTGATCTGTTCCCGCAAGATGTGTGACAATGAGAGATTTGGACTTAACCCTTTCACGAACAAAGTGGAAATCCATGCCCACATGCTTGGTTTTGTAGTGGAGGACAGGATTAGCAGCCAAGTAGGTGGCGCCTAAATTGTCACATTTGATGACAGGAGGATGACGAAGGGGAACACACAGCTCATTGAGTAATTGCTGGATCCAAATTAATTCAGAAGCACCGGTGGCAACAGCACGGTACTCAGCTTCCGTTGTGGAGCGGGCAACAGTGTCCTGCTTCTTGGAGAGCCAGGAAATGAGAGAGGAACCCAGAAAAATAGCATATGCAGAGGTGGAGCGCCGTGTAGCGGTATCTGTTGCCCAATCAGCATCGGTAAAACCTAGGAGATCAACCGAGGAATGGCGAGGAAGAAACAGATGGAGATTACTCGTGCCATTCAGATAGCGGATAACCCTCTTTAAAGCAGTCCAGTGAATCTGTCGTGGAGAGTGCATAAACTGACAGAGTTTATTCACAGCATAGCCAATGTCTGGCCGTGTGAGACTTAAATACTGCAGGCTTCCAAGCAAGCTTCGGAAAAGAGACTGATCTGCAAACGGGGGGCTGCTCAAGTCATAGAGATCAGTGGTAGAAGCAATCGGAGTAGCCACAGGTTTACAAGATGTCATGTTGGCCTTTGTAACAATATCTGTAATATACTTGGTCTGCGAAAGAAACAGGCCCTGAGAAGAGCGGTGCACTTGAACACCAAGAAAAAAGGAGAGAGAACCCAAGTCTCGAACAGGGAAGAACCGCTACAAATACTCCACAAATTGGGTGATAAGGTTAGCAGAGGATCCTGTGACGATAATATCGTCAACATATACCAGCAAATACAGCAAATCGTGTCCAGAAGAAAACACAAACAGAGAAGAATCGGATTTAGCCGCTGTGAAACCGGCAGAGATTAAGGTGGTGCTCAATTTATCAAACCATGCACGCGGGGCCTGCTTCAATCCATAGAGAGATTTATTTAGCTTGCACACATAGTCTGGTCGTGAAGGATCAGAGAAACCAGGAGGTTGTTTCATAAATACCTCCTCAGATAAGTCACCATGTAGAAACGCATTCGAAACATCTAGCTGGCGGATCGACCAATTTCGAATGATGGCAATGGCAAGAACCAGACGAATCGTGACTGGTTTAATCACCGGAGAAAATGTTTCCAAGTAATCCAAACCGTAGGTCTGAGAGTACCCTTGAGCAACAAGACGAGCTTTGCGACACTCCATGGTTCCATCGGCATTAAGCTTTGTCTTCAAAATCCACTTGCAACCTAGTATATTCGCATGAGTGGGTGCGGGCACCAAAGTCCAAGTATTGGTCGCAAGAAGGGCATCATGTTCCTTTGTCATCGCAAGACGCCACTCAGGATATTTAAGAGCTTGAGTGAAGGTGGGAGAGTCAGGGATAGGGGAAGGAAGAAGAGCACTGTTCCAAGCTATCATGCCATCTGTCCGCATTTTCGGTTTGGTAATTTGGCCCTGGAGCGTGTGGTCATAGGATGAAGAGGAGATTCTGTGGTGGTAGGTAAGGAAGGAGTTTCAGTGGTGGTAGGTAAAACAGGAGCGGTTGTGGCAGTTTGTGTAGAAGGAGACAAAGTTGCATCAGAGGAGGGGGAAGTAGGTACGACTGGTGAGTCAGGAGAATGAAAAATAGGTGGGGTATGTGGTGAAGAAACGGATGTAGTGTAAGTAGTCACGTCAAGGACAGGTTCATGGTGAGGAGATATGGACGATGTAGTTACCGGAGAGACAGATGAGGTTTTAGCAAAGGGGAAAGACTTCTCATCAAAGATAACATCACGAGAAATATATGCACGGCCAGTTTTGATGTCCAAACATATGTAACCACGATGTTTCTGACTGTAGCCTAAGAAGGCACAAGGTGAACTCCGAAAAGAAAATTTATGAGACTGATAAGGCCTTAGGTTAGGCCAGACCGTGCAACCAAATACCCGGAGGAGAGTGTAATCTGGACTTTTATTAAACAAAACTTCATAAGGGCTCTTCATGTCAAGAGTAATAGAGGGAGTTCGATTAAGTAAGTAGACCACGGTGAAAAAGGAGTAGTTCCAGTATTTGAATGGCACAGAAGACTGATACAGCAAAGATAATCCCCTGTCAACAATGGTGCGATGCCTGTTCTCAACACTTCCATTTTGAGAATGAGCATGAGGACATGTTACCCGATGCATAATTCCTTCATCTTTAAACAAAGAAACTAGGGCAGAGAACTCCCCACCACCGTCAGTTTGGAAAGCCAAAACAGAAGTAGCAAATTGAGTTTTAACATATGCAAGAAACTCCTTAACTGCGGCAAACACACCAGATTTCAAAGATAAAGTAAACATCCATATATACTTGTTACAATCATCCACAAGAGACAAGTAATATCGGCATCCATCTGATCCATGCAACGGGGCAGGTCCCCAAACATCCATAAACACTAACTAAAATGGTTTCGTAGATCTAGAAGAGGTAAGGGGATAAGGGAGGGCATGTGTTTTACCCGCTCTACAGCCAACACAAGTAAGAGAAACAGGAACATGTTTGGAATTACATGGTAAATGGTATTTATTGAGAACAAAACTTGTAATCCTATCAGAAGTATGTCCTAAACGTAAGTGCCAGGTGGTGGAATCTGTTTTTGCAGAGAGGTGAGCAGAAATGAGGCGAGATGTTGAAGCATTGGTCTCTAAGTGATATAATCCATCTTTAATTCCTCCTGTGAGAAGTATAGCCTGAGTGTCCTGATCCTTCACATAAAAATGAGAAGAATGAAACTCAAAATAAACCTGATTATCTGTACAAAATTGACGGACAGATAGCACGTTCTTAGAAACATTCGGAACATGAAAAATATGAGATAACAAGAATTCACGATGAGGAAGAGAAAGTCGGCCTGTGCCTTGATTATCGATGGGAATGAGAGACCCGTCACTCATGGAGACAGATTCTGTTCCATTATAAGGATGAGAAGAAATAGATAAGTTGGATAGATCATGAGTAAAGTGATCGGAGGCTGCGGTATCTGGATACCAAGACTGGTCAGGACCTGAAGAGTATTGAGAATTGGTTGAAGAGAAATTGGCTGAGGGTTGAGCGGGTAAGACAGGCTGATATGAATGGTTATATCTGTGATAACAGGCAATCGCCTTGTGCCCTGGTTTTTCACAGATTTGGCACACTGGTCTATTATCACTTTTGCCATTGAAATAATATCCCGATCCTGAGCCACGACCTCCGCCGTTATTCCTCCCTCGGCCTCTTGAAGATCTACCACCCCTACCATTACCGCGACCACGCTGAGCATAATATCCTTTGTCTCGAGCAGTATTATTAGCGGAAATAACCGGATCTGTAGAAGCCACAGTACTGTTAGCCGACAGATTGCTAGTATTAGCAGAGATGGCGGCATTTCTACTCAACCGATTTTCAACAGCAAGTAATTGACTCAAGACCAACGACGAGTTAAGTTTTCCCGTTTGACTCAGCAAAATAGTCGAAATAGCATCAAACTCATCAGGTAAACCATGTAGAATGCAGCGACACAGATCATTTTCAGAAACAGCAGATCCGGCTGCGGATAAAGCAGAAGCAAGCCGTTTGGCTCTGTTGAAATATCCCGTGATTGAATCTGAGTCTTTCTTCAGGGAATATAATTGAAATCTAAGTTGCTGGAGTCGAGCTGCAGCTTGTGAAGCATAGATTTCATCAAGATAATGCCAGATCTGGTAAGAAGTATCACAGTCTATTACCTGTCCTTGTACGTCGTCAGTTAACAACGTCATGAGTATAGAGACCACCATCTGATCTCGTTGATGCCAGACTGAGAAATCGACATCCTTCTCGGAGGTGGGAGCCGTTTTTGTTCCATCAACATGACCGAATAGATCATACCCGCAGAGGTACGATTCGAGCTGGCGTTTCCACAGGGGGTAATTCTCACCAGTGAGTTTGTGAAAGGATGCAGCAGGTCCAACAAGGTTAGGGATAGTAGTAGTAGGGGTGGTGGTGCCGATGGTTTTTGGGTCAGGGGTAACGATTTCAGAATCTTTGGGTGACATTGGAGCTCGATGGAGTTAGTGCTCTGATACCATACGAAATAAACTACATTATGAGAGGAAGCAGAGAGATATCACGATGAAAGAGTTGTGTAGTTTTCATTGCATTCTGTTACGATGATTACAACAGTATTATATAGACTGGTATAAAACTTTAGAATGTTCTTACATACAGAACTAGTACGAGACCATATTTGAGCTGGGCCTAATGTACTTTGGGCCATACAAGACTGGACTGATTACTGGACTTGGTAGTTCTCACGCAGAACACAGGGAACCATCTTCTTTTTGTCTCTATTAACGTAAGACAATTCTTCCATTTCTCACCAGAGAAAGAAGCAAGTTCAAAGTATAATACCAATACCATAATTAATCATTGTCCAGTTAGGATTTAATCACTCAAGACCCCCATACATCATAGCCGAGAACTAAGACAGAATTAGTTAGAGTTTGTTCAAGACATTTATGCTAACTATTGAACCTAAATGAGTTTCGTAGGTGGTTTTTACTTCCTAATTTCTGTATATTCAAAGGAATGAGGAATCGTATTGCTATGTTTAAACTCAAAGTATTAAACAAAAATTAAGATTTGAGTCAATTAGAAGCTTACTTTCACAATCCTTCACTCGAATCTTCCGGCTGGACAGAAGAGAGTCAACTTCTGATTTTTTTCCTCGATTTTCTGATCAAGAGAACTTGTGAGGAAGGAGAAAGGTAGAGGAAAAAGGATTGGGATGATTCATTGAATTCAAAACCCAAAAACGAACAAACTCAAAGAACAGAAATAGATCTATTACCGATTTCCCTTCAAATCCAACTGGTTTCACGTCATCTCCTTCAAGCTGGTGCGAGAGATACAAGGTTTCCATGATTTACTGCTGCAGAAGCACCACCGTGAGAAGATAATGAAGAGAGTACAGAACATGTATGTTCTTGTTTGCAGACTTTGATTGAAGTGAATGTAGAACATCTAGGTTCTTGTTTGCAGATTTTGATTGAAGAGAAGAAGCATGAAGATCGAGGGGGAGAGAATCAAGAGAGGCGCTTTATGTGTACTCCAGTTAGGGTTTGGTTTCAGGAAAAAAAATTGAGAGAAAGAGAGAAGAGGGAGACTGGAAAATGTATGTTCCTTGTTTATAGAGGTGGCAATTCGGGTCAATCTTTCGGGTTCGGTTTGGTTAGGTTTGGTTCGGGCCCGTTTTGAACTATATAATATTCGGCTCGGATCGGACTGGGTCGGGTGAATTCGGTTTTTCGGGTTTAGTTCGGGTTTATGAAGTTACGGGTTGGTTTGGATCGATTCGATTGTATTTCGGTTTGGGTGATTTTCGGCTAGGGTGGTTTTGGTTTGGTTTCCTATGGTTCGGGTTAGTCAATGGTGCATTTGGTTTTTTCGGGTTATGGGTCTAATTCGGGTGAATTATTTGAGTTGGGCTAAATCGATACAAATTTGTAAATGTCATATTAAAATAATCATTTTTTTCATTTCCGACTACATATATCTCAATAAAATTATGCTAAGTTGACTACTCATGATGTAGACATTGGTCAAATTGAAGGAACATTTTGTATGTAGGGTGGTTATACAATCTAAAATTGTATCCACCAATTCAAATCTAATTTTGTAAATCTATTCCCATTATAAGAAAATCCTTCCTCCATCAACTAGTATTATAACTATTAGCAAAAAATACAACATGAAAGTTGACACCCACATCCAACCATAAGTAAAAAAAGGCACAAACATTGTTCAAAAAAGCATAAATTAAAGGTTCATGATGTATTGTGATGCAAATCTATGAGACATGCACATGTTTACCCATTATTTTTCAGATGTGTATCTATTAATATTTTCAAAACTTGAAAACGCAACACAATTATTTATTTACTATAGATTATATATGTAGGAATAATTTTTACATACTCTTTAGCATTTACATACTTCAGTACATGAATGCTTTACATTTAGGGCGCAGGTTAGACATTACTCTCATCATGTCATTAATTAATGAAGGTTTATGGCCCATACTTTGTTAGAGTAATGTTAGTGACTGTTATGTAGTGGTATTATTTTATTTTTATAATAAAGTAGTTAACATAATATTCTTGTTAGTGCGGGTGACAAATGTATTGTTGAAGAATCAAATTATATTTAAAGATAATAAGAAATTAAAAGTAATAATATTATTTTAAGGTTTGGTTTAGTTCGGATTATTATCGGTTTATTTTCGATTCGGGTTGCTTTGGGTTTTGGGTGATTATCGGGTTTCGGGTGACGATGGTTCGGATAGTTTCGGTTTGAATATTTTTGGTTCGGATGATATTGGATAGTGGTTGATTTTTGGTTCTATCAAATCTCGGTTCGATTTGGTTCGATTTGGTTCATTGTGGGTTTCGGGTCATTTTTTCATTTGTCCATACGGTTGAGAATGGATTTCGATTAGGTTCGATTCGACTCGGTTTTTCGGGTTCGAGTCAGTTTTGCCACCTCTACTTGTTTACGACATGGCTCACAAAACTACCGGGAGCGAAGAGGAGATATTTATGAGTGTTTGTTTACAACTTAATAAACTATTATGTATTAGGCAAATTAGAGGCTCCGGCACACCCGTGCCTAGTACGGTGCAGCATTATTATGTGGCAATCCTAGTCAGCACTGACTGGATTGCTTATGTGTCATATAAGTGATAATAAAACTTTAAATGATTGTAACTTTTAAAATATAAGTCCAAAATTTTAAAAAATTATATCACCGGTCATCTAAATTCAAACTCTTTAAAACAAGATCAGTCATGAATATGTTTTGACAATTTTGAAAAAAAATTATTTTTACATGTTATGATGATACATTAAAAAGGTGTTTTGATTCATTATTTTTGATATTATGATCCATTATATTGTTTTTATGATTCATTAACTAATAAGTGGTGAATTAGATAATAAATTTCGAACCCGATAAAAATCATTATTATTTTGTAGTGTATTATTATTGTTGTATGGTGTATTTTAAACCTTATATGGTGAATTGTATATTTTTCATACATACCAAATATTATTTTGTGGAATGTTATTGTGGAAAAAAATTTATTCTTATGTGTTTACGATGATACACTAAAATGACGATATGATTCATTAATTTTGATATTATGATTCATTAAAATTGATATTATGATTCCTTAACTAATAAGTGGTGAATTAGATAACAAACTTCGGAACCGATAAAAATCATTATTGTTTAGTAGTGTATTATTATTGTTGTATGGTGTATTTTAAACCTTATATGGTGAATCGTGTATTTTTCATACAAACCAAATATTATTTTGTGGTGTATTATTGTGTACAAAATATTATTCTTATATGTTTGCGATGATACACTAAAATGAAGAGATGATTCATTAATTTTGATATTATGATTCATTAAAACTGATATTATGATACACTAAAATGATGTTATGTGTTTACGATGATACAAAAATGATGTTATGTTTACGATGATATCTAAAATATTATAATATAATATTGATATATATATATATATATATATATGGATATATACATGTAATTAATATAAATTTTAAAATTTCTCAAAACATATCCATGACTGGTCTTGTTTTAAAGAGCTTGAATTTAGATGAATAATGATATAATTTTTTTACATTTTAGATTTATATTTTAAAAGTTACAAAAAATTAAAATTCATATAATAAAAAGCAGTCTAGTCAGCAACTGAGTGGACTGCCAACTAGACTACATGTGCTGAATGAACAGACAACTGGACTAGAGCGCACCATATTTGGTGCGGATTGTCCGCACAATGGACGCGCTGTATGTATTAATCCTTTTCCTCTCTATTCGAATTCCGGTCATTATATATATTAACTCTTGTTATAATTTGTGTAATTTTGTATATTACATGTTAACAATATCTATTATTTTATATTTCCTTCTACATTATGTATTATGTACATTATAATATTATGATTGCTATTTAATTTTTTTTTTCTCTTTTCCTTCATAATGGTTTCCAAATGTTTAAAGTCTAATAATTCTTTTTATCCATTTATTCCTATTTGTTGTTCTCCCTTCTGCTATAACTGTAACACCCCTCTCCTAAAACACGTAATAATCTCTCGCGTAGCAATAAATAAAACGTCTTACAGCGGAAGAATTAATAACAATAATAATACTCACTCAGGTGTCACCGGCCATTACTCGCCCATGCGAGCAATGAAGCCAACTATATCCAACAACCAACATAAACAAACTGCTAACCGCTGTGATAACGAGAATACTCCTACACATCATACTAATTCCATACTCATAAACATCGACAAGTGAGCGTCTACCCAATCCCAAATATACATAACCGTACCATAATACAATTCCCAGTCTGAAATCGTTATACAAATAGACTCCATGTGCGGTAATCAAAATAAACTCTAATTACCATGTTCCCGCACTTCGGCTTCGGCGATAATCAACAACCTGCGTAATGGGTGTAGTATCAGCGATAGACGCTGAGTATGCCGGGCCTGGACCCTAATGGTCACTTAGTCATTTTAACCATCTTATTATTAGATTGGTTTCATGCTTTACCATTTTACAGTTATAATCAATACTGTAATATCATACATATAAACATAACCATCCATCCAATCCACATTCATATCATATCACAAACAACAGTTGTATAATCGAACGTATCGAAATAATTGCAGTATAATGTACAATGTACAATCGCCGTAGCGGACAGTTTCCATAGTTAATTTACCTTGGCCTTCAAGGCCCCATCCAAACCATGTTTAATTAATACCAGTTGGGTGTCATGTTAGGACAACCCGATAACCTCACCATGGACAGTAGTCCTCCCGTACACACAAAGGTGCTCATTTCGCCAGAGGTCCGGAGGCCCCTGACTATTCACTTTTGTCTCGTAAGATGTCCATATAAAAGGCCGTAGCCACCTGACCCACGATCCAAATAGGGCTCGTTGGGTATAAACCTGGAGCGGAACCCAATCGGGAACCCCTCAGTGATCACAAATGCGCAACCAAGTAGTTCGTAAACTACCGGGATTCCTCACCTCAACTCATACCATCTCTCCCATAATGTTTAAGATATGCTCTTAGTCTTATGGAGAATATAATTATTAATTAGCTGCCCAATGGGTCTCACGCATACCTAGAAATAATCTAGGTTATATTCATGTTCGAGATCCATGCTCTAGAGACCGACGATGTCGTGACTCGTTCCTAAGTGTTTTACTTAGGTTACCATATACTTAATATTAATACTATGTTATTATATCAAGTAACCGTCATGTCATCACAATAACGTATATGTATGTTTATATAAGTCGATCTATAGTCGACGTAATGTTAGTCCCGTAGGACGCTCGTGCATAAATAATTAATGCAGTAGCACACAATCACATACATGTATCCAAAACACTTAACACACAAGTGATATCAACAAAATCCGAGCCCAAGGAGCTTCCTTAGGACAACTCGGATCAAACCCCTTTACATACCATTCACCAAGACCAAGGATGCACAGTGTAGACCACTAGCTCGTCAAGCGCCCTCGTCTGAAGTATGATCTAAATGGTAATAAAACTATAAGTCAGTCTCCATGACTAACTACCTCCGGTATTTCCGAATAACAAGTAACCCCGACAGTTCATCCCCGGATTTCTACACTTATTTGTTACGGGTTTCTCTAAACCAGTCGGCTTTGTTACTAAAACTCGTATGTCGAAATGTTTCGACTGTTAAGTTTAATTCGCTATATTTCTTTAATCTTATCCATCATTGAACTTAGGTATATAACCTATAGTTGCATGGATGCATGCATTACTTGTTATATTGCATTATTTTCCACCATCCATTATAATACATTGTATCATATAATCCATTATCTTTTGTAAACTATATTTGCATTCAAAAAATTGCTTATAGTTTGTAAACGATAATCATGTAATAACCACCACCATTATATTATATGGTTTCCAACCATAATATATATCCATCCTTATATACATTATCCTTATATATATATTTACCATATAGGTAAGTTTCATGAGTTATAAAACTCTTATATTATATGTTACATTTTATCATCTTATATTAGATGATTATTCCCATTAGTTGTATTATATTATACAACTTATATTAAGATTATTATCTTAATATTATGTAACATTTTATGTTGTATATTTACAACTCATAAGGTTTATTCAATAAATACCTTATTTTATAAATCTTATTTATTTATAGTTTGTCACATTATTTAATGTGAATATCCTTACTTATATTAATTCCATCTAAATCACCTTAATACCATATAATTGTTATAACATTCATAACATAGTAGACCATAGTCTAAAATTCATTTCCCATCCCTTAATAATTCGGTACAGCCCTTTATTTCATTTAAATTCTATTTTGACCACATAACATTATGTAATGTTATACCATATACTAATATCATACAATATGATATTTTTATTTCCTTTAAACTTATAACCTATAGTTTTTATGCAAAACTATTTTATATTGCCGCATAAGCAACAATGTTATAACCTTATTTCTTTCCATAATCCATAGTTTCCTTAATTTACAAAATCATCCCATAATTTATACCATGTTATATATATCATATAATATAACATTTTTAACTTATAAAAGGGTATAACCTATGGTTTTATATTTGTAAAATTACCGAACAGACCATGTCTGTTTTATAAATTAATTCCAACCCTTTTAACTTTCCAAATTTATATTTTGACCACATATATAATGTTATGTAATATATATCATATATTATAACATTTTAAACCTTAATAATAAAATATAACCTATAGTTATATGATATTTAATTTTCGAACAGACCATGTGCTGTTCTAAATTATTTTTAACCCACCAAGTTTCTATAATTGCCATTTGGCCCAATTTGTAACATATAGTTTTATAATAACATTAAAACTATATATTATACATATATCTTATTAAATACTCTTATATTATTCTAAAAATCACCAAACTTCACCAAAGGGTTATAAAGATTATTCCTAACCCTTATAATCTCGGTATTTACTATTCCACCACTTATATTTATCCAAAGTGTCACAATGACATAATAACTATATATTATACATATATAGTTTATTTTAATTCCAAAATCAACCCAATAAATTCCTAAAAAAATTCCTAATAGCCCATGGGTGTTTATAATACCATTTTACACCCTTTAGTTTCGGTAATAACATATTTACCACATATGTTATAAAATTGTTACAATTAAATACTTATCTTATTATAAAACCTTAAATAAGTTATTTAACTTATCTAATTTGGTCAAAACCTACCATATGGTCAAGGTTGACCTCCTTAATATTTTCTTGACCATCAATTCCTAATAATTACAGTTTGTACCCATACTTTTCAGAAATTACCATCTAACCACAAAACTTTATAAAATCTTATAATCTTTATTTATACTCATTTAAACCTCTAATTTTCGGCTTTATTATTATATAGCCCCCAAATTTAATTTAATTATGGTATAACCCCTAATTCCTTGCGGTAATATATATATACTACCTAAACTTAAATAAAACCTTATAAATACATAAATAAAATGGCCTAAAGTACATGGCCTTATTACAAACTTTAGCTTATAAAATAAATTACACATAAATGCCCAAGAATGCATTAAACTCTCGGCCTCTCCCATATATTTTCCATATTTACCAATTTTTCACATAATATCTTAAATTTGACAATTATGCTAATTAATTACTTATATAAATTTACTAAACCATTCCTTAATCACCTAAGGTCAAAATAAGACTTTAACAAACTCATTCACTCACGACACATATATATACATATGTATAAACACATATTAATATACCAAGTGAAGGTTTAAGTGATTTATACCTTATTTTTGCCAAGTATAGGCCTTGTTTGGCCACGGCTGTTTGGAGATTAATGTTCCACAGCTTAGTTTACATGTTTTCAAACAGCAATTAAGGCATGATTAGTCTCCAAGCAAGATCTAACCATAAGAAGTGTTTAATGTAAATTTTCAAGGTAAATTTTACCTTAGAATACCAAGGCAAACAGGTTGTATTCGGCCTATATTTACAGTAGAAAAAGAGCATCAAAAGAGCTACTAAACCAAGCTTTAAAACTGGTATAACTCAGATTAGAAGATGGCAAATTTTTACCTTGATTAAAATGCCAAAAATGGTGTTTTTGGCTTGGATTTGGCTATTCCTTGAAGCTATTGATGTACCAACTGGATAAGTATGTTAAGATGAAGATTATAAGCCTAAGAAACAAAGCTTTACAACCGGATTTGAAGAGAATCAAAGAGTGCTTGCAAAGCACATTTTTATACCTTAAGAACAAGATTAGATTTCTCCACCTCCTTCCCTTGTTACAGCCGAGATTCACCCTCCTTTTAACCTCCAAAACAACCTAAAACCATGGATGGAAATGGTTGATGCTTTGCTCCATGGAAAGAGGAATGAAATGTGAAGAGAATGAACATAAAATGGCTTAATAAGCTTACCTATGTCAATTGTTGTTCTCTTCTGAATATGGTGAGTTCCCCACGGTTTGGAGAAGAAAAAGAGAGGATGAGGATGTGTGGTGTCAGCTGGGATGGAAGGCAAATGAGAATAATTGAGCTAATTTGCTTTTATGACATTAAAGGTTACTTTATGGAATAGTAATAGGCGACTCATTAGATTGGCTGAATAATTGATTAGAGATTGATTAATGGGTGGGTGTGACAGCCAATTAAGGTCGGAAATGGGGGTCTGGGTCAATGGATGACATTTGACCATAGTTAAAGGTAAGTAATTAGATGTTATTTTTGGGTACTATTCATACTAAATTGCCCATTTTGATTTTATTTTTAAACTTTGATTTAGACTTTATAATATAGTCTATCATGTCACATTAATGTTATAAAGAGTATAATCTAGTCTTTACAGTGACAAAAAGTCATTATCTTAGAGCTCATACACAAAAACGTGCTTTAAGGTATTTTAGTGCACATTTTGTGTCGCAAGGTGTTTCTGAGCTTAGTTTTCTTTGATAACAGTTTTTTTGTGTTACTTACATGATAATTGATCATAGGAATCCAATTTTATATAAAATATAGGTCATTAGACCTTTAAGGTTTTCTTAGAGCACATTTTTGCCCTTCTTGACCTTGAAGCATGAAAATGCTTGTTCTTTGCGTTAGGGTGTTGTCCAACACTTGTAATATGTTTAGTTATGTGTTAATAAGCTTAGGAAAAGGTTTAGGTCCTAATAAGTTCATTTGGGTATTTATTTACCCTAAACAGTCAAAGGGTGCAATATCTTGCTTTGTGTTGACCACCGTTGTTCTCAGTTGACTTTTAAGTCATGTTTAGGCCTTAATTAATGTGATTAGATATTTAATCCATGTTTTATTAGTTTGGGGTATTTCAATCTACCCCCCTTAAAAAGACTTCATCCCGAAGTCGCTTAATCAAATAGGTAAGTATATAAATATATGACTACCCATTATTTCCATAATGTATATCTATGTGATATATCATTTACACACATCGTATTGTGCTTATACAGCACCTAGCCATCACTTTGTGGCGTTAGTTCAATCATATATGGATATAGGTGATCCATCAGCACCATTATTTCCTATCAATTCAACAAACCCTGACAACCTCCCCGAGGTGTCCATAACATACCATCCTTCCACATTCCATATCTAATGATTCATTTCGTATCTAGGCGATACCATATGTAATCATTCTACAAAGCAATATAAATATATATATCACAAATAGCATAAAAAAAGCACTACACACATGGGTGTATATACATCATTCAAACAGGTATCTCATAAGATACATGCATACAAGTGTACATCACACACCAAACAAACCAACAACGTACGCCCCGCGTACCAAACATAACCAACAAAACATCGTATGCCCCACATACCACCAATTCACTGTATGCCATGCATACGAAACAAACAATTAAACAAACCTTGTATGCCCCGCATACCACAAACTACTGTATGCCCCGCATACGAAACAACAAAACTCAGTGCACACACGTGCACAGCCAAGAGGCTCTACCCCCCTTAAAAAGGGTTACGCCCCCGTACCCCACAAGTATACAACAGCCGCTCAACAAGGAGCGCTGGATACTTGGCTCTCATAGAGTTCTCCAACTCGTGGATTATCCTCATATCAGAGAGACGAGTATGACTCTAGCCCTTCCGGGCTCCACAATACATAAAGGGTGAGGCACTGAACTATTTGTGCTCTCTCCCAAGTTTCGTCCTAATGGGCCCACTCGCTCCGTATGAGGTGCAGAACCATGAACATAGGCTCTATTTGCCTCTTTACATTGCTGTGTATCCTCTCATTTGGATCACTAGCATACATGTGTGTGTCTTCTCTCACTGATATTCAGCTTGAGGTATAATATGACATTGGCTATTTTAGTACTTAGTGCTCTTTGCACTCGTCTTAGTAATATTAAGACGTACCGCCTACATGTCCACGTAGATGATGATTGTCATCCGTGTCTCCTGGTGGTTTTGTTCCGGAGTAACACACTGTTGTAGTTCTTGATACACACCCGTGTTGATATCCATTACATCTTCCAGTATTCCCACTAGATTAATAACTGCCCAAGTGCAATACCAAAACACTCAGTCCTACAGAGTGCAGAGGCGTAAACTCTTAGCAGCTAATATCTAATGAGTCAACCAGATAAGATGAACGAATTATCATGTGAGTGGTACATTCCAAGTCTATTGTTCCTTGCTGAAGGTATCTGCTAGTATATTAGCTTTGTCTCTCATCATTGCATAGTCACGCGTTTATGTCCACATCATCTGGTAGATTTCCTCTGGATTGCAAGAGTTTGCCCGATCCTTATGAGGATTCTATATAATATTCGTCCATAATGGGTTTCCATGTTTCTTTCCTTCAGTTTCGCGTCCTTGAACGGTTCCCCTGTCTTCACTGTATATTGTCTACTGCTCTGTGTTGAAGGTTCTTGATTTCTCTAGCCCATTGGTTTAACTGCGGCTCTTCTCGTCCATCTTTGAGGTAATCTGCATCACTGTCCTTAGTACGGAGTTGACTACTTCTCGTGTTCCTAACACTACTTGTCTACATGCATGGGGTACCATACTGTTACATTACTACTTACCCGACTAACTCATAAATAAGTCTGTCAGGCCCACATGCTCCTATCGGAGTGCGGTCGTCCCATGTCTCGTTTAGTAAACTGGTAATGTCTGTCACACGGGTATTGTGAAGTATTCTTTTGTCAATCTCCCTTTTGATGGATATCCTTTTTGTTGTTTATTAGTTCGTGTTATCGGTTATCTTGTAATAAGTGCAATTGCCCTAGTGGCATCGGTGGTAATTCGTGCCATAAGCCGGCGTTATTCAGCTCGGTGTAAGTAAAATTCGTGCTATATTTAGCAAACTTGGTCCTCCTAATTCGATCTCGTTGAGTACCACACATATTCCTTTCTTGTTTATCATGATCATATCTCATCCATAGTTCATATTCGTCCCCTCATCCGTTTAATTGGATATATTGCAGATTGCATAATAGCTTGAGCAACTTGGCTCTCCACTTCCCAACCATCCTCACTGACGGTGGTGCATCTACAAAGGATATGCTTGTCCATAAGGACTAAACATTCATCAATAGTAGTGATTAGCATTAAATGCGGGTATACACTGATGGTATTTGGCTAATAAGCCCTGTCTGAAAATTCTCGAACAATCAAACTGGTGTGGTTTACAATCACAGTGGATGTATAATTTCTTCAGTTGCATAGGTTTCTAATCTTAAGGTTGTATGAAAAGGTATAAAAATTTTAGTATAAAATAAGAGATTTAAAATTAGTAGTAGTTGCAGTTGCAGCTGCAGCACTTGCTCTGTCAAGTGCGCAAGGCAGATGGAAATTTCAATGGTTTACTTGTCATAGAGCTTGCAATAGCAAGTGCGCCATGCAGGTGGAAATATTGGTTCAGTAATCACCGGTCTCATTGACTCTGCGTCGTCGAGTATGGGCTACATGATAATATAAGCACTAACATTCTGTTCATATATATAATCCATCAAGGTTCCAAGGTTACTCGTATCGAGTCCACATAACTAGTCTCAAAAGTCATACACAAAAAGGCGACTGGTCCATGACACACTCCCACATATTTTCAACATATCTCTGTCTAACATCCAAGGTAAGTACATAACACAGTAAGCAAAAGTCTTCCACCAGCGGTCTCACGGAGTTCAGGGTAGTCATACCCTATCTACTCCCTTGCCTCTCTGGGCTCCAGCATCAGTATATGTCAGGCCATCCTAACCGCCTCGTGGTACTCCAGATCCTCCAACTGAGGTCTGATGAGTATTCCTTGGTGGCCTGTAGTTACGGCTCTCAGGGTTCATCCAGCACTCGAACTCCCGGTGGCCCTTTTTCTTGCAGTACCGGCACTCAACTTTGCGGCCACTGCAGTCGACCCCAGGATGATCCATCCCACAACGCTTGCAATAGAAATGGCCCTGGGGCTGTCCGGTGCCTAATGGTAGTATTTAGTTTAAGTTAAATCTGATGATATAAAGGTTAAGGTCACAATTGAATTTACGAGGTAGGTGTTCTCACCCTTAGGAGGTACAGATCTCAGAGGCTGAGCATCTATAACTGGGCCGGTGAACCGAAGGACGGGCTCTTTCCCCTTCGCTCCCTGGTGACCCTGCTGCCCTTTCCTTTGAAAGAATTTCCTGTTTAAGGTTTCGGGTCAGCATTCATAAGGTATTTAATATGGTAACCATTTAGAATGGGATAAGTCCTTACTTTCCCATCTTCTGGCTATCGCCTGGAGATGCTCCTCCACCCTCAGAATCTCCCTCAGGGTTCTTTCTCTTCTTTGTCCCGAGAGTCTCTTCCCGAGTCTGGAGCATTAGCTCCGTTCTCGAGGCAGCGTCATAACACTCCTGGAATCTCATTGGTAAGTCCTCACAAGGTTAAACGGTAATGTAGTAAGTAAAGAATTTATGGCTTTCATGTTAATACCTGGATGGTAGTGTAGAGGGTAGCACCCATCGCCATCTGGATGCGAAACAACACCCCCCCGGAACTTCTCGACCTTCACGGTCTCTGAGTAATCAACACCGGGGATAAAGTCCAGCAGACCAATGAATCAAGCGTAGTACTCATCCACGGTCAGACCTCCCTGGGATAATGTCTCGAACTCATGGCGCATCTTCTGCTTGAGATGCGCCGGATAGTATTTCCCCCTCAGTAACTCGACAAAGGCACCCCACGAAAAGTCGGGTGTAGCCAGGTGATGGTCCTTGACCAACCTCCACCAAGT
Organism: Limonium bicolor; assembly: GCA_023374045.1. Classification (NCBI taxonomy): domain Eukaryota; kingdom Viridiplantae; phylum Streptophyta; class Magnoliopsida; order Caryophyllales; family Plumbaginaceae; genus Limonium; species Limonium bicolor. The sequence continues at coordinate 9,287,351 of CM041781.1, read as the reverse complement.
GCTGGCTCCATCCTTCAGATGGAAAGCAGCAATGACGACCTTCTGGTTGGCAGGTACTTGCAAGGCTTCGTAGGCTTCTCATGTTCAACAATGAAACGCTCTAAGGCTACGGGGTCTAGCTCCCCTGAATATGTAGGTGGTCGGGTCTCGGTAACTGACTTCAGCCAGTTCGTTTCCCTTGGCTGTGGCGGGTGGGCTGGTGCTCCTCCAATTTGAGTACCAAGCTGTGCGAGAACGACAACAATCGTCTCTGCAACTTCTGGAATCACGGGGTCACCGCCTCCACCTCTACCAGTAGCACGCCCTCTAGTTCCCCCAGACATCTGTAGTACAGTATGTCACATAAATACTCGGTAATTATCCGTTCACAACCAGTAGATATTGAATTGCCTTTAAGGCTAATATATCACACAATTTGCGTTACTAAACACAATATTTTTTAAGACGAATCGTCTCGTACCTCACAAATGTTTCATGTAATTTCCCAAGTCCTAAGCTCACTGTCTTAGCCTATTTCCTCATCATCAGATCGGTACTCCGCTCTGATACCACTATTGTAACACCCCTCTCCTAAAACACGTAATAATATCTCTCGTAGCAATAAAAAAACGTCTTACATCGGAAGAATTAATAACATAATAATACTCACTCGGGTGTCACCGGCCATTACTCGCCCATGCGAGCAACGAAGCCAACTATATCCAACAACCAACATAAACAAACTGCTAACCGCTGTGATAACGAGAATACTCCTATACATCATACTAATTCCATACTCATAAACATCGACAAGTGAGCGTCTACCCAATCCCAAATATACATAACCGTACCATAATACAATTCCCAGTCTGAAATCGTTATACAAATAGACTCCATGTGCGGTAATCAAAATAAACTCTAATTACCCTATTCCCGCACTTCGGCTTCGGCGATAATCAACAACCTGCGTAATGGGTGTAGTATCAGCGATAGACGCTGAGTATGCCGGGCCTGGACCCTAATGGTCACTTAGTCATTTTAACCATCTTATTATTAGATTGGTTTCATGCTTTACCATTTTACAGTTATAATCAATACTGTAATATCATACATATAAACATAACCATCCATCCAATCCAACATTCATATCACAAACAACAGTTGTATAACCGAACGTATCGAAATAATTGCAGTATAATGTACAATGTACAATCACCGTAGCGGATAGTTTCCATAGTTAATTTACCTTGGCCTTCAAGGCCCCATCCAAACCATGTTTAATTAATACCAGTTGGATGTCATGTTAGGACAACCCGATAACCTCACCATGGACAGTAGTCCTCCCGTACACACAAAGGTGCTCATTTCGCCAGAGGTCCGGAGGCCCCTGACTATTCACTTTTGTCTCGTAAGACGTCCATATAAAAGGCCGTAGCCACCTGACCCACGATCCAAATAGGGCTCGTTGGGTATAAACCTGGAGCGGAACCCAATCAGGAACCACTCAGTGATCACAAATGCGCAACCAAGTAGTTCGTAAACTACCGGGATTCCTCACCTCAACTCATACCACCTCTCTCTCATAATGTTTAAGATATGCTTTTAGTCTTATGGAGAATATAATTATTAATTAGCTGCCCAATGGGTCTCACGCATACCTAGAAGTAATCTAGGTTATATTCATGTTCCAGATCCATGCTCTAGAGACCGACGATGTCGTGACTCGTTCCTAAGTGTTTTACTTAGGTTACCATATACTTAATATTAATACTATGGTATTATATCAAGTAACCGTCATGTCATCACAATAACGTATATGTATGTTTATATAAGTCGATCTATAGTCGACGTAGTGTTAGTCCCGTAGGACGCTCGTGCATAAATAATTAATGCAGTAGCACACAATCACATACATGTATCCAAAACACTTAACACACAAGTGATATCAACCAAATCCGAGCCCAAGGAGCTTTCTTAGGACAACTCGGATCAAACCCCTTTACATACCGTTCACCAAGACCAAGGATGCGTAGTGTAGACCACTAGCTCGTCAAGCGCCTTCGTCTAAAGTATGATCTAAACGGTAATAAAACTATAAGTCAGTCTCCATGACTAACTACCTCCGGTATTTCCGAATAACAAGTAACCCCGACAGTTCATCCCCGGATTTCTACAGTTATTTGTTACGGGTTTCTCTAAACCAGTCGGCTTTGTTACTAAAACTCGTATGTCGAAATGTTTCGACTGTTAAGTTTAATTCGTTATATTTCTTTAATCTTATCCATCATTGAACTTAGGTATATAACCTATAGTTGCATGGATGCATGCATTACTTGTTATATTGCATTATTTTCCACCATCCATTATAATACATTGTATCATATAATCCATTATCTTTTGTAAACTATATTTGCATTCAAAAACTTATAACTTATAGTTTGTAAACTATAATCATGTAATAACCACCACCATTATATTATATGGTTTCCAACCATAATATATATCCATCCTTATATACATTATCCTTGTATATATATATTTACCATATAGGTAAGTTTCATGAGTTATAAAACTCTTATATTATATGTTACATTATCATCTTATATTAGATGATTATTCCCATTAGTTGTATTATATTATACAACTTATATTAAGATTATTATCTTAATTTATGTAACATTTTATGTTGTATATTTACAACTCCTAAGGTTTATTAAATAAATACCTTAGTTTATAAATCTTATTTATTTATAGTTTGTCACATTATTTAATGTGAATATCCTTACTTATATTAATTCCATCTAAATCACCTTAATACCATATAATTGTTATAACATTTATAACATAGTCTAAAATTCATTTTCCATCCCTTAATAATTCGGTACAGCCCTTTATTTCATTTAAATTCTATTTTGACCACATAACATTATGTAATGTTATACCATATACTAATATCATACAATATGATATTTTTATTTCCTTTAAACTTATAACCTATAGTTTTTATGCAAAACTATTTTATATTGCCGCATAGGCAACAATGTTATAACCTTATTTATTTCCATAATCCATAGTTTCCTTAATTTACAAAATCATCCCATAATTTATACCATGTTATATATATCATATAATATAACATTTTTAACTTATAAAAGGGTATAACCTATGGTTTTATATTTGTAAAATTACCGAACAGACCATGTCTGTTTTATAAATTAATTCCAACCCTTTTAACTTTCCAAATTTATATTTTGACCACATATATAATGTTATGTAATAATATCATATATTATAACATTTTAAACCTTAATAATAAATATAACCTATAGTTATATGATATTATAATTTTCGAACAGACCCATGTGCTGTTCTAAATTATTTTCTAACCCACCAAGTTTCTATAATTGCCATTTGGCCCAATTTGTAACATATAGTTTTATAATAACATTAAAACTATATATTATACATATATCTTATTAAATACTCTTATATTATTCTAAAAATCACCAAACTTCACCAAAGGGTTATAAATATTATTCCTAACCCTTATAATCTTGGTATTTACTATTCCACCACTTATATTTATCCAAAGTGTCACAATGACATAATAACTATATTTATATATATATAGTTTATTTTAATTCCAAAATCAACCCAATAAATTCCTAAAAAAATTCCTAATAGCCCATGGGTGTTTATAATACCATTTTACACCCTTTAGTTTCGGTAATAACATATTTACCACATATGTTATAAAATTGTTACAATTAAATACTTATCTTATTATAAAACCTTAAATAAGTTATTTAACTTATCTAATTTGGTCAAAACCTACCATATGGTCAAGGTTGACCTCCTTAATATTTCCTTGACCATCAATTCCTAATAATTACGGTTTGTACCCATACTTTTTAGAAATTACCATTTAACCAAAACAAAACTTTATAAAATCTTATAATCTTTATTTAAACTCATTTAAACCTCTAATTTTCAGCTTTAATTATATAGCCCCCAAATTTAATTTAATTATGGTATAACCCCTAATTCCTTGCGGTAATATATATATACTACCTAAACTTAAATAAAACCTTATAAATACATAAATAAAATGGCCTAAAGTACATGGCCTTATTACAAACTTTAGCTTATAAAATAAATTACACATAAATGCCCAAGAATGCATTAAACTCTCGGCCTCTCCCATATATTTTCCATATTTACCAATTTTCCACATAATATCTTAAATGTGACAATTATGCTAATTAATTACTTATATAAATTTACTAAACCATTCCTTAATCACCTAAGGTCAAAATAAGACTTTAACAAACTCATTCACTCACGGCACATATATATACATATGTATAAACACATATTAATATACCAAGTGAAGGTTTAAGTGATTTATACCTTATTTTTGCCAAGTATAGGCCTTGTTTGGCCACGGCTGTTTGAAGATTAATGTTCCACAGCTTAGTTTACATGTTTTCAAACAGCAATTAAGGCATGATTAGTCTCCAAGCAAGATCTAACCATAAGAAGTGTTTAATGTAAATTTTCAAGGTAAATTTTACCTTAGAATACCAAGGCAACGGTTGTATTCGGCCTATATTTACAGTAGAAAAAGAGCATCAAAAGAGCTACTAAACCAAGCTTTAAAACTGGTATAACTCAGATTAGAAGATGGCAAATTTTTACCTTGATTAAAATGCCAAAAATGGTGTTTTTGGCTATTCCTTGAAGCTCTTGATGTACCAACTGGATAAGTATGTTAAGATGAAGATTATAAGCCTAAGAAACAAAGATTTACAACCGGATTTGAAGAGAATCAAAAGATAAGTGCTTAAAGCACATTTTTATACCTTAAGAACAAGATTAGATTTCTCCACCTCCTTCCCTTGTTACAGCCGAGATTCACCCTATTTTAACCTCCAAAACAACCTAAAACCATGTATGGAAATGGTTGATGCTTTGCTCCATGGAAAGAGGAAAGAAATGTGAAGAGAATGAACATAAAATGGCTTAATAAGCTTACCTATGTCAATTGTTGTTCTCTTCTGAATATGGTGAGTTCCCCACGGTTTGGAGAAGCAAAAGATAGGATGAGGATGTGTGGTGTTGGCTGGGATGGAAGGCAAATGAGAATAATTGAGCTAATTTGCATTTATGACATTAAAGGTTACTTTATGGAATAGTAATAGGTGACTCATTAGATTGGCTGAATAATTGATTAGAGGTTGATTAATGGGTGTGTGTGACAGCCAATTGAGGTCGGCAATGGGGGTATTGGTCAATGGATGACATTTGACCATAGTTAAAGGTAAGTAATTAGATGTATTTTTGGGTACTATTCATACTAAATTGCCCATTTTGATTTTATTTTTAAACTTTGATTTAGACTTTATAATATAGTCTATCATGTCACATTAATGTTATAAAGAGTATAATCTAGTCTTTACAGTGACAAAAGTCATTATCTTAGAGCTCATACACAAAAACGTGCTTTAAGGTATTTTAGTGCACATTTTGTGTCGCAAGGTGTTTCTGAGCTTAGTTTTCTTTGAGAACAGTTTTGTTGTGTTCCTTACATGATAATTGATCATAGTAATCCAATTTTATATAAAATATAGGTCATTAGACCTTTAAGGTTTTCTTAGAGCACATTTTTGCCCTTCTTGACCTTGAAGCATGAAAATGCTTGTTCTTTGCGTTAGGGTGTTGTCCAACACTTGTAATATGTTTAGTATGTGTTAATAAGCTTAGGACAAAGTTTTAGGTCCTAATAAGTTCATTTGGGTATTTACCCTAAACAGTCAAAGGGTGCAATATCTTGCTTTGTGTTGACCACCATTGTTCTCAGTTGACTTTTATGGCATGTTTAGGCCTTAATTAATGTGATTAGATATTTAATCCATGTTTTATTAGTTTGGGGTATTTAAATCTACCCCCCTTAAAAAGACTTCGTCCCGAAGTCGCTTAATCAAATAGGTAAGTATAAATATATGACTACCCATTATTTCCATAATGTATATCTATGTGATATATCATTTACACACATCGTATTGTGCTTATACAGCACCTAGCCATCACTTTGTCGTTAGTTCAATCATATATGGATATAGGTGATCCATCAGCACCATTATTTCCTATCAATTCTACAAACCCTGACAACCTCCCCGAGGTGTCCATAACATACCATCCTTCCACATTCCATATCTAATGATTCATTTCGTATCTAGGCGATACCATATATAATCATTCTACAAAGCAATACAAATATATATATATCACAAGTAGCTTAAGAAAAGCACTACACACATGGGTGTATACATCATTCAAACAGGTATCTCATAAGATACATACATACAAGTGTACATCACACACCAAAAAACCAACAACGTACGCCCCGCGTACCAAACATAACCAACAAAACATCGTATGCCCCCATACCACCAATTCACTGTATGCCATGCATACGAAACAAACAATTAAACAAACCTCGTATGCCCCGCATACCACAAACTACTGTATGCCCCGCATACGAAACAACAAAACTCAGTGCACACACGTGCACAGCCAAGAGGCTCTACCCCCCTTAAAAAGGGTTACGCCCCCGTACCCACAAGTATACAACAGCCGCTCAACAAGGAGGCTGGATACTTGGCTCTCATAGAGTTCTCCAACTCGTGGATTATCCTCATATCAGAGAGACGGTATATGACTCTAGCCCTTCTGGGCTCCACAATACATAAAGGGTGAGGCACTGAACTATTTGTGCTCTCTCCCAAGTTTCGTCCTAATGGGCCCACTCGCTCCGTATGAGGTGCAGAACCATGAACATAGGCTCTATTTGCCTCTTTACATTGCTGTGTATCCTCTCATTTGGATCACTAGCATACATGTGTGTGTCTTCTCTCACTGATATTCAGCTTGAGGTATAATATGACATTGGCTATTTAGTACTTAGTGCTCTTTGCACTCGTCCTAGTAATATTAAGACGTACCAGCCTACATGTCCACGTAGATGATGATTGTCATCCGTGTCTCCTGGTGGTTTGTTCCGGAGTAACACACTGTTGTAGTTCTTGATACACACCCGTGTTGATATCCATTACATCTTCCAGTATTCCCACTAGATTAATAACTGCCCAAGTGCAATACCAAAACACTCAGTCCTACAGAGTGCAGAGGCGTAAACTCTTAGTAGCTAATATCTAATGAGTCAACCAGATAAGATGAACGAATTATCATGTGAGTGGTACATTCCAAGTCTATTGTTCCTTGCTGAAGGTATCTGCTAGTATATTAGCTTTGTCTCTCATCATTGCATAGTCACGCGTTTATGTCCACATCATCTGGTAGATTTCCTCTGGATTGCAAGAGTTTGCTCGATCCTTATGAGGATTCTATATAATATTCGTCCATAATGGGTTTCCATGTTTCTTTCCTTCAGTTTCGCGTCCTTGAACGGTTCCCTTGTCTTCACTGTATACTGTCTACTGCTCTGTGTTGAAGGTTCTTGATTCTCTAGCCCGTTGGTTTAACTGCGGCTCTTCTCGTCCATCTTTGTGGTAATCTGCATCACTGTCCTTAGTACGGAGTTGACTACTTCTCGTGTTCCTAACACTACTTGTCTACATGCATGGGGTACCGTACTGATACATTACACATACCCGACTAACTCATAAATAAGTCTGTCAGGCCCACATGCTCTATCGGAGTGCGGTCGTCCCATGTCTCGTTTAAACTGGAAATGTGTCACACGGGTATTGTGAAGTATTTGTTGTCAATCTCCCTTTTGATGGATATCCTTTTTGTTGTTTATTAGTTCGTGTTATCGGTTATCTTGTAATATGTGCTATTGCCCTAGTGGCATCGGTGGTATTCGTGCCATAAGCCGGCGTTATTCAGCGCTCGGTGTAGTAAAATTCGTGTGCTATATTTAGCAAACTTGGTCCTCCTAATTCGATTCGTGGTACCACACATATTCCTTTTTGTTTATCATGATCATATCTCATCATAGTTCATATTCGTTCCCTCCGTTTAATTGGATATATTGCAGATGCATAATAGCTTGAGCACTTGGCTCTAACTCCCAACTATCCTCACTGACGGTGGTGCATCTACAAAGGGTATGCTTGTCCATAAGGACTAAACATTCATCACTAGTAGTGATTAGCATTAAATGCGGCTATACATTGATGGTATTTGGCTAATAAGCCCTGTCTGAAAATTCTCGAACAATCAAACTGGTGTGGTTTACAATCACAATGGCTGTATAATTTCTTCAGTTGCATAGGTTTCTAATCTTAAGGTTGTATGAAAAGGTATGAAAATTTTAGTATAAAATAAGAGATTTAAAATTAGTAGTAGTTGCAGTTGCAGCTGCAGCACTTCTCTGTCAAGTGCGCAAGGCAGATGGAAATTTCAGTGGTTTACTTGTCATAGCGCTTGCAATAGCAAGTGCGCCATGCAGGTGGAAATATTGGTTCAGTAATCACCGGTCTCATTGACTCTGCGTCGTCGAGTATGGGCTACATGATAATATAAACACTAACATTATGTTCATATATATAATCCATCAAGGTTCCAAGGTTACTCGTATCGAGTCCACATAACTAGTCTCAAAAGTCATACACAAAAAGGCGAGTGGTCCATGACACACTCCCACATATTTTCAACATATCTCTGTCTAACATCCAAGGTAAGTACATAACACAGTAAGCAAAAGTCTTCCACCAGCGGTCTCACAGAGTTCAGGGTAGTCATGCCCTATCTACTCCCTTGCCTCTCTGGGCTCCAACATCAGTAGATGTCTGGCCATCCTGACCGCCTCGTGGTACTCCAGATCCTCCAACTGAGGTCTTCTGAGTATTCCTTGGTGGCTGTAGTTACGGCTCTCAGGGTTCATCCAGCACTCGAACTCTCGGAGGCCCTTTTTCTTGCAGTACCGGCACTCAACTTTGCGGCCACTGCAGTCGACCCCAGGATGATCCTTCCCACAACGCTTGCAATAGAAATGGCTCTGAGGCTGTCCGGTGCCTAATGGTAGTATTTAGTTTAAGTTAAATCTGATGATATAAAGGTTAAGGTCACAATTGAATTTAAGAGGTAGGTGTTCTCACCCTTAGGAGGTGCAGATCTCAGAGGCTGAGCATCTATAACTGGGCCGGTCAACCGAAGGACGGGCTCTTTCCCCTTCGCTCCCTGGTGACCCTGCTGCCCTTTCCTTTGAAAGAATTTCCTGTTTAAGGTTTCGGGTCAGCATTCATAAGGTATTTAATATGGTAACCATTTAGAATGGGATAAGTCCTTACTTTCCCTTCTTCTGGCTATTGCCTGGAGATGCTCCTCCACCCTCAGACTCTCCCTCAAGGTTCTTTCTCTTCTTTGTCCCGAGAGTCTCTTCCCGAGTCTGGAGCATTAGCTCCGTTCTCGAGGCAGCGTCATAACACTCCTGGAATCTCATTGGTAAGTCCTCACAAGGTTAAACGGTAATGTAGTAAGTAAAGAATTTATGGCTTTCATGTTAATACCTGGATGGTAGTGTAGAGGGTAGCACCCATCGCCATCTGGATGCGAAACAACAATCCCCCCTGGAACTTCTCGACCTTCACGGTCTCTGAGTAATCAACACCGGGGATAAAGTCCAGCAGACCAATGAATCGAGCGTAGTACTCATCCACGGTCAGACCTCCCTGGGATAATGTCTCGAACTCATGGCGCTTCTTCTGCTTGAGATGCACCGGATAGTATTTCCCCCTCAGCAACTCGACAAAGGCAGCCCACGAAAAGTCGGGCGTAGCCAGGTGATGGTCCTTGACCAACCTCCACCAAGTGCTGGCTGCATCCTTCAGATGGAAAGCAGCAATGAAGACCTTCTGGTTGGCAGGTACTTGCAAGGCTTTGTAGGCCTTCTCATGTTCAACAATGAAACGCTCTAAGGCTACGGGGTCTGGCTCCCCTGAATATGTAGGTGGTCGGATCTCGGTAACTGACTTCAGCCAGTTCGTTTCCCTGGGCTATGGCGGGTGGGCTGGTGCTCCTCCAATTTAAGTACCAAGCTGTGCGAGAACGGCAGCAATCGTCTCTGCAACTTCTGGAATCACAGGGTCACCGCCTCCACCTCTACCAGTACCACGCCCTCTAGTTCCCCCAGACATCTGTAGTACAGTATGTCACATAAATACTCGGTAATTTTCCGTTCACAACCAGTAGATATTGAATTGCCTTTAAGGCTAATATATCACGCAATTTGCGTTACTAAACACAATATCTTTTAAGACGAATCGTCTCGTACCTCACAAATGTTTCCCGTAATTTCCCAAGTCCTAAGCTCACTGTCTTAGCCTATTTCCTCGTCATCAGAGCGGTACTCCGCTCTGATACCACTTTTGTAACACCCCTCTCCTAAAACACGTAATAATCTCTCTCGTAGCAATAAATAAAACGTCTTACAGCGGAAAAATTAATAACAATAATAATACTACTCGGGTGTCACCGGCCATTACTCGCCCATGCGAGCAACGAAGCCAACTATATCCAACAACCAACATAAACAAACTGCTAACCACTGTGATAATGAGAATACTCCTATACATCATACTAATTCCAAACTCATAAACATCGACAAGTGAGCGTCTACCCAATCCCAAATATACATAACCGTACCATAATACAATTCCCAGTCTGAAATCGTTATACAAATAGACTCCATGTGCGGTAATCAAAATAAACTCTAATTACCCTGTTCCCGCACTTCGGTTTCGGCGATAATCAACAACCTGCATAATGGGTGTAGTATCAGCGATAGACGCTGAGTATGCCGGGCCTGGACCCTAATGGTCACTTAGTCATTTTAACCATCTTATTATTAGATTGGTTTCATGCATTACCATTTTACAGTTATAATCAATACTATAATATCATACATATAAACATAACCATCCATCCAATCCAACATTCATATCACAAACAACAGTTGTATAATCGGACGTATCGAAATAATTGTAGTATAATGTACAATGTACAATCGCCGTAGCGGACAGTTTCCATAGTTAATTTACCTTGGCCTTTAAGGCCCCATCCAAACCATGTTTAATTAATACCAGTTGGGTGTCATGTTAGGACAACCCGATAACCTCACCATGGACAGTAGTCCTCCCGTACACACAAAGGTGCTCATTTCACCAGAGGTCCGGAGGCCCCTGACTATTCACTTTTGTCTCGTAAGACGTCCATATAAAAGGCCGTAGCCACCTGACCCACGATCCAAATAGGGCTCGTTGGGTATAAACCTGGAGCGGAACCCAATCGGGAACCCCTCAGTGATCACAAATGCGCAACCAAGTAGTTCGTAAACTACCGGGATTCCTCACCTCAACTCATACCACCTCTCTCTCATAATGTTTAAGATATGCTTTTAGTCTTATGGAGAATATAATTATTAATTAGCTGCCCAATGGGTCTCACGCATACCTAGAAGTAATCTAGGTTATATTCATGTTCCAGATCCATGCTCTAGAGACCGACGATGTCGTGACTCGTTCCTAAGTGTTTTACTTAGGTTACCATATACTTAATATTAATACTATGGTATTATATCAAGTAACCGTCATGTCATCACAATAACGTATATGTATGTTTATATAAGTCGATCTATAGTCGACGTAGTGTTAGTCCCGTAGGACGCTCGTGCATAAATAATTAATGCAGTAGCACACAATCACATACATGTATCCAAAACACTTAACACACAAGTGATATCAACCAAATCCGAGCCCAAGGAGCTTTCTTAGGACAACTCGGATCAAACCCCTTTACATACCGTTCACCAAGACCAAGGATGCGTAGTGTAGACCACTAGCTCGTCAAGCGCCTTCGTCTAAAGTATGATCTAAACGGTAATAAAACTATAAGTCAGTCTCCATGACTAACTACCTCCGGTATTTCCGAATAACAAGTAACCCCGACAGTTCATCCCCGGATTTCTACAGTTATTTGTTACGGGTTTCTCTAAACCAGTCGGCTTTGTTACTAAAACTCGTATGTCGAAATGTTTCGACTGTTAAGTTTAATTCGTTATATTTCTTTAATCTTATCCATCATTGAACTTAGGTATATAACCTATAGTTGCATGGATGCATGCATTACTTGTTATATTGCATTATTTTCCACCATCCATTATAATACATTGTATCATATAATCCATTATCTTTTGTAAACTATATTTGCATTAAAAAACTTTAACTTATAGTTTGTAAACTATAATCATGTAATAACCACCACCATTATATTATATGGTTTCCAACCATAATATATATCCATCCTTATATACATTATCCTTGTATATATATTTACCATATAGGTAAGTTTCATGAGTTATAAAACTCTTATATTATATGTTACATTATCATCTTATATTAGATGATTATTCCCATTAGTTGTATTATATTATACAACTTATATTAAGATTATTATCTTAATATTATGTAACATTTTATGTTGTATATTTACAACTCCTAAGGTTTATTAAATAAATACCTTAGTTTATAAATCTTATTTATTTATAGTTTGTCACATTATTTAATGTGAATATCCTTACTTATATTAATTCCATCTAAATCACCTTAATACCATATAATTGTTATAACATTTATAACATAGTCTAAAATTCATTTTCCATCCCTTAATAATTCGGTACAGCCCTTTATTTCATTTAAATTCTATTTTGACCACATAACATTATGTAATGTTATACCATATACTAATATCATACAATATGATATTTTTATTTCCTTTAAACTTATAACCTATAGTTTTTATGCAAAACTATTTTATATTGCCGCATAGGCAACAATGTTATAACCTTATTTCTTTCCATAATCCATAGTTTCCTTAATTTACAAAATCATCCCATAATTTATACCATGTTATATATCATATAATATAACATTTTTAACTTATAAAAGGGTATAACCTATGGTTTTATATTTGTAAAATTACCGAACAGACCATGTCTGTTTTATAAATTATTTCCAACCCTTTTAACTTTCCAAATTTATATTTTGACCACATATATAATGTTATGTAATAAATATCATATATTATAACATTTTAAACCTTAATAATAAATATAACCTATAGTTATATGATATTATAATTTTGAACAGACCCATGTGCTGCTCTAAATTATTTTCTAACCCACCAAGTTTCTATAATTGCCATTTGGCCCAATTTGTAACATATAGTTTTATAATAACATTAAAACTATATATTACACATATCTTATTAAATACTCTTATATTATTCTAAAAATCACCAAACTTCACCAAAGGGTTATAAATATTATTCCTAACCCTTATAATCTTGGTATTTACTATTCCACCACTTATATTTATCCAAAGTGTCACAATGACATAATAACTATAATTATATATATATAGTTTATTTTAATTCCAAAATCAACCCAATAAATTCCTAAAAAAATTCCTAATAGCCCATGGGTGTTTATAATACCATTTTACACCCTTTAGTTTCGGTAATAACATATTTACCACATATGTTATAAAATTGTTACAATTAAATACTTATCTTATTATAAAACCTTAAATAAGTTATTTAACTTATCTAATTTGGTCAAAACCTACCATATGGTCAAGGTTGACCTCCTTAATATTTCCTTGACCATCAATTCCTAATAATTACGGTTTGTACCCATACTTTTTAGAAATTACCATTTAACCAAAAACTAAAATCTATAATCTTTATTTAAACTCATTTAAACCTCTAATTTTCAGCTTTAATATTATATAGCCCCAAATTTAATTTAATTATGGTATAACCCCTAATTCCTTGCGGTAATATATATATACTACCTAAACTTAAATAAAACCTTATAAATACATAAATAAAATGGCCTAAAGTACATGGCCTTATTACAAACTTTAGCTTATAAAATAAATTACACATAAATGCCCAAGAATGCATTAAACTCTCGGCCTCTCCCATATATTTTCCATATTTACCAATTTTCCACATAATATCTTAAATGTGACAATTATGCTAATTAATTACTTATATAAATTTACTAAACCATTCCTTAATCACCTAAGGTCAAAATAAGACTTTAACAAACTCATTCACTCACGGCACTATATACATATGTATAAACACATATTAATATACCAAGTGAAGGTTTAAGTGATTATACCTTATTTTTGCCAAGTATAGGCCTTGTTTGGCCACGGCTGTTTGAAGATTAATGTTCCACAGCTTAGTTTACATGTTTTCAAACAGCAATTAAGGCATGATTAGTCTCCAAGCAAGATCTAACCATAAGAAGTGTTTAATGTAAATTTTCAAGGTAAATTTTACCTTAGAATACCAAGGCAAACACGGTTGTATTCGGCCTATATTTACAGTAGAAAAAGAGCATCAAAAGAGCTACTAAACCAAGCTTTAAAACTGGTATAACTCAGATTAGAAGATGGCAAATTTTTACCTTGATTAAAATGCCAAAAATGGTGTTTTTGGCTATTCCTTGAAGCTCTTGATGTACCAACTGGATAAGTATGTTAAGATGAAGATTATAAGCCTAAGAAACAAAGCTTTACAACCGGATTTGAAGAGAATCAAAGATAAGTGCTTAAAGCACATTTTTATACCTTAAGAACAAGATTAGATTTCTCCACCTCCTTCCCTTGTTACAGCCGAGATTCACCCTACTTTTAACCTCCAAAACAACCTAAAACCATGTATGGAAATGGTTGATGCTTTGGTCCATGGAAAGAGGAAAGAAATGTGAAGAGAATGAACATAAAATGGCTTAATAAGCTTACCTATGTCAATTGTTGTTCTCTTCTGAATATGGTGAGTTCCCCACGGTTTGGAGAAGCAAAAGAGAGGATGAGGATGTGTGGTGTCGGCTGGGATGGAAGGCAAATGAGAATAATTGAGCTAATTTGCATTTATGACATTAAAGGTTACTTTATGGAATAGTAATAGGTGACTCATTAGATTGGCTGAATAATTGATTAGAGGTTGATTAATGGGTGTGTGTGACAGCCAATTGAGGTCGGAAATGGGGGTATTGGTCAATGGATGACATTTGACCATAGTTAAAGGTAAGTAATTAGATGTTATTTTTGGGTACTATTCATACTAAATTGCCCATTTTGATTTTATTTTTAAACTTTGATTTAGACTTTATAATATAGTCTATCATGTCACATTAATGTTATAAAGAGTATAATCTAGTCTTTACAGTGACAAAAAGTCATTATCTTAGAGCTCATACAAAAACGTGCTTTAAGGTATTTTAGTGCACATTTTGTGTCGCAAGGTGTTTCTGAGCTTAGTTTTCTTTGAGAACAGTTTTGTTGTGTTCCTTACATGATAATTGATCATAGTAATCCAATTTTATATAAAATATAGGTCATTAGACCTTTAAGGTTTTCTTAGAGCACATTTTTGCCCTTCTTGACCTTGAATCATGAAAATGCTTGTTCTTTGCGTTAGGGTGTTTTCCAACACTTGTAATATGTTTAGGTATGTGTTAATAAGCTTAGGACAAAGTTTTAGGTCCTAATAAGTTCATTTGGGTATTTATTTACCCTAAACAGTCAAAGGGTGCAATATCTTGCTTTGTGTTGACCACCATTGTTCTCAGTTGACTTTTATGGCATGTTTAGGCCTTAATTAATGTGATTAGATATTTAATCCATGTTTTATTAGTTTGGGGTATTTAAATATACCCCCCTTAAAAAGACTTCGTCCCGAAGTCGCTTAATCAAATAGGTAAGTATATAAATATATGACTACCCATTATTTCCATAATGTATATCTATGTGATATATCATTTACACACATCGTATTGTGCTTATACAGCACCTAGCCATCACTTTGTGGCGTTAGTTCAATCATATATGGATATAGGTGATCCATCAGCACCATTATTTCCTATCAATTCTACAAACCCTGACAACCTCCCCGAGGTGTCCATAACATACCATCCTTCCACATTCCATATCTAATGATTCATTTCGTATCTAGGCGATACCATATATAATCATTCTACAAAGCAATACAAATTATATATATCACAAGTAGCTTAAGAAAAGCACTACACACATGGGTGTATATACATCATTCAAACAGGTATCTCATAAGATACATACATACAAGTGTACATCACACAAAAAACAACGTACGCCCCGCGTACCAAACATAACCAACAAAACATCGTATGCCCCGCATACCACAATTCACTGTATGCCATGCATACGAAACAAACAATTAAACAAACCTCGTATGCCCCGCATACCACAAACTACTGTATGCCCCGCATACGAAACAACAAAACTCAGTGCACACACGTGCACAGCCAAGAGGCTCTACCCCCCTTAAAAAGGGTTACGCCCCCGTACCCCACAAGTATACAACAGCCGCTCAACAAGGAGCGCTGGATACTTGGCTCTCATAGAGTTCTCCAACTCGTGGATTATCCTCATATCAGAGAGACGGTATGACTCTAGCCCTTCTGGGCTCCACAATACATAAAGGGTGAGGCACTGAACTATTTGTGCTCTCTCCCAAGTTTCGTCCTAATGGGCCCACTCGCTCCGTATGAGGTGCAGAACCATGAACATAGGCTCTATTTGCCTCTTTACATTGCTGTGTATCCTCTCATTTGGATCACTAGCATACATGTGTGTGTCTTCTCTCACTGATATTCAGCTTGAGGTATAATATGACATTGGCTATTTTAGTACTTAGTGCTCTTTGCACTCGTCTTAGTAATATTAAGACGTACCAGCCTACATGTCCACGTAGATGATGATTGTCATCCGTGTCTCCTGGTGGTTTGTTCCGGAGTAACACACTGTTGTAGTTCTTGATACACACCCGTGTTGATATCCATTACATCTTCCAGTATTCCCACTAGATTAATAACTGCCCAAGTGCAATACCAAAACACTCAGTCCTACAGAGTGCAGAGGCGTAAACTCTTAGTAGCTAATATCTAATGAGTCAACCAGATAAGATGAACGAATTATCATGTGAGTGGTACATTCCAAGTCTATTGTTCCTTGCTGAAGGTATCTGCTAGTATATTAGCTTTGTCTCTCATCATTGCATAGTCACGCGTTTATGTCCACATCATCTGGTAGATTTCCTCTGGATTGCAAGAGTTTGCTCGATCCTTATGAGGATTCTATATAATATTCGTCCATAATGGGTTTCCATGTTTCTTTCCTTCAGTTTCGCGTCCTTGAACGGTTCCCTTGTCTTCTGTATACTGTCTACTGCTCTGTGTTGAAGGTTCTTGATTTCTCTAGCCCGTTGGTTTAACTGCGGCTCTTCTCGTCCATCTTTGTGGTAATCTGCATCACTGTCCTTAGTACGGAGTTGACTACTTCTCGTGTTCCTAACACTACTTGTCTACATGCATGGGGTACCGTACTGATACATTACTACATACCCGACTAACTCATAAATAAGTCTGTCAGGCCCACATGCTTCTATCGGAGTGCGGTCGTCCCATGTCTCGTTTAGTAAACTGGAAATGTCTGTCACACGGGTATTGTGAAGTATTCTGTTGTCAATCTCCCTTTTGATGGATATCCTTTTTGTTGTTTATTAGTTCGTGTTATCGGTTATCTTGTAATAAGTGCTATTGCCCTAGTGGCATCGGTGGTAATTCGTGCCATAAGCCGGCGTTATTCAGCTCGATGTAAGTAAAATTCGTGCTATATTTAGCAAACTTGGTCCTCCTAATTCGATCTCGTTGAGTACCACACATATTCCTTTCTTGTTTATCATGATCATATCTCATCCATAGTTCATATTCGTTCCCTCATCCGTTTAATTGGATATATTGCAGATTGCATAATAGCTTGAGCACCTTGGCTCTCCACTTCCCAACCATCCTCACTGACGGTGGTGCATCTACAAAGGGTATGCTTGTCCGTAAGGACTAAACATTCATCACTAGTAGTGATTAGCATTAAATGCGGCTATACATTGATGGTATTTGGCTAATAAGCCCTGTCTGAAAATTCTCGAACAATCAAACTGGTGTGGTTTACAATAACAGTCGCTGTATAATTTCTTCAGTTGCATAGGTTTCTAATCTTAAGGTTGTATGAAAAGGTATGAAAATTTTAGTATAAAATAAGAGATTTAAAATTAGTAGTAGTTGCAGTTACAGCTGCAGCACTTCTCTGTCAAGTGCGCAAGGCAGATGGAAATTTCAGTGGTTTACTAGTCATAGCGCTTGCAATAGCAAGTGCGCCATTCAGGTGGAAATATTGGTTCAGTAATCACCGGTCTCATTGACTCTGCGTCGTCGAGTATGGGCTACATGATAATATAAACACTAACATTATGTTCATATATAATCCATCAAGGTTCCAAGGTTACTCGTATCGAGTCCACATAACTAGTCTCAAAAGTCATACAAAAAAGGCGAGTGGTCCATGACACACTCCCACATATTTTCAACATATCTCGTCTAACATCCAAGGTAAGTACATAACACAGTAAGCAAAAGTCTTCCACCAGCGGTCTCACAGAGTTCAGGGTAGTCATGCCCTATCTACTCCCTTGCCTCTCTGGGCTCCAACATCAGTAGATGTCTGGCCATCCTGACCGCCTCGTGGTACTCCAGATCCTCCAACTGAGGTCTTCTGAGTATTCCTTGGTGGCTTGTAGTTACGGCTCTCAGGGTTCATCCAGCACTCGAACTCTCGGAGGCCCTTTTTCTTGCAGTACCGGCACTTGCGGCCACTGCAGTCGACCCCAGGATGATCCTCCCACAACGCTTGCAATAGAAATGGCCCTGGGGCTGTCCGGTGCCTAATGGTAGTATTTAGTTTAAGTTAAATCTGATGATATAAAGGTTAAGGTCACAATTGAATTTACGAGGTAGGTGTTCTCACCCTTAGGAGGTACAGATCTCAGAGGCTGAGCATCTATAACTGGGCCGGTGAACCGAAGGACGGGCTCTTTCCCCTTCGCTCCCTGGTGACCCTGCTGCCCTTTCCTTTGAAAGAATTTCCTGTTTAAGGTTTCGGGTCAGCATTCATAAGGTATTTAATATGGTAACCATTTAGAATGGGATAAGTCCTTACTTTCCCATCTTCTGGCTATCGCCTGGAGATGCTCCTCCACCCTCAGAATCTCCCTCAGGGTTCTTTCTCTTCTTTGTCCCGAGAGTCTCTTCCCGAGTCTGGAGCATTAGCTCCGTTCTCGAGGCAGCGTCATAACACTCCTGGAATCTCATTGGTAAGTCCTCACAAGGTTAAACGGTAATGTAGTAAGTAAAGAATTTATGGCTTTCATGTTAATACCTGGATGGTAGTGTAGAGGGTAGCACCCATCGCCATCTGGATGCGAAACAACACCCCCCCCGGAACTTCTCGACCTTCACGGTCTCTGAGTAATCAACACCGGGGATAAAGTCCAGCAGACCAATGAATCAAGCGTAGTACTCATCCACGGTCAGACCTCCCTGGGATAATGTCTCGAACTCATGGCGCTTCTTCTGCTTGAGATGCGCCGGATAGTATTTCCCCCTCAGTAACTCGACAAAGGCACCCCACGAAAAGTCGGGTGTAGCCAGGTGATGGTCCTTGACCAACCTCCACCAAGTGCTGGCTCCATCCTTCAGATGGAAAGCAGCAATGACGACCTTCTGGTTGGCAGGTACTTGCAAGGCTTCGTAGGCCTTCTCATGTTCAACAATGAAACGCTCTAAGGCTACGGGGTCTAGCTCCCCTGAATATGTAGGTGGTCGGGTCTCGGTAACTGACTTCAGCCAGTTCGTTTCCCTTGGCTGTGGCGGGTGGGCTGGTGCTCCTCCAATTTGAGTACCAAGCTGTGCGAGAACGACAACAATCGTCTCTGCAACTTCTGGAATCACGGGGTCACCGCCTCCACCTCTACCAGTAGCACGCCCTCTAGTTCCCCCAGACATCTGTAGTACAGTATGTCACATAAATACTCGGTAATTATCCGTTCACAACCAGTAGATATTGAATTGCCTTTAAGGCTAATATATCACACAATTTGCGTTACTAAACACAATATTTTTTAAGACGAATCGTCTCGTACCTCACAAATGTTTCATGTAATTTCCCAAGTCCTAAGCTCACTGTCTTAGCCTATTTCCTCATCATCAGAGCGGTACTCCGCTCTGATACCACTATTGTAACACCCCTCTCCTAAAACACGTAATAATCTCTCTCGTAGCAATAAATAAAACGTCTTACAGCGGAAGAATTAATAACAATAATAATACTCACTCGGGTGTCACCGGCCATTACTCGCCCATGCGAGCAACGAAGCCAACTATATCCAACAACCAACATAAACAAACTGCTAACCGCTGTGATAACGAGAATACTCCTATACATCATACTAATTCCATACTCATAAACATCGACAAGTGAGCGTCTACCCAATCCCAAATATACATAACCGTACCATAATACAATTCCCAGTCTGAAATCGTTATACAAATAGACTCCATGTGCGGTAATCAAAATAAACTCTAATTACCCTATTCCCGCACTTCGGCTTCGGCGATAATCAACAACCTGCGTAATGGGTGTAGTATCAGCGATAGACGCTGAGTATGCCGGGCCTGGACCCGAATGGTCACTTAGTCATTTTAACCATCTTATTATTAGATTGGTTTCATGCTTTACCATTTTACAGTTATAATCAATACTGTAATATCATACATATAAACATAACCATCCATCCAATCCAACATTCATATCACAAACAACAGTTGTATAACCGAACGTATCGAAATAATTGCAGTATAATGTACAATGTACAATCACCGTAGCGGACAGTTTCCATAGTTAATTTACCTTGGCCTTCAAGGCCCCATCCAAACCATGTTTAATTAATACCAGTTGGATGTCATGTTAGGACAACCCGATAACCTCACCATGGACAGTAGTCCTCCCGTACACACAAAGGTGCTCATTTCGCCAGAGGTCCGGAGGCCCCTGACTATTCACTTTTGTCTCGTAAGACGTCCATAAAAGGCCGTAGCCACCTGACCCACGATCCAAATAGGGCTCGTTGGGTATAAACCTGGAGCGGAACCCAATCAGGAACCACTCAGTGATCACAAATGCGCAACCAAGTAGTTCGTAAACTACCGGGATTCCTCACCTCAACTCATACCACCTCTCTCTCATAATGTTTAAGATATGCTTTTAGTCTTATGGAGAATATAATTATTAATTAGCTGCCCAATGGGTCTCACGCATACCTAGAAGTAATCTAGGTTATATTCATGTTCCAGATCCATGCTCTAGAGACCGACGATGTCGTGACTCGTTCCTAAGTGTTTTACTTAGGTTACCATATACTTAATATTAATACTATGGTATTATATCAAGTAACCGTCATGTCATCACAATAACGTATATGTATGTTTATATAAGTCGATCTATAGTCGACGTAGTGTTAGTCCCGTAGGACGCTCGTGCATAAATAATTAATGCAGTAGCACACAATCACATACATGTATCCAAAACACTTAACACACAAGTGATATCAACCAAATCCGAGCCCAAGGAGCTTTCTTAGGACAACTCGGATCAAACCCCTTTACATACCGTTCACCAAGACCAAGGATGCGTAGTGTAGACCACTAGCTCGTCAAGCGCCTTCGTCTAAAGTATGATCTAAACGGTAATAAAACTATAAGTCAGTCTCCATGACTAACTACCTCCGGTATTTCCGAATAACAAGTAACCCCGACAGTTCATCCCCGGATTTCTACAGTTATTTGTTACGGGTTTCTCTAAACCAGTCGGCTTTGTTACTAAAACTCGTATGTCGAAATGTTTCGACTGTTAAGTTTAATTCGTTATATTTCTTTAATCTTATCCATCATTGAACTTAGGTATATAACCTATAGTTGCATGGATGCATGCATTACTTGTTATATTGCATTATTTTCCACCATCCATTATAATACATTGTATCATATAATCCATTATCTTTTGTAAACTATATTTGCATTAAAAAACTTATAACTTATAGTTTGTAAACTATAATCATGTAATAACCACCACCATTATATTATATGGTTTCCAACCATAATATATATCCATCCTTATATACATTATCCTTGTATATTATATTTACCATATAGGTAAGTTTCATGAGTTATAAAACTCTTATATATATGTTACATTATCATCTTATATTAGATGATTATTCCCATTAGTTGTATTATATTATACAACTTATATTAAGATTATTATCTTAATATTATGTAACATTTTATGTTGTATATTTACAACTCCTAAGGTTTATTAAATAAATACCTTAGTTTATAAATCTTATTTATTTATAGTTTGTCACATTATTTAATGTGAATATCCTTACTTATATTAATTCCATCTAAATCACCTTAATACCATATAATTGTTATAACATTTATAACATAGTCTAAAATTCATTTTCCATCCCTTAATAATTCGGTACAGCCCTTTATTTCATTTAAATTCTATTTTGACCACATAACATTATGTAATGTTATACCATATACTAATATCATACAATATGATATTTTTATTTCCTTTAAACTTATAACCTATAGTTTTTATGCAAAACTATTTTATATTGCCGCATAGGCAACAATGTTATAACCTTATTTCTTTCCATAATCCATAGTTTCCTTAATTTACAAAATCATCCCATAATTTATACCATGTTATATATCATATAATATAACATTTTTAACTTATAAAAGGGTATAACCTATGGTTTTATATTTGTAAAATTACCGAACAGACCATGTCTGTTTTATAAATTATTTCCAACCCTTTTAACTTTCCAAATTTTATTTTGACCACATATATAATGTTATGTAATAAATATCATATATTATAACATTTTAAACCTTAATAATAAATATAACCTATAGTTATATGATATTATAATTTTGAACAGACCCATGTGCTGCTCTAAATTATTTTCTAACCCACCAAGTTTCTATAATTGCCATTTGGCCCAATTTGTAACATATAGTTTTATAATAACATTAAAACTATATATTATACACATATCTTATTAAATACTCTTATATTATTCTAAAAATCACCAAACTTCACCAAAGGGTTATAAATATTATTCCTAACCCTTATAATCTTGGTATTTACTATTCCACCACTTATATTTATCCAAAGTGTCACAATGACATAATAACTATATATATATATATATAGTTTATTTTAATTCCAAAATCAACCCAATAAATTCCTAAAAAAATTCCTAATAGCCCATGGGTGTTTATAATACCATTTTACACCCTTTAGTTTCGGTAATAACATATTTACCACATATGTTATAAAATTGTTACAATTAAATACTTATCTTATTATAAAACCTTAAATAAGTTATTTAACTTATCTAATTTGGTCAAAACCTACCATATGGTCAAGGTTGACCTCCTTAATATTTCCTTGACCATCAATTCCTAATAATTACGGTTTGTACCCATACTTTTTAGAAATTACCATTTAACCAAAAAACTTTATAAAATCCTATAATCTTTATTTAAACTCATTTAAACCTCTAATTTTCAGCTTTAATATTATATAGCCCCCAAATTTAATTTAATTATGGTATAACCCCTAATTCCTTGCGGTAATATATATATACTACCTAAACTTAAATAAAACCTTATAAATACATAAATAAAATGGCCTAAAGTACATGGCCTTATTATAAACTTTAGCTTATAAAATAAATTACACATAAATGCCCAAGAATGCATTAAACTCTCGGCCTCTCCCATATATTTTCCATATTTACCAATTTTCCACATAATATCTTAAATGTGACAATTATGCTAATTAATTACTTATATAAATTTACTAAACCATTCCTTAATCACCTAAGGTCAAAATAAGACTTTAACAAACTCATTCACTCACGGCACATATATATACATATGTATAAACACATATTAATATACCAAGTGAAGGTTTAAGTGATTTATACCTTATTTTTGCCAAGTATAGGCCTTGTTTGGCCACGGCTGTTTGAAGATTAATGTTCCACAGCTTAGTTTACATGTTTTCAAACAGCAATTAAGGCATGATTAGTCTCCAAGCAAGATCTAACCATAAGAAGTGTTTAATGTAAATTTTCAAGGTAAATTTTACCTTAGAATACCAAGGCAAACACGGTTGTATTCGGCCTATATTTACAGTAGAAAAAGAGCATCAAAAGAGCTACTAAACCAAGCTTTAAAACTGGTATAACTCAGATTAGAAGATGGCAAATTTTTACCTTGATTAAAATGCCAAAAATGGTGTTTTTGGCTATTCCTTGAAGCTCTTGATGTACCAACTGGATAAGTATGTTAAGATGAAGATTATAAGCCTAAGAAACAAAGCTTTACAACCGGATTTGAAGAGAATCAAAAGATAAGTGCTTAAAGCACATTTTTATACCTTAAGAACAAGATTAGATTTATCCACCTCCTTCCCTTGTTACAGCCGAGATTCACCCTACTTTTAACCTCCAAAACAACCTAAAACCATGTATGGAAATGGTTGATGCTTTGTCCATGGAAAGAGGAAAGAAATGTGAAGAGAATGAACATAAAATGGCTTAATAAGCTTACCTATGTCAATTGTTGTTCTCTTCTGAATATGGTGAGTTCCCCACGGTTTGGAGAAGCAAAAGAGAGGATGAGGATGTGTGGTGTCGGCTGGGATGGAAGGCAAATGAGAATAATTGAGCTAATTTGCATTTATGACATTAAAGGTTACTTTATGGAATAGTAATAGGTGACTCATTAGATTGGCTGAATAATTGATTAGAGGTTGATTAATGGGTGGTGTGACAGCCAATTGAGGTCGGCAATGGGGGTATTGGTCAATGGATGACATTTGACCATAGTTAAAGGTAAGTAATTAGATGTTATTTTTGGGTACTATTCATACTAAATTGCCCATTTTGATTTTATTTTTAAACTTTGATTTAGACTTTATAATATAGTCTATCATGTCACATTAATGTTATAAAGAGTATAATCTAGTCTTTACAGTGACAAAAAGTCATTATCTTAGAGCTCATACACAAAAACGTGCTTTAAGGTATTTTAGTGCACATTTTGTGTCGCAAGGTGTTTCTGAGCTTAGTTTTCTTTGAGAACAGTTTTGTTGTGTTCCTTACATGATAATTGATCATAGTAATCCAATTTTATATAAAATATAGGTCATTAGACCTTTAAGGTTTTCTTAGAGCACATTTTTGCCCTTCTTGACCTTGAATCATGAAAATGCTTGTTCTTTGCGTTAGGGTGTTTGCCAACACTTGTAATAATGTTTAGTTTGATGGTTAATAAGCTTAGACAAGTTTTAGGTCCTAATAAGTTCATTTGGGTATTTATTTACCCTAAACAGTCAAAGGTGCAATATCTTGCTTTGTGTTGACCACCGTTGTTCTCAGTTGACTTTTAAGTCATGTTTAGGCCTTAATTAATGTGATTAGATATTTAATCCATGTTTTATTAGTTTGGGGTATTTCAATCTACCCCCCTTAAAAAGACTTCATCCCGAAGTCGCTTAATCAAATAGGTAAGTATATAAATATATGACTACCCATTATTTCCATAATGTATATCTATGTGATATATCATTTACACACATCGTATTGTGCTTATACAGCACTAGCCATCACTTTGTGGCGTTAGTTCAATCATATATGGATATAGGTGATCCATCAGCACCATTATTTCCTATCAATTCAACAAACCCTGACAACCTCTCCGAGGTGTCCATAACATACCATCCTTCCACATTCCATATCTAATGATTCATTTCGTATCTAGGCGATACCATATGTAATCATTCTACAAAGCAATATAAATATATATATATCACAAGTAGCATAAAAAAAGCACTACACACATGGGTGTATATACATCATTCAAACAGGTATCTCATAAGATACATGCATACAAGTGTACATCACACACCAAACAAGCCAACAACGTACGCCCCGCGTACCAAACATAACCAACAAAACATCGTATGCCCCACATACCACCAATTCACTGTATGCCATGCATACGAAACAAACAATTAAACAAACCTTGTATGCCCCGCATACCACAAACTACTGTATGCCCCGCATACGAAACAACAAAACTCAGTGCACACACGTGCACAGCCAAGAGGCTCTACCCCCCTTAAAAAGGGTTACGCCCCCGTACCCCATAAGTATACAACAGCCGCTCAACAAGGAGCGCTGGATACTTGCTCTCATAGAGTTCTCCAACTCGTGGATTATCCTCATATCAGAGAGACGAGTATGACTTTAGCCCTTCCGGGCTCCACAATACATAAAGGGTGAGGCACTGAACTATTTGTACTCTCTCCCAAGTTTCGTCCTAATGGGCCCACTCGCTCCGTATGAGGTGCAGAACCATGAACATAGGCTCTATTTGCCTCTTTACATTGCTGTGTATCCTCTCATTTGGATCACTAGCATACATGTGTGTGTCTTCTCTCACTGATATTCAGCTTGAGGTATAATATGACATTGGCTATTTTAGTACTTAGTGCTCTTTGCACTCGTCTTAGTAATATTAAGACGTACCAGCCTACATGTCCACGTAGATGATGATTGTCATCCGTGTCTCCTGGTGGTTTTGTTCTGGAGTAACACACTGTTGTAGTTCTTGATACACACCCGTGTTGATATCCATTACATCTTCCAGTATTCCCACTAGATTAATAACTGCCCAAGTGCAATACCAAAACACTCAGTCCTACAGAGTGCAGAGGCGTAAACTCTTAGCAGCTAATATCTAATGAGTCAACCAGATAAGATGAACGAATTATCATGTGAGTGGTACATTCCAGTCTATTGTTCCTTGCTGAAGGTATCTGCTAGTATATTAGCTTTGTCTCTCATCATTGCATAGTCACGCGTTTATGTCCACATCATCTGGTAGATTTCCTCTGGATTGCAAGAGTTTGCCCGATCCTTATGAGGATCTATATAATATTCGTCCATAATGGGTTCCATGTTTCTTTCCTTCAGTTTCGCGTCCTTGAACGGTTCCCTGTCTTCACTGTATACTATCTACTGCTCTGTGTTGAAGGTTCTTGATTTCTCTAGCCCATTGGTTTAACTGCGGCTCTTCTCGTCCATCTTTGAGGTAATCTGCATCACTGTCCTTAGTACGGAGTTGACTACTTCTCGTGTTCCTAACACTACTTGTCTACATGCATGGGGTACCATACTGATACATTACTACTTACCCGACTAACTCATAAATAAGTCTGTCAGGCCCACATGCTCCTATCGGAGTGCGGTCGTCCCATGTCTCGTTTAGTAAACTGGTAATGTCTGTCACACGGGTATTGTGAAGTATTCTTTTGTCAATCTCCCTTTTGATGGATATCCTTTTTGTTGTTTATTAGTTCGTGTTATCGGTTATCTTGTAATAAGTGCAATTGCCCTAGTGGCATCGGTGGTAATTCGTGCCATAAGCCGGCGTTATTCAGCTCGGTGTAAGTAAAATTTGTTCTATATTTAGCAAACTTGGTCCTCCTAATTCGATCTCGTTGAGTACCACACATATTCCTTTCTTGTTTATCATGATCATATCTCATCCATAGTTCATATTCGTCCCCCTCATCCGTTTAATTGGATATATTGCAGATTGCATAATAGCTTGAGCAACTTGGCTCTCCACTTCCCAACCATCCTCACTGACGGTGGTGCATCTACAAAGGTATGCTTGTCCATAAGGACTAAACATTCATCACTAGTAGTGATTAGCATTAAATGCGGGTATACACTGATGGTATTTGGCTAATAAGCCCTGTCTGAAAATTCTCGAACAATCAAACTGGTGTGGTTTACAATCACAGTGGATGTATAATTTCTTCAGTTGCATAGGTTTCTAATCTTAAGGTTGTATGAAAAGGTATGAAAATTTAGTATAAAATAAGAGATTTAAATTAGTAGTAGTTGCAGTTGCAGCTGCAACACTTGCTCTGTCAAGTGCGCAAGGCAGATGGAAATTTCAATGGTTTACTTGTCATAGAGCTTGCAATAGCAAGTGCGCCATGCAGGTGGAAATATTGGTTCAGTAATCACCGGTCTCATTGACTCTGCGTCGTCGAGTATGGGCTACATGATAATATAAGCACTAACATTCTGTTCATATATATAATCCATCAAGGTTCCAAGGTTACTCGTATCGAGTCCACATAACTAGTCTCAAAAGTCATACACAAAAAGGCGACTGGTCCATGACACACTCCCACATATTTTCAACATATCTCTGTCTAACATCCAAGGTAAGTACATAACACAGTAAGCAAAAGTCTTCCACCAGCGGTCTCACGGAGTTCAGGGTAGTCATACCCTATCTACTCCCTTGCCTCTCTGGGCTCCAGCATCAGTATATGTCAGGCCATCCTAACCGCCTCGTGGTACTCCAGATCCTCCAACTGAGGTCTGATGAGTATTCCTTTGGCCTGTAGTTACGGCTCTCAGGGTTCATCCAGCACTAGAACTCCCGGTGGCCCTTTTTCTTGCAGTACCGGCACTCAACTTTGCGGCCACTGCAGTCGACCCCAGGATGATCCATCCCACAACGCTTGCAATAGAAATGGCCCTGGGGCTGTCCGGTGCCTAATGGTAGTATTTAGTTTAAGTTAAATCTGATGATATAAAGGTTAAGGTCACAATTGAATTTACGAGGTAGGTGTTCTCACCCTTAGGAGGTACAGATCTCAGAGGCTGAGCATCTATAACTGGGCCGGAACCGAAGGACGGGCTCTTTCCCCTTCGCTCCCTGGTGACCCTGCTGCCCTTTCCTTTGAAAGAATTTCCTGTTTAAGGTTTCGGGTCAGCATTCATAAGGTATTTAATATGGTAACCATTTAGAATGGGATAAGTCCTTACTTTCCCATCTTCTGGATATCGCCTGGAGATGCTCCTCCCCCTCAGAATCTCCCTCAGGTTCTTTCTCTTCTTTGTCCCGAGAGTCTCTTCCCGAGTCTGGAGCATTAGCTCCGTTCTCGAGGCAGCGTCATAACACTCCTGGAATCTCATTGGTAAGTCCTCACAAGGTTAAACGGTAATGTAGTAAGTAAAGAATTTATGGCTTTCATGTTAATACCTGGATGGTAGTGTAGAGGGTAGCACCCATCGCCATCTGGATGCGAAACAACAATCCCCCCCGGAACTTCTCGACCTTCACGGTCTCTGAGTAATCAACACCGGGGATAAAGTCCAGCAGACCAATGAATCAAGCGTAGTACTCATCCACGGTCAGACCTCCCTGGGATAATGTCTCGAACTCATGGCGCTTCTTCTGCTTGAGATGCGCCGGATAGTATTTCCCCCTCAGTAACTCGACAAAGGCACCCCACGAAAAGTCGGGTGTAGCCAGGTGATGGTCCTTGACCAACCTCCACCAAGTGCTGGCTCCATCCTTCAGATGGAAAGCAGCAATGACGACCTTCTGGTTGGCAAGTACTTGCAAGGCTTCGTAGGCCTTCTCATGTTCAACAATGAAACGCTCTAAGGCTACGGGTCTAGCTCCCCTGAATATGTAGGTGGTCGGGTCTCGGTAACTGACTTCAGCCAGTTCGTTTCCCTTGGCTGTGGCGGGTGGGCTGGTGCTCCTCCAATTTGAGTACCAAGCTGTGCGAGAACGACAACAATCGTCTCTGCAACTTCTGGAATCACGGGGTCACCGCCTCCACCTCTACTAGCACGCCCTCTAGTTCCCCCAGACATCTGTAGTACAGTATGTCACATAAATACTCGGTAATTATCCGTTCACAACCAGTAGATATTGATTGCCTTTAAGGCTAATATATCACACAATTTGCGTTACTAACACAATATTTTTTAAGACGAATCGTCTCGTACCTCACAAATGTTTCATGTAATTTCCCAAGTCCTAAGCTCACTGTCTTAGCCTATTTCCTCATCATCAGAGCGGTACTCTGCTCTGATACCACTATTGTAACCCCCTCTCCTAAAACACATAATAATCTCTCTCGTAGCAATAAATAAAACGTCTTACAGCGGAAATTAATAACAATAATAATACTCACTCGGGTGTCACCGGCCATTACTCGCCCATGCGAGCAACGAAGCCAACTATATCCAACAACCAACATAAACAAACTGCTAACCGCTGTGATAACGAGAATACTCCTATACATCATACTAATTCCATACTCATAAACATCGACAAGTGAGCGTCTACCCAATCCCAAATATACATAACCGTACCATAATACAATTCCCAGTCTGAAATCGTTATACAAATAGACTCCATGTGCGGTAATCAAAATAAACTCTAATTACCCTATTCCCGCACTTCAGCTTCGGCGATAATCAACAACCTGCGTAATGGGTGTAGTATCAGCGATAGACGCTGAGTATGCCGGGCCTGGACCCGAATGGTCACTTAGTCATTTTAACCATCTTATTATTAGATTGGTTTCATGCTTTACCATTTTACAGTTATAATCAATACTGTAATATCATACATATAAACATAACCATCCATCCATCCAACATTCATATCACAAACAACAGTTGTATAACCGAACGTATCGAAATAATTGCAGTATAATGTACAATGTACAATCACCGTAGCGGACAGTTTCCATAGTTAATTTACCTTGGCCTCAAGGCCCCATCCAAACCATGTTTAATTAATACCAGTTGGATGTCATGTTAGGACAACCTGATAACCTCACCATGGACAGTAGTCCTCCCGTACACACAAAGGTGCTCATTTCGCCAGAGGTCCGGAGGCCCCTGACTATTCACTTTTGTCTCGTAAGACGTCCATATAAAAGGCCGTAGCCACCTGACCCACGATCCAAATAGGGCTCGTTGGGTATAAACCTGGAACGGAACCCAATCAGGAACCACTCAGTGATCACAAATGCGCAACCAAGTAGTTCGTAAACTACTACGGGATTCCTCACCTCAACTCATACCACCTCTCTCTCATAATGTTTAAGATATGCTTTTAGTCTTATGGAGAATATAATTATTAATTAGCTGCCCAATGGGTCTCACGCATACCTAGAAGTAATCTAGGTTATATTCATGTTCCAGATCCATGCTCTAGAGACCGACGATGTCGTGACTCGTTCCTAAGTGTTTTACTTAGGTTACCATATACTTAATATTAATACTATGGTATTATATCAAGTAACCGTCATGTCATCACAATAACGTATATGTATGTTTATATAAGTCGATCTATAGTCGACGTAGTGTTAGTCCCGTAGGACGCTCGTGCATAAATAATTAATGCAGTAGCACACAATCACATACATGTATCCAAAACACTTAACACACAAGTGATATCAACCAAATCCGAGCCCAAGGAGCTTTCTTAGGACAACTCGGATCAAACCCCTTTACATACCGTTCACCAAGACCAAGGATGCGTAGTGTAGACCACTAGCTCGTCAAGCGCCTTCGTCTAAAGTATGATCTAAACGGTAATAAAAACTATAAGTCAGTCTCCATGACTAACTACCTCCGGTATTTCCGAATAACAAGTAACCCCGACAGTTCATCCCCGGATTTCTACAGTTATTTGTTACGGGTTTCTCTAAACCAGTCGGCTTTGTTACTAAAACTCGTATGTCGAAATGTTTCGACTGTTAGTTTAATTCGTTATATTTCTTTAATCTTATCCATCATTGAACTTAGGTATATAACCTATAGTTGCATGGATGCATGCATTACTTGTTATATTGCATTATTTCCACCATCCATTATAATACATTGTATCATATAATCCATTATCTTTGTAAACTATATTTGCATTAAAAAACTTATAACTTATAGTTTGTAAACTATAATCATGTAATAACCACCGCCATTATATTATATGGTTTCCAACCATAATATATATCCATCCTTATATAAATTATCCTTGTATATATATATTTACCATATAGGTAAGTTTCATGAGTTATAAAACTCTTATATTATATGTTACATTATCATCTTATATTAGATGATTATTCCCATTAGTTGTATTATATTATACAACTTATATTAAGATTATTATCTTAATATTATGTAACATTTTATGTTGTATATTTACAACTCCTAAGGTTTATTAAATAAATACCTTAGTTTATAAATCTTATTTATTTATAGTTTGTCACATTATTTAATGTGAATATCCTTACTTATATTAATTCCATCTAAATCACCTTAATACCATATAATTGTTATAACATTTATAACATAGTCTAAAATTCATTTTCCATCCCTTAATAATTCGGTACAGCCCTTTATTTTCATTAAATTCTATTTTGACCACATAACATTATGTAATGTTATACCATATACTAATATCATACAATATGATATTTTTATTCCTTTAAACTTATAACCTATAGTTTTTATGCAAAACTATTTTATATTGCCGCATAGGCAACAATGTTATAACCTTATTTCTTTCCATAATCCATAGTTTCCTTAATTTACAAAATCATCCCATAATTTATACCATGTTATATATTCATATAATATAACATTTTTAACTTATAAAAGGGTATAACCTATGGTTTTATATTTGTAAAATTACCGAACAGACCATGTCTGTTTTATAAATTATTTCCAACCCTTTTAACTTTCCAAATTTATATTTTGACCACATATATAATGTTATGTAATAAATATCATATATTATAACATTTTAAACCTTAATAATAAATATAACCTATAGTTTATGATGATTATAATTTTTGAACAGACCCATGTGCTGCTCTAAATTATTTTCTAACCCACCAAGTTTCTATAATTGCCATTTGGCCCAATTTGTAACATATAGTTTTATAATAACATTAAAACTATATATTATACACATATCTTATTAAATACTCTTATATATTCTAAAAATCACCAAACTTCACCAAAGGGTTATAAATATTATTCCTAACCTTATAATCTTGGTATTTACTATTCCACCACTTATATTTATCCAAAGTGTCACAATGACATAATAACTATATTATATATATATATAGTTTATTTTAATTCCAAATCAACCCAATAAATTCCTAAAAAAATTCCTAATAGCCCATGGGTGTTTATAATACCATTTTACACCCTTTAGTTTCGGTAATAACATATTTACCACATATGTTATAAAATTGTTACAATTAAATACTTATCTTATTATAAAACCTTAAATAAGTTATTTAACTTATCTAATTTGGTCAAAACCTACCATATGGTCAAGGTTGACCTCCTTAATTTCCTTGACCATCAATTCCTAATAATTACGGTTTGTACCCATACTTTTTAGAAATTACCATTTAACCACAAAACTTACTTTAAAATCTTATAATCTTTATTTAAACTCATTTAAACCTCTAATTTTCAGCTTTAATATTATATAGCCCTAAATTTAATTTAATTATGGTATAACCCCTAATTCCTTGCGGTAATATATATATACTACCTAAACTTAAATAAAACCTTATAAATACATAAATAAAATGGCCTAAAGTACATGGCCTTATTACAAACTTTAGCTTATAAAATAAATTACACATAAATGCCCAAGAATGCATTAAACTCTCGGCCTCTCCCATATATTTTCCATATTTACCAATTTTCCACATAATATCTTAAATGTGACAATTATGCTAATTAATTACTTATATAAATTTACTAAACCATTCCTTAATCACCTAAGGTCAAAATAAGACTTTAACAAACTCATTCACTCACGGCACATATATATACATATGTATAAACACATATTAATATACCAAGTGAAGGTTTAAGTGATTTATACCTTATTTTTGCCAAGTATGGCCTTGTTTGGCCACGGCTGTTTGAAGATTAATGTTCCACAGCTTCGTTTACATGTTTTCAAACAGCAATTAAGGCATGATTAGTCTCCAAGCAAGATCTAACCATAAGAAGTGTTTAATGTAAATTTTCAAGGTAAATTTTACCTTAGAATACCAAGGCAAACAAGGTTGTATTTGGCCTATATTTACAGTAGAAAAAGAGCATCAAAAGAGCTACTAAACCAAGCTTTAAAACTGGTATAACTCAGATTAGAAGATGGCAAATTTTTACCTTGATTAAAATGCCAAAAATGGTGTTTTTGGCTATTCCTTGAAGCTCTTGATGTACCAACTGGATAAGTATGTTAAGATGAAGATTATAAGCCTAAGAAACAAAGCTTTACAACGGATTGAAGAGAATCAAAAGATAAGTGCTTAAAGCACATTTTTATACCTTAAGAACAAGATTAGATTTCTCCACCTCCTTCCCTTGTTACAGCCAAGATTCACCCTAATTTTAACCTCCAAACAATCTAAAACCATGTATGGAAATGGTTGATGCTTTGCTCCATGGAAAGAGGAAAGAAATGTGAAGAGAATGAACATAAAATGGCTTAATAAGCTTACCTATGTCAATTGTTGTTCTCTTATGAATATGGTGAGTTCCCCACGGTTTGGAGAAGCAAAAGAGAGGATGAGGATGTGTGGTGTCGGCTGGGATGGAAGGCAAATGAGAATAATTGAGCTAATTTGCATTTATGACATTAAAGGTTACTTTATGGAATAGTAATAGGTGACTCATTAGATTGGCTGAATAATTATTAGAGGTTGATTAATGGGTGTGTGTGACAGCCAATTGAGGTCGGCAATGGGGGTATTGGTCAATGGATGACATTTGACCATAGTTAAAGGTAAGTAATTAGATGTTATTTTTGGGTACTATTCATACTAAATTGCCCATTTTGATTTTATTTTTAAACTTTGATTTAGACTTTATAATATAGTCTATCATGTCACATTAATGTTATAAAGAGTATAATCTAGTCTTTACAGTGACAAAAAGTCATTATCTTAGAGCTCATACACAAAAACGTGCTTTAAGGTATTTTAGTGCACATTTTGTGTCGCAAGGTGTTTCTGAGCTTAGTTTCTTTGAGAACAGTTTTGTTGTGTTCCTTACATGATAATTGATCATAGTAATCCAATTTTATATAAAATAGGTCATTAGACCTTTAAGGTTTTCTTAGAGCACATTTTTGCCCTTCTTGACCTTGAAGCATGAAATGCTTGTTCTTTGCGTTAGGGTGTTGTCCAACACTTGTAATATGTTTAGTTATGTGTTAATAAGCTTAGGACAAAGTTTTAGGTCCTATAAGTTCATTTGGGTATTTATTTACCCTAAACAGTCAAAGGGTGCAATATCTTGCTTTGTGTTGACCACCATTGTTCTCAGTTGACTTTTATGGCATGTTTAGGCCTTAATTAATGTGATTAGATATTTAATCCATGTTTTATTAGTTTGGGGTATTTAAATCTACCCCCCTTAAAAAGACTTCGTCCCGAAGTCGCTTAATCAAATAGGTAAGTATATAAATATATGACTACCCATTATTTCCATAATGTATATCTATGTGATATATCATTTACACACATCGTATTGTGCTTATACAGCACCTAGCCATCACTTTGTGGCGTTAGTTCAATCATATATGGATATAGGTGATCCATAGCACCATTATTTCCTATCAATTCTACAACCCTGACAACCTCCCCGAGGTGTCCAACATACCATCCTTCCACTTCCATATCTAATGATTCATTTCGTATCTAGGCGATACCATATATAATCATTCTACAAAGCAATACAAATATATATATATCACAAGTAGCTTAAGAAAAGCACTACACACATGGGTGTATATGCATCATTCAAACAGGTATCTCATAAGATACATACATACAAGTGTACATCACACACCAAACAAACCAACAACGTACGCCCCGCGTACCAAACTAACCAACAAAACATCGTATGCCCCGCATACCACCAATTCACTGTATGCCATGCATACGAAACAACAATTAAACAAACCTCGTATGCCCCGCATACCACAAACTACTGTATGCCCCGCATACGAAACAACAAAACTCAGTGCACACACGTGCACAGCCAAGAGGCTCTACCCCCCTTAAAAAGGGTTACGCCCCCGTACCCCACAAGTATACAACAGCCGCTCAACAAGGAGTGCTGGATACTTGGCTCTCATAGAGTTCTCCAACTCGTGGATTATCCTCATATCAGAGAGACGGTTATATGACTCTAGCCCTTCTGGGCTCCACAATACATAAAGGGTGAGGCACTGAACTATTTGTGCTCTCTCCCAAGTTTCGTCCTAATGGGCCCACTCGCTCCGTATGAGGTGCAGAACCATGAACATAGGCTCTATTTGCCTCTTTACATTGCTGTGTATCCTCTCATTTGGATCACTAGCATACATGTGTGTGTCTTCTCTCACTGATATTCAGCTTGAGGTATAATATGACATTGGCTATTTTAGTACTTAGTGCTCTTTGCACTCGTCCTAGTAATATTAAGACGTACCAGCCTACATGTCCACGTAGATGATGATTGTCATCCGTGTCTCCTGGTGGTTTTGTTCCGGAGTAACACACTGTTGTAGTTCTTGATACACACCCGTGTTGATATCCATTACATCTTCCAGTATTCCCACTAGATTAATAACTGCCCAAGTGCAATACCAAAACACTCAGTCCTACAGAGTGCAGAGGCGTAAACTCTTAGTAGCTAATATCTAATGAGTCACCAGATAAGATGAACGAATTATCATGTGAGTGGTACATTCCAAGTCTATTGTTCCTTGCTGAAGGTATCTGCTAGTATATTAGCTTTGTCTCTCATCATTGCATAGTCACGCGTTTATGTCCACATCATCTGGTAGATTTCCTCTGGATTGCAAGAGTTTGCTCGATCCTTATGAGGATTCTATATAATATTCGTCCATAATGGGTTTCCATGTTTCTTTCCTTAGTTTCGCGTCCTTGAACGGTTCCCTTGTCTTCACTGTATACTGTCTACTGCTCTGTGTTGAAGGTTCTTGATTTCTCTACCCGTTGGTTTAACTGCGGCTCTTCTCGTCCATCTTTGTGGTAATCTGCATCATCACTGTCCTTAGTACGGAGTTGACTACTTCGTGTTCCTAACACTACTTGTCTACATGCATGGGGTACCGTACTGATACATTACTACATACCCGACTAACTCATAAATAAGTCTGTCAGGCCCACATGCTCCTATCGGAGTGCGGTCGTCCCCATGTCTCGTTTAGTAAACTGGAAATGTCTGTCACACGTATTGTGAAGTATTCTTTGTCAATCTCCCTTTTGATGGATATCCTTTTGTTGTTTATTAGTTCGTGTTATCGGTTATCTTGTAATATGTGCTATTGCCCTAGTGGCATCGGTGGTATTCGTGCCATAAGCCGGCGTTATTCAGCTCGGTGTAAGTAAAATTCGTGCTATATTTAGCAAACTTGGTCCTCCTAATCGATCGTTGATTACAGGACACACACATATTCCTTTTTCTTTTTTATCATGATCATATCTCATCCTAGTTTCATATTCTTCCCTCATCGTTTAATTGGATATATTGCAGATGCATAATAGCTTGAGCACTTGGCTTCTCCACTTCCCAACCATCCTCACTGACGGTGGGCATCTACAAAGTATGCTGTCCATAAGGCTAAACATTCATCACTAGTAGTGATTAGCATTAAAGCGCTTACATTGAATGTTATTGGCTAATAATCCCTGTCTGAAACTTCTCGAACAATCAAACTGGTGTGGTTTCAATCACAGTGGCTGTATAAAATTTTTGTTTCTTCAGTTGCATAGGTTCCAATCTTAAGGTGTATGAAAAGGTATGAACATTTTTAGGTAATAAATAAGAAATTTAAAATTAGTAGTAGTTGCAGTTAACACTGCAGCACTCCTTCTGTCAGTGGCGCAAGGCAGATGAAATTTCATGGGTTACTTGTCATAGCGCTTGCAATAGCAATGCGCCATTGATGGAGAAATATGTGACTACTTCTACCACATAGGCAGTGTACCTATCGTTTTGCGGGTATAGTGATTAAATGGGGTTGTCGATCTCAGGGACCTCGTATAATTAATTGACAAATATTTGATTAACTGGAAATTAAGTTAAACTAAAGAAAACAGGAAATATCACTTTTTCGGTTTTGATTAAAAAAAAACTAAACTACAAGGAAATTAAGACAACTTAAATAAACACAGAGGGATTTAAAGAGTGGTGAATGTGATAAATAGAAAAGCGCACCCCGGGTTGTTTGCTTACCTATTCCTTTTATATCTGTTAGTAAATTCTTCCTTTAATTTTACTGCAATAACTCAGAAACTTTAATTAATTCATTAACGACTAAGTATAATGAATCCTAACCAATTGTTAGACCTAGCAGCAGGCTAATGCTCTAGACCGGACACAATTAATCGCATAAAGAGCAGTTTCTATTGGAGTCTAATTAACCTATAGGCCGGATCAGGCTTCTAGCTGTTAATTAGGTTCAACTTCCTTCGTCTAGTTATTTATCTCAGCTCTCGCATTTTAATAAAATAACTACAAGGGTTGTTTAACTACCGGCCAAATAATTAAAACACTTGAAGGACAGGAATTGAACT
Source organism: Limonium bicolor (assembly GCA_023374045.1). Taxonomy (NCBI): domain Eukaryota; kingdom Viridiplantae; phylum Streptophyta; class Magnoliopsida; order Caryophyllales; family Plumbaginaceae; genus Limonium; species Limonium bicolor. Next base: position 9,248,787 of record CM041781.1, on the reverse strand, counting down.
GTTGCAGTTAACTAAATTTATTTAAAGAAATACATAACAGAATTTAGGAAATAGGTTCGCTTCCCAACCCGGGAAGCTAAAATACTTACTCGCTCATCGTTACAGAAACAACGATAACAGAAAGGAATGCATTAAATAAATTAAAGTAAGGGTAAGAGATAACTCCAGTTTAGAAGTTCACTCCGGTTCCTCGCTTCAACTTCGTCTTGCGTGCCCCGTCTGCTAATTATTTCTGTAGAGCTGGTGCGTAATAGTGGAAATAAAATAGAGTGGGATGTATGTGTTACGTGGGAATTTAATGGAGTGGATGGGTGATGAATTTTGATGAAGTGAATGAGTGCGATCGTGGGAGAATGCGTGGGTGAACGGATTAATTCGTGGACTGATAAATGGGGGTTGCTGGATGGATCGTGTATTTTAGCTTCCAGTAGTGTGGGTTTATATAGGCGGAGGACATGGGAAACAGACAAAGGAGAAGTGACAGGGTGAATCAAGATAGTCGGAGGAGTTGGTGCAGATCCGTGAAGATTGAGATTTCATCGGGCAGTGCAATTGATTTCAGACAGATTTAATTGATGATCTGCAGCAGCCATTGATTGAAGAGCCGGCGTCACGCTCGCGCAAATTAAGGTGGGCGATCGCAATTAATGAAGTAGTTCGACTGCGGCGCCTGACAAGGAAGAAGAAAACTCTGTTCGGAATTCTGTTTCGTGCGCTGAAATGCTCTTGTCCGCCTCGCGCCTAGCTCAGTCCGCCTCGCGGTCGTCTCTACCTTGTCCGCGCGTGTTGGTCCCGTCCGCCTCGCGGTCATCTGTGTGCTGTCCGCCGATAAGAGGCGGACGCCTCTGTCCTGTCCGCCAGGCGGACGTCTGTCCTGTCCGCGACCAAACCAGGCGGACTCCTCTCCCTTGACCGCGAGATAAGAGGCGGACGCTCTAACTTGACCGCGAGATAAGAGGCGGACGCCTCTGTTGTGTCTGCGCCTCTCCTGTCCGCCAGTTATGCTATATATATGTATATATATACGAATGTTGTCCAATCTTGAATCGGCTCCAGATTATTCGTTATAAGTCCGTTTGACTCGCCGTTTGTTGCGTTGGAAAGCTTGTGAAGTAAACTACTTGATTCCAACACTTTTTCCTACATTTAACACATAAAATATATCAATTCATATCAAAACATAAACCTAGGAAAATCGTCAGATAAGTGAGAAATATTACTTAAAATACTGCAAATTATAAGGTAATTAAACCCTTAAAAGTCTATATATTTCGCACTTATCAAACTTCCTCACACTTATCTTTTGCTTGTCCTCAAGCAAATAAAGAACAAACTTTCTCTAAGGTTACAGTATCAAACTCCGGGATTCAACAATCGTGGAAGGAAATCAAGCTAAATGGCAATCAAAAGAATAATCCTGCTCTTAGATGTAGGTTTTTGTAAACAGTGAAACAGAAAATTTTTAATAAGAGCATGGATAAGTCAGATTGTAAAAATTGAACATAGATTAGCTTGGAACCTTCCACCAATTTCTTTTCTCTAACCTTTGGATGACAAGGGGTGTGAAGTAACACCTTATTCCGTGATACCTTTCAACACCACATACTCATGATCAAAATATGAAAAATTGTGACAATTATTCAGCATTAAGAGTTTTGCATGTTCATTTTTTTTTCTCTTTTGTTTTTTTTTTCATTGTTTGCACAATTGTTTTCATCCCCCAGACTTTTCTCTTCACCCATGTAGCGGTTTGGGCCTTCTATCCCAGATCACAAGACCTTAGGTAGATGGGTGATAAGGCACCCCAAGGACTTAATAACCGAATGAACGAGGCCTGTTTTGGTTCAGAAAACTTCATTATATGATCAGAGGAGTACCTTGCCTTATCCTTTCCATACCAAACTTTCACTTAGTCCCATGATTGCCAAGCTAAGGTAACTCAATTTCCACAATCAGCTTATCCACCAGATTTCAGTGAAAATAGATTTAATTTTGAAGAAAGAAATTGATACATACAAACAACGTCAAGCAGAACGATTCTTGAGGTTGTCATCAGGCTCGATTTCAAAAACTTCCACAAAAAATTTTAGCCCGAAAATTCAACATGTATTGGCCTTTAGAGAAGCTTACTATCATAATTAGAGAACAATAAAAATCAAGTGTGGCATTAGGTACTACTGGCATATTTTCAGGGAAAGGTCTAAACTTCCTCACACTTAAGAGGAGCAATGTCCTCATTGTTCATAAAATAATCAAGAAAAGACCTTTCAAAATATGCCAGACTCATGAATCAACAGTTAAAGCTCGAGTGGCTGAACATAAATATTAAAAATAAAGGAACTGAGACTCCCCTGATATCGTGAGATTGAGGAAGGTGCCCTTCCTCACACTTAAAGCATTGGCGGTGGGGTCGATGTTCCTCACACTTGAGTCTAAGCAAGGGTTCAGCTTGGAGTGATTGCAACAAACGGTTTACCTACACACACTGTCAAATACCAAAATAACGCTAGGAAGCGTTGCGTTAATAGCACAGGTAAATTATCTCCTTCCTCTTCTTTCTTCCTCGCCTTTTTTTTTTTTTTTATATATATATATCACAAATATTAGAGAGAAATAGATGCGTAGCTTATAAACATGAATTTGAAAATTACCCCTGGGTTGCCTCCCAGTCAGCTGCCCTCTTTATAGTCATTGGCTGGACTTTGTGAAGTAGCTAACCTGCAGTTGGATCTTTAAGAGATATTTCATATGTAGCAGCTTGATCCAGTGTAGTACCCAGAAATTTCTTGACTCTTGACCCATTGACTTTAAATGTTTCCCCCTTTGCATTGGCGAGTTCAATCGCACCGAATGGGGAAATGCTAATAATAGGGTAAGGTCCTGACCAGTATGATTTCAGCTTACCTGGGAAGAATCTGAGCCTGGAGTTGAAAAGTAAAACTTGGTCCCCCACCTTGAGTTCCCGATTGGCAATCATCTTGTCATGCCAGCGCTTGGTACGTTCCTTATATATTACAGCATTCTCATAAGATTCGTTCCTGAGTTCCTCCAACTCTGTCAGCTGGAACTTACGTTTATCACCGGCTTGCTGTAGGTCAAAATTAAGAGCTTTCAGGGCCCAATATGACTTGTATTCTAATTCCACAGGCAAGTGGCATGCCTTCCCAAAAACCAACTTGTAGGGAGACATGCCAATTGGTGTCTTGAAAGCAGTGCGGTAGGCCCAGAGCGCTTCATCTAATCGAAGTGACCAATCCTTTCGAGAAGAGTTCACCGTCTTTTGCAAGATCCACTTGAGCTCTCGGTTCGTCACTTCGGCCTGCCCATTTGTTTGAGGATGGTAGGGTAAGGAAACCTTATGTCGAACCCCATATTTCTTTAATAGTGCTTCAAACTGGCGGTTACAGAAATGGGAGCCACCGTCACTGATTATGGCTCGAGGAACGCCGAATCGAGTGAAAATATTTTTTCTTCAGGAACTTCACAACAATTTTAGCATCATTAGTAGAACAGGCAAGGGCTTCCGCCCATTTTGAAACATAATCAACAGCTACTAAGATGTAAAGATTACCGAAAGAGTTTGGGAAGGGACCCATAAAATCAATACCCCAGACGTCAAATAGCTCAACTTCTAACATGTTATTCAGTGGTAGCTCATTTCGACGAGATAGATTACCTTGCCTTTGACACCGATCACATGTCGAAACAAACGCATGACAATCCTTGTGAAGGGTGTTCCAGAAAAACCTGATTCTAGTATTTTTGCAGCGGTTCGAGTGGCACCATGATGTCCACCGGCTTCTCTGGAATGGCAATGGAGGAGAATGTTTCTGACCTCTGACTTCTGGACACATCTCCTAATGATACCATCTGCACAGACTTTAAACAGATAAGGGTCATCCCAAAAATAATGTTTGACAATGGAAAAGAACCTCTTTCTCTGCTGATAAGTCATATCAGCTGGAACAATCTTTCTAACAAGGTAGTTAGCGATATCAGCAAACCATGGATCCTCAACATCTTCAGCTGCAAATGCTGACTCATCGGGGAAGGACTCGTTGATGGGAGTCCCATCATCAGATGCCTCCATTCTGGACAGATGATCAGCTACCACATTTTGTGTTCCCTTTTGTCCCTGATCTCAATATCAAATTCTTGCAATAGGAGAATCCACCTAATTAACCTGGGTTTTGACTCTGCCTTAGCAAACAAATACTTAAGAGCAGAGTGGTCAGTATGCACAATAATTTTACCACCCAGTAAATAAGATCGAAACTTATCTAGAGCAAAAACTACAGCTAGTAATTCTTTTTCTGTGGTCGCATAATTTTTCTGGGCATCATTTAAAGTTCGACTTGCATAATATACTACCCGAAGAATTTTATCAACCTTCTGACATAACACGGCTCCCACAGCGTAATCACTAGCGTCACACATTATCTCAAAAGGGAGTGACCAATCAGGAGACACAACGACAGGTGCAGAAATTAGCTTTTCTTTTAATGAATTAAAAGCTGTCAGACATTCTTCAGAAAAATGGAACTTAACATCCTTCGCCAGTAGATCACACAGAGGTTTAGAGATTTTGGAAAAATCTTTGATGAATCTTCTATAAAACCTGCGTGTCCAAGAAAACTACGAATATCTCTAACAGAAGATGGTGGTGGGAGCTTTTCAATTACCTCGACTTTAGCCCGGTCTACCTCAATACCTTTTGAAGAAATTTTGTGGCCCAGGACGATTCCTTCTCGAACCATGAAGTGGCATTTTTCCCAATTTAACACCAGATTGGTTTCTTCACACCTGGACAACACAAGATCAAGGTTTTCTAGACAGGATTCAAATGTTAGACCATAAACAGAAAAATCGTCCATAAAAACCTCAATGCATTTCTCAATATATTCAGCAAAGATGGCCATCATACAACGTTGAAACGTAGGCAGGAGCATTACATAATCCAAATGGCATTCTTTTATAACTATAGGTTCCATACGGACAGGTAAAAGTTGTCTTATCCTGATCCTCAGGAGCTATAGGGATTTGAAAATAACCTGAAAAGCCATCCAGAAAGCAGTAGTAGTCATGTCCAGCTAGTCTTTCCAACATTTGATCAATGAAAGGTAATGGAAAATGGTCCTTACGAGTGGCATCATTTAACTTTCTATAATCAATACAAACCCGCCATCCTGTAGTGGGACGCTGGGTAATCAGCTCACCCTTTTCATTAGGAACCACAGTTATTCCTCCTTTCTTTGGTACTACCTGAACTGGACTTACCCATTTACTGTCTGAAATAGGGTAAATAATGCCTGCATCGAGTAGTTTGATTACCTCTTTCTTAACTACCTCTTTTAGGACTGGGTTAAGACGTCGCTGAGGCTGAGCCAATGGTCGGTAGTTATCTTCCATATAGATTCGGTGAGAACACAACTGAGGGCTGATTCCTTTATATCTGCTATCGACCAACCAATAGCTGATGTATGATTGCGCAATACCTCCAGTAGTTGCTTCTCTTGAGTTCCTGTCAAGTCAGAAGAGATTATAACAGGTAATTCCGATGGTTCATTAAGAAAAGAATATTTCAAATGAGAGGGAAGAGGTTTCATCTCCACTGTAGGAGGTTTTTCAATAGATGGTCTTGGCCGGTCAGCACTTCGCTCGACTTTCTCAAATTGCTGCTGGTACTTGTGGAAGTGTGGCCGCCTTTTGTTTAACTCCTCAGCCATGAGGGCCATATCTGGATCCTCATCATCAGCTTCACAAGATGCCATAAGACATCTTTCCAGGATTTCCTCTTCTTCTCTGCTTAAAATAGTTTCCTGCACTAAAGAGTCAATAATATCTATAGCAAAGCAGGATTGAACAGTGGCAGGACGCTTCATGTTGCGTGTCATGTCGAAAACAACCTGCTCATCATGAAATCTTAGAATAATCTTCCCTCCTTCCACATCAATGAGAGTGCGGGCAGTTCTCATAAACGGTCTGCCCAAAATTAGTGGTACATCTGTATCTTCCTCCATATCAATGATGATAAAATCAGCAGGGAAGATAAATTTATCAATAGAAACTACCAGGTCCTCAACTTTTCCTTTAGGATAAATTATGGAACGGTCTGCTAGTTGTAACTGAACAGATGTGGGAGCACATTGACCTACACCTAATTTCTTGAAAATAGATAAAGGCATCAAATTAATACTTGCTCCTAAATCACATAAACCGTTACCGCAATCAACCTTCTCGATAGCGCATGGAATGATGGGAAGACCCGGATCTCCTAACTTGGGTGGCAGTTTCTTCAGGAGAACTGCAGATACTCTTTCTGTCAACTTGACTGTGTCAGACTCTAGCAAAGAACGCCTGTTAGACAAAATATCCTTCATAAATTTAGCATACATAGGCATTTGAGACAAAGCATCAGAAAAAGGGATATTAATAGTTAATTTCTTAAAGATATTAAGAAATTTCCCATATTGCTCGTCCATGTTCTTTTTCTTTAGTCTGTTAGGGAATGGAATAGGAGGATTATAAGAGAGTTGAGAAGGTTTAATAGTGAGAGATTCAGGAGACTCCTTCTCCTTGGGATTTGTTGTTTCCTCCACTTCAGGTTGAGATTCAGCTGGCTTATTAAAATCTTCTTCAACTTCTGGAACATCAGAAACTAGTTCCTTGCCGCTTCTCAGAGTTACTGCTTTTGCATGCTCCCTTGGGTTAGGGTCAGGCTGACTGGGAAGTGACCCCGTCGGTCGCTGTGCCAGCTGTTGTGAAATTTGACTCATTTGCCTCTCTAGGCTCAGGTTGATAGAAGCTTGATCAGCGTTTTTAGCGGCTTGTTCAGAAAGTTTAGCTTCTATTTCGGCAATCCTGGAGTTTGTAGTTTGGCCTTGTTTGAGGATTTCTGCCAGCATATTCTCAATTTTACCACTGCCTCCTTGAGAATTTTGGGATTGCTCCTGCTGTCTAAAGTAAGGTGGTCTATTTTGATTGAACCCAAAATTACCTATAGACTGATCATTACCCCTCCATGGAGGTTGTTGATTGTTCCTCCAATTATTCTGATTGAAATTGTTAGGATAGGGGTTACCTGGTCTGTTGTTGATCGATTTTAGCTCTTCGGGGTTACCTGCAAAGCTAGGACCTTCACAGTTGAACGTTTCGTGGGCTCCTCCACAATTCTCACAGCAAGGATTCAGGAAAGGCGAAGAAGTAGCTGCCTTCGCGGTTTGCTGTTGCGTCTTTTACAGCTAACTTTTCCACAACTTTAGTAAGAGCTGTTAGTTGAGCGGATAAATGATCCTGTGGGGGAATATTATACATACCTGCTTTTGGCTCACCTCTCCCCTTGTTCTTGCACCACTGTCTGGTACTAGCGGTCATGGTGTCCAAAAGCTCCATCGCTTCATCCCCAGTTCTTGCCATAAAGTTTCCTCCAGATGAGGAACTTAGTACCATTTTGTTTGAATCATTTAATCCCTTAAAGAATGACAGTACTAGTTCTTCGCTACTCATACCATGGTGTGGGCATTGAATCTGCAGCTCCTTGAATCTATCCCAAGAATCATACAGGGACTCACCTGGTTCTTGACAAAAGTTTGTGATTTCAGCGATCTTTTCCCTTGTCTTTGACGGTGGATAGTACTTCGCCAGGAACTTGTTTGCCAAGTCAGCCCAAGTGTGGATGCTACCCGGTTGCAGACTCCTTAGCCACCTGGACGCTCCGTCTTTCAGAGAATAGGGGAACAGCTGTAGACGAATGCGCTCGTTCAGGTTCCCCGTCTTGTTGAATGTATTGCAGAAGTCCAGGAATGCAGAGATGTGGTGTGGGGCATCATCTGAGTCAAGTCCGCTGAATTGTCCCTGGTGGTACAACGTGGTGATGAAGCTCGTCTTGAATTGCCAGGCGTCGAGCTCAGTTTGCGTCACTTGAGGGAGGACGATAGCAGAGGATCGTCCTTCTACTGATGGTTGCTGGTACTCCCCCAGAGTTTGTCTGGTCGTCATGGCAAACTGTAGTTGTCGCCTGCTGTGGAGAACTCTTTCGATCTCTGGCTGAAATTCAGCTATAGGTTCTCCTGCAGATCGAGTCCGACGCATAAGAGACGAGTTGGTATGAATATGGAAAAACTAGATTAACTATATACGTGGCAAAAATAAAGAGAAAAATATCAAACAGAAAATAAAAATAAAAGAATGAAAAATTTAACTTATCCCAATTAAATAATAATTGTCAATTAACCGTGCCGGAGGTCCCCGGCAACGGCGCCAAAAACTTGATGGAGAAATATGTGACTACTTCTACCACATAGGCAGTGTACCTATCGTTTTGCGGGTATAGTGATTAAATGGGGTTGTCGATCTCAGGGACCTCGTATAATTAATTGACAAATATTTGATTAACTGGGAAAAGTTAAACTAAAGAAAACAGGAAATATCACTTTTTCGGTTTTGATTAAAAAAGAAACTAAACTACAAGGACAATTAAGACAACTTAAATACACAGAGGGATTTAAAGAGTGGTGAATGTGATAAATAGAAAAGCGCACCCCGGGTTGTTTGCTTACCTATTCCTTTTATATCTGTTAGTAAATTCTTCCTTTAATTTTACTGCAATAACTCAGAAACTTTAATTAATTCATTAACGACTAAGTATAATGAATCCTAACCAATTGTTAGACCTAGCAGCAGGCTAATGCTCTAGACCGGACACAATTAATCGCATAAAGAGCAGTTTCTATTGGAGTCTAATTAACCTATAGGCCGGATCAGGCTTCTAGCTGTTAATTAGGTTCAACTTCCTTCGTCTAGTTATTTATCTCAGCTCTCGCATTTTAATAAAATAACTACAAGGGTTGTTTAACTACCGGCCAAATAATTAAAACACTTGAAGGACAGGAATTGAACTGTTGCAGTTAACTAAATTTATTTAAAGAAATACATAACAGAATTTAGGAAATAGGTTCGCTTCCCAACCCGGGAAGCTAAAATACTTACTCGCTCATCGTTACAGAAACAACGATAACAGAAAAGGAATGCATTAAATAAATTAAAGTAAGGGTAAGAGATAACTCCAGTTTAGAAGTTCACTCCGGTTCCTCGCTTCAACTTCGTCTTGCGTTGCCCCGTCTGCTAATTTATTTCTGTAGAGCTGGTGCGTAATAGTGGAAATAAAATAAAAGTGGGATGTATGTGTTACGTGGGAATTTAATGGAGTGGATGGGTGATGATTTTTGATGAAGTGAATGGAGTGCGATCGTGAGAATGCGTGGGTGAACGGATTAATTCGTGGACTGATAAATGGATGGATTGCTGGATGGATCGTGTATTTAGCTTCCAGTAGTGTGGGTTTATATAGGCGGAGGACATGGGAAACAGACAAAGGAGAAGTGACAGGGTGAATCAAGATAGTCGGAGGAGTTGGTGCAGATCCGTGAAGATTGAGATTTCATCGGGCAGTGCAATTGATTTCAGACAGATTTAATTGATGATCTGCAGCAGCCATTGATTGAAGAGCCGGCGTCACGCTCGCGCAAATTAAGGTGGGCGATCGCAATTAATGAAGTAGTTCGACTGCGGCGCCTGAACAAGGGAAGAAAACTCTGTTCGGAATTCTGTTTCGTGCGCTGAAATGCTCTTGTCCGCCTCGCGCCTAGCTCAGTCCGCCTCGCGGTCGTCTCTACCTTGTCCGCGCGTGTTGTCCCGTCCGCCTCGCGGTCATCTGTGTGCTGTCCGCCCGATAAGAGGCGGACGCCTCTGTCCTGTCCGCCAGGCGGACGTCTGTTCCTTGTCCGCGACCAAACCAGGCGGACTCCCTCCCTTGACCGCGAGATAAGAGGCGGACGACTCTAACTTGACCGCGAGATAAGGCGGACGCCTCTGTTGTGTCTGCGCCTCTCCTGTCCGCCAGTTATGCTATATATATGTATATATATACGATTGTAGTCCAATCTTGAATCGGCTCCAGATTATTCGTTATAAGTCCGTTTGACTCGCCGTTTGTTGCGTTGGAAAGCTTGTGAAGTAAACTACTTGATTCCAACACTTTTTCCTACATTTAACACATAAAATATATCAATTCATATCAAAACATAAACCTAGGAAAATCGTCAGATAAGTGAGAAATATTACTTAAAATACTGCAAATTATAAGGTAATTAAACCCTTAAAAGTCTATATATTTCGCACTTATCAGCCCTGCAGGTGAAATATGGTTTCATAATCCGGTCTCATTGACTCTGCGTCGTCGCGTATGGGCTACATGATAATAGAACACTAACATTCTGTCATATTATAATCCATCAAGTTTCAAGGTTACTCCGTATCGAGGTCCACATAACTAGTCTCAAAATGTCATACACAAAAAGCAGTGGTCCATGACATCACTCCCACACATATTCAACATATCTCTGTCTAACATCCAAGGTAAGTACATAACACAGTAAGCAAATTCTTCCACCAGCTGCTCACAGGTTCAGGTATCTGCCCTATCTCTCACTTTCCTCTCTGGGCTCCAACGTCAATAGATGTTCTGTCCATCCTGACCCCCGCCTCTTGTACCCATATCCTCCAACTGAGTCTTCTGATATTCCTTGGGTGCCCTGTAGTTACGGCTCTCAGGGTTCTCCAGCACTCGAACTCTCGGAGGCCCTTTTTCTTGCAGTACCGGCACTCACTTTGCGGCCACTGCAGTCACCCCAGGATGATCCTTCCACAACGCTTGCAATAGAAATGGCTCTTAGGCTTGTCCGTGCCTAATGGTAGTATTTAGTTTAAGTAAATCTGATGATATAAAGGTTAAGGTCAAATTGAATTTAAGAGTAGGTGTTCTCACCCTTAGGAGGTGCAGATCTCAGGCTTAGCATCTATAACTGGGCCGGTCAACCGAAGGACGGCTCTTTCCCCTTCGCTCCCTGGTGACCCTGCTGCCCTTTCCTTTGAAAGAATTTTCCTGTTTAAGGTTTCGGGTCAGCATTCATAAGGTATTTAATATGGTAACCATTTAGAATGGGATAAGTCCTTACTTTCCCTTCTTCTGGCTATTGCCTGGAGATGCTCCTCCACCCTCAGACTCTCCCTAAGGTTCTTTCTCTTCTTTGTCCCGAGAGTCTCTTCCCGAGTCTGGAGCATTAGCTCCGTTCTCGAGGCAGCGTCATAACACTCCTGGAATCTCATTGGTAAGTCCTCACAGGTTAAACGGTAATGTAGTAAGTAAAGAATTTATGGCTTTCATGTTAATACCTGGATGGTAGTGTAGAGGGTAGCACCCATCGCCATCTGGATGCGAAACAACAATCCCCCCTGGAACTTCTCGACCTTCACGGTCTCTGAGTAATCAACACCGGGGATAAAGTCCAGCAGACCAATGAATCGAGCGTAGTACTCATCCACGGTCAGACCTCCTGGGATAATGTCTCGAACTCATGGCGCTTCTTCTGCTTGAGATGCACCGGATAGTATTTCCCCCTCAGCAACTCGACAAAGGCAGCCCATGAAAAGTCGGGCGTAGCCAGGTGATGGTCCTTGACCAACCTCCACCAAGTGCTGGCTGCATCCTTCAGATGGAAAGCAGCAATGAAGACCTTCTGGTTGGCAGGTACTTGCAAGGCTTTGTAGGCCTTCTCATGTTCAACAATGAAACGCTCTAAGGCTACGGGGTCTGGCTCCCCTGAATATGTAGGTGGTCGGATCTCGGTAACTGACTTCAGCCAGTTCGTTTCCCTGGGCTATGGCGGGTGGGCTGGTGCTCCTCCAATTTAAGTACCAAGCTGTGCGAGAACGGCAGCAATCGTCTCTGCAACTTCTGGAATCACGGGGTCACCGCCTCCACCTCTACCAGTACCACGCCCTCTAGTTCCCCCAGACATCTGTAGTACAGTATGTCACATAAATACTCGGTAATTTTCCGTTCACAACCAGTAGATATTGAATTGCCTTTAAGGCTAATATATCACGCAATTTGCGTTACTAAACACAATATCTTTTAAGACGAATAGTCTCGTACCTCACAAATGTTTCCCGTAATTTCCCAAGTCCTAAGCTCACTGTCTTAGCCTATTTCCTCGTCATCAGAGCGGTACTCCGCTCTGATACCACTTTTGTAACACCCCTCTCCTAAAACACGTAATAATCTCTCTCGTAGCAATAAATAAACGTCTTACAGCGGAAAAATTAATAACAATAATAATACTCACTCGGGTGTCACCGGCCATTACTCGCCCATGCGAGCAACGAAGCCAACTATATCCAACAACCAACATAAACAAACTGCTAACCACTGTGATAACGAGAATACTCCTATACATCATACTAATTCCAAACTCATAAACATCGACAAGTGAGCGTCTACCCAATCCCAAATATACAAACCGTACCATAATACAATTCCCAGTCTGAAATCGTTATACAAATAGACTCCATGTGCGGTAATCAAAATAAACTCTAATTACCCTGTTCCCGCACTTCGGTTCGGCGATAATCAACAACCTGCGTAATGGGTGTAGTATCAGCGATAGCGCTGAGTATGCCGGGCCTGGACCCTAATGGTCACTTAGTCATTTTAACCATCTTATTATTAGATTGGTTTCATGCATTACCATTTTACAGTTATAATCAATACTATAATCTACATATATAAACATAACATCCATCCAATCCAACAATTCATATCACAAAACAACAGTGTATAATCGAACGTAATCGAAATAATTGCAGTATAATGTAACAATGTACAATCGCCGTGCGGACGTTTCCATAGTTAATGTACCTTGGCCTTAAGGCCCCATCCAAAACCTGTTTAATTAATACCAGTTGGGTGTCATGTTAGGACAACCCGATAACCTCACCAGGACAGTAGTCCTCGTACAACACAAAGGTGCTCATTTCGCCAGAGGTCGGAGGCCCCTGACTATTCACTTTTGTCTCGTAGTTCCATATAAAAGGCCGAGCCACCTGACCCACGATCCAAATAGGGCTCGTTGGGTATAAAACTGGAGCGGAACCCAATCGGGAACCCCTCAGTGATCACAAATGCGCAACCAAGTAGTTCGTAAACTACCGGGATTCCTCAAACTCATACCATCTCTCTGTCATAATGTTTAAGTATGCTCTTAGTCTTATGGAGAAATAATTATTAATTAGCTGCCCAATGGTCTCACGCATACCTAGAAGTAATCTAGGTTATAGTCATGTCCAGATCCATGCTCTAGAGACCGACGATGTCGTGACTCGTTCCTAAGTGTTTTTACTTAGGTTACCATATACTTATATTAATACTATGGTATTATATCAAGTAACCGTCATGTCATCACAATAACGTATTATGTATGTTTATATAAGTCGATCTATAGTCGAGCGTAGTGTTATCCCGTGGACGCTCGTGCTAAATAATTAATGCAGTAGCACACAATCACATACATGTATCCAAAACACTTAACACACAAGTGATATCAACCAAATCCGAGCCCAAGGAGCTTCCTTAGGACAACTCGGATCAAAACCCCTTCACATACCGTTCCACCAAGACCAAGGATGCGCAATGTAGACCACTGCTCGTCAAGCGTCTTCATCTGAAGTATGATCTAAACGGTATAAAACTATAAGTTCAGTCTCCAGCACGAACTAACACTCACCCCGGCCATATTTCCGAATAACAAGTAACCCCGACAGTTCATCCCTGGATTTCTACAGTTATTTGTTACGGGTTTCTCCTAACCAGTCGGCTTGTGTTACTAAAACTCGTATGTCGAAATTGTTCGATGTTTAAGTTTAACGTTTATTATATTTCTTTATATTATCCATCATTGAACTTAGGTATATAACCTATGTTGCATGGATGCATGCTTACTTGTTATATTGCATTATTTCCACCATCCATTATAATACATTGTATCATATAATCCATGATCTTTTGTAAACTATCTTTGCATTCAAAAACTTATAACATATAGTTTGAAACTATAATACATGTAATAACCACCACCATTATATTATATGGTGTTCCACCATAATATATATCATCCTTATATACATTAATGGTATTATAATATTTACACATATAGGTAAGTTTCATAGTTATAAAATCTTATATTATATGTTACATTTTATCATCTTATATAGATGATTATTCCCATTAGTTGTATTATATTATAAACTTATATTAAGATTATTATTTAATATATGTAACATTTATGTTGTATATTTACAACTCCTAAGGTTTATTCAATAAATACCTTAGTTTATAAAATCTTATTTATTAAGTTTGTCACATTATTTAATGTGAATATCCTTACATATTAATCCATCTAAATCACCTTAATACCATATAATTGTTATAACATTTATAACATATAGACCATAGTCTAAAATTCATTTTCCATCCCTTAATAATTCGGTACAGCCCTTTATTTCATTTAAATTCTATTTGACCACATAACATTATGTAATGGATACCATATACTAAATCATACAATATGATATTTTTATTTCCTTTAAACTTATAACCTATAGTTTTTATGCAAAACTATTTTATATTTGCCGCATAGGCAACAATGTTATAACCTTATTTATTTCCATAATCCATAGTTTCTTAATTTACAAAATCATCCCATAATTTATACCATGTTAGATAATTCATATATAACATTTTAACTTATAAAAGGGTATAACCTGGTTTTATATTAGTAAAATTACCGAACAGACCATGTCTGTTTTATAAATTAATTCCAACCCTTTAACTTTCCAAATTTATATTTTGACCACATATTAATGTTATGTAATATATATCATATATTATAACATTTAAACCTTAATAATAAATATAACCTATAGTTATATGATATTATAATTTTCGAACAGACCCATGTGCTGTTCTAAATTATTTTCTAACCCACCAAGTTTCTATAATTGCCATTTGGCCCAATTTGTAACATATAGTTTTATAATAACATTAAAACTATATATATACATATATCTTATTAAATACTCTTATATATTCTAAAAATCACCAAACTTCACCAAAGGGTTATAAATATTATTCCTAACCCTTATAATCTCGGTATTTACTATTCCACCACTTATATTTATCCAAAGTGTCACAATGACATAATAACTATATATTATACATATATAGTTTATTTTAATTCCAAAATCAACCCAATAAATTCCTAAAAAAATTCCTAATAGCCCATGGGTGTTTATAATACCATTTTACACCCTTTAGTTTCGGTAAAATATTTACCACATATGTTATAAAATTGTTACAATTAAATACTTATCTTATTATAAAACCTTAAATAAGTTATTTAACTTATCTAATTTGGTCAAACCTACCATATGGTCAAGGTTGACCTCCTTAATATTTCCTTGACCATCAATTCCTAAAATTACGGTTGTACCCATACTTTTCAGAAATTACCATTTAACCACAAAACTTTATAAATCTTATAATCTTTATTTAAACTCATTTAAACCTCTAATTTTCGGCTTTATTATTATATAGCCCCCAAATTTAATTTAATTATGGTATAACCCCTAATTCCTTGCGGTAATATATATATACTACCTAAACTTAAATAAAACCTTATAAATACATAAATAAAATGGCCTAAAGTACATGGCCTTATTACAAACTTTAGCTTATAAAATAAATTACACATAAATGCCCAAGAATGCATTAAACTCTCGGCCTCTCACATATATTTTCCATATTTACCAATTTTCCACATAATATCTTAAATTTGACAATTATGCTAATTAATTACTTATATAAATTTACTAAACCATTCCTTAATCACCTAAGGTCAAAATAAGACCTTAACAAACTCATTCACTCACAACACATATATATACATATGTATAAACACATATTAATATACCAAGTGAAGGTTTAAGTGATTTATACCTTATTTTTGCCAAGAATAGGCCTTGTTTGGCCACGGCTGTTTGGAGATTAATTTTCCACAGCTTAGTTTACATGTTTTCAAACAGCAATTAAGGCATGATTAGTCTCTAAGCAAGATCTAACCATAAGAAGTGTTTAATGTAAATTTTCAAGGTAAATTTTACCTTAGAATACCAAGGCAAACAAGGTTGTATTCGGCCTATATTTACAGTAGAAAAAGAGCATCAAAAGAGCTACTAAACCTAGCTTTAAAACTGGTATAACTCAGATTAGAAGATGGCTAATTTTTACCTTGATTAAAATGCCAAAAATGGTGTTTTTGGCCTGGATTTGGCTATTCCTTGAAGCTCTTGATGTACCAACTGGATAAGTATGTTAAGATGAAGATTATAAGCCTAAGAAAAAAATCTTTACAACCGGATTTGAAGAGAATCAAAAGATAAGTGCTTAAAGCACATTTTTATACCTTAAGAACAAGATTAGATTTCTCCACCTCCTTCCCTCTTTACAGCCGAGATTAACCCTCCTTTTAACCTAAAAAACAACCTAAAACCATGGATGGAAATGGTTGATGCTTTGCTCCATGGAAAGAGGAAAGAAATGTGAAGAGAATGAACATAAAATGGCTTAATAAGCTTACCTATGTCAATTGTTGTTCTCTTCTGAATATGGTGAGTTCCCCACGGTTTGGAGAAGCAAAAGAGAGGATGAGGATGTGTGGTGTCGGCTCGGATGGAAGGCAAATGAGAATAATTGAGCTAATTTGCTTTTATGACATTAAAGGTTACTTTATGGAATAGTAATAGGTGACTCATTAGATTGGCTGAATAATTGATTAGATATTGATTAATGGGTGGGTGTGACATCCAATTGAGGTCGGCAATGGGGGTCTTGGTCAGTGGATGACATTTGACCATAGTTAAAGGTAAGTAATTAGATGTTATTTTTGGGTACTATTCATACTAAATTGCCCATTTTGATTTTATTTTTAAACTTTGATTTAGACTTTATAATATAGTATATCATGTCACATTAATGTTATAAAGAGTATAATCTAGTCTTTACAGTGACAAAAAGTCATTATCTTAGAGCTCATACACAAAAACGTGCTTTAAGGTATTTTAGTGCACATTTTGTGTTGCAAGGTGTTTCTGAGCTTTGTTTTCTTTGAGAACAGTTTTTTTGTGTTCCTTACATGATAATTGATCATAGGAATCCAATTTTATATAAAATATAGGTCATTAGACCTTTAAGGTTTTCTTAGAGCACATTTTTGCCCTTCTTGACCTTGAAGCATGAAAATGCTTGTTCTTTGCGTTGGGGTGTTGTCCAACACTTGTAATATGTTTATTTATGTGTTAATAAGCTTAGGACAAAGTTTTAGGTCCTAATAAGTTCATTTGGGTATTTATTTACCCTAAACAGTCAAAGGGTGCAATATCTTGCTTTGTGTTGACCACCGTTGTTCTCAGTTGACTTTTAAGGCATGTTTAGGCCTTAATTAATGTGATTAGATATTTAATGCATGTTTTATTAGTTTGGGGTATTTCAATAACTATTTATATAATTAGGTTTAGGGTTTAATAAACCCTTTTTGAACCATATAATTTATTTATACAAGTATGATTAAGGATCTATATTTCCTTAAATCTTATAAATGTTTGTATAAATTAATTCAAAATTGTTAGAGTATTTCAACTCACATTATTTGTGCTCTTAAGTCATGTAATGATATATTACATGTTAAATCAACTTTATTAGTTGATTTCTCTTTATAATTATTCCCACTTTAATCAAATATTTTATGTAAGGTTTAATAACCTTTTTGGACTGTATTTATTCATATAAATATATATTTAGAGGTTATCTAATTCATTAATCAATTAAGGCTCAATAGTCTTATAATTCAATGATTAATCCTAGATTAAACACTTTCATTTAATCAAATTATTACTATTAATTAGGATAATTAACATTTGGGATATTTCAATTGAGAAGGGAAAGATGGAAAGGAGATGAGAGGAAATTGTGGGGGTAAGTACAAAATAGTTATTATTGTATGTAAATAGGTGTACTTGCTTCTTTTTGACAATTTTTTTCCTCCCTCTTTTCCATATAGAAAATTGGCTACATAAAGGAAGGAAAGAGTTTTGAATTTTCATCTCCTAATATTGTGGCACCAATTGTATAATATATATATGTGTGTGTGACTATATTTATATGTCACATGGTGACTTATGGTATTTTTGGTTTGAAATGCATATACAAGAGTATATATATTATTCCTATGATTTGTTTACACTACATAGAATATTTATATAGTTTAATGGGTGATGTTAGTGGTATTTAATACATGTACTAATATGTTACATGTGGTATTAAATTTAAGAGTTGATTTCTCCTTTCTCTTTGATTAAAGATTTAGTGTATAGTTTAACGTCCATCTTGGACTATATATTTATACAATAATACTTATAGTAGTTATTGCTCACAATTTGAATTAATCCTTATTAATTAAGGTAATATTTATTTAGGGTATTTAAGTTATGACCCACAATTTTTAATCTCTAGATCCACCCCTATACATATATGTCATATTTTCTTAGTTCAATTAAAATATGTATTACATAATCCATCGGTCCCGATCATATTTTCGATTCCGACTACCAAATTATCTAAACATAATCCATCCGTCGTGGTCGAAGGCCCACAGCGGGATTGTTTTTGATTTTTGTAAAATTTGTCAGTTCACTCGCTCACCATCTTCGCCATCTGTCTTGCAGCAGCCCAATCCATGCAAGCTCGTGTGTTAACTACTTGCGACGGCCCAACTCTTCACGTTCAGTCCAGCACACGTGCACCCCGCCTATGGAGATACGTATACTCCTAAAAGAGCCCAGTCGAGCCATGCATTCACGTGATACCACTCCAACACAACTCATTCCAGTAGAGGCAGCCCAAGCCCTTCCTCGAGCTGAGATAAGCTGAGCTGATCCACCGCCACTGAAATTTTATTTTTCTTCTCTTTCTATCATCTTTAAACTCTTTTACCCTACCAATCAAGGCGGGTTTAGGAGGTTTTTTTTTTGTTTGTCAAATGGCGGATTTAGGAGTTATTTTTTTTAACATAAGAGTGGAACTATATTAAGAAACATAATTACATAACCTACGAACATATTCCGGAATATAACCCAGAAACTATTGAGTAGCCAATTGCAAAGTACGGGCAGTATTGACTAAACAATGAGCTGACACATTGTTAGATCTTGGTATGAAAAACCAAGTTACAGATTGAAAAGAACCTACATAAGATAAAATAAGATTTAGGATAAGTTGTACGTTGGTTGGTACGGCAGTCCCTAAATTAAGATAGTCCACAAGCTATTTACAGTCAGTTAAGAAACGGATTGAGTGATTCCCAGACTGAAGTGCCCCTTGGATAGCCAGCTCAAAGGCCATTGCTTTAGCTTCTAGTAGGGTGCATTGACTGTTGGGAAAAAACTACACTATAATTAATATAGAATTATAACAAACTAATAGGCAAGTGTACCTATTCGTAGTAGTAAAACAAGTGTCGTATCCACAAGGAGATTGTATTAGACATGTATGTATAAACCATAGTTTGTATTCTAGGTTTATTATGTAACGCACATGTCATGTATTTTTCTAGTTTGTATATTAGGAGGGTACAGTTGTAATTTGTCTCACCCCCCCGCTTCTTCTTCCCGTTCTCTCTTTTATTCGCCCTCTCACATATTTTGGGCAGATAAGAACTCCCTTATAGTCATACATGATTTCTGTACTGAAACAATACAGACTTCTGTCTCACAATCGTTGAATAAAGAAGCTCGGAGGTTTTTATCAATGTCAAGAATCTGACATGGTATCAGAGCAACACCTCCTTCTTCATCAACCATGAGCAACAAATCTCCAGAAATACCATCAGCAACCTCGCAGACAACTATCGATCAGAATGACCCATTTTTTGTGCATTCGAATGAGCAACCTGGGCAGGCTTTGGCTCCGAAGTTTACAGGCGAGGGCTTCACCGCCTGGAAATGGACCATGCGGACTGCTTTGAGTGCGAAAAATAAAGCCGGCTTCATAGATGGGACGATCAAGCGTCCCGATGCCAGCGACACCGTACGAACCGCTGCGTGGAAGAGAGTGAATTCCCTCATTGTTTCTTGGATCGTCAATTCCGTTGCGCCCAATATTGCTAGAGGAATCCTCTACACCGACGATCCAAAACAAGTATGGGATTGGCTTTGTAAGCGGTACGAGAAGAAGAATCTTGCTACACTTCACAATATAAAACTCCAAATAGCCAATCTCAGACAGGGAGAAGAATCAATAAGTGACTACTTCGCGAGATCACGCGAGATCTGGGCAGAATTTGAACTAGTTCAACCCATCGATGTTTGTCAGTGCTGCGGGTCTTGCAAATCCGAAGCCAACCAAAAGAAACGCCGCGAGGAAGAAGAAATTGTCCACTTCCTTATGGGGCTTAGCAGATCCTATCTCCACCTCAGGGGTCAGATCTTCGCCATGAGCGAAATCCCAAGCTTGGAGGAGATACTCTCCATTCTTATTCAAGAAGAACAACAACAACAATCCAGAAGCGGCAGCGACGACATTGACGGGTCTGTAGCCCTATTCAGCAAATCGAATACAAATTTGTCGCAAGGTAAACCTAAATCCACTCCTAGCACGTCCAATTCCAGAAACTTTAGCAAGAAATCCCCAAACAACTCTTCGGGGGCCAACAAGAAAGATTTGCCAAAGTGTGTAAACTGTGGAAAATTGGGTCATTCACGCAACGAATGTTGGTGGCTCATCGGCTTTCCAAACCAAGATCAGAAAAAACAGGCTCGCGTCGGGTCCGTTGTCGCCCAGCAAGGAGGAAAGATTTCTGAAGCTACTTCAGAGGAATCGCCGGTGAAAGGCTTCACCTCAGAGCAACTGGAGCAACTCGTTAGTTTCCTCCACCAGCAGAAAGACGATGGACAAAGGATTAAACAGACAAACTTCGGAGAATTTTCAGGTAAGTTCAATCTATCCATTAATTCTTCCCCATGTTTGATCTCTGATGCGAATTCGATAATAGACATGATGCGTGATTTATGGATCTTGGATTCGGGTGCTACAGACCATATAAGCGGGAATCAAATTTGTTATCTGATTGCAAACCTCTAAATAGAGAAGTATCTTTGCCTGATGGAACAAAAAGGAATGCGAGCCTTGTTGGTAATCTGACTGTAAATGGCTTGATCTGTCTAAATAATGTTATACATGTGCCCTCTTTCTTTTTCAATCTCGTTTCTGTGTCCAAACTGATTGAGGATCTGAATGCATCTGTGATTTTCCACGATAATGTTTGCTGCCTGCAGGACTGTGAAGAGAGATTTTGTCATGAAATTGGGAGAAAAACCTTGGTCTGTATTTTGTCGATTTGAGTGCTGTAGGAAATTTTGTTCAGAAAGTAAAACTGCAATCTAGTGTTTTTGCAACTTCATGTAATAGGCAATCGCACATTGTTGATTGTTCTGGTGATTTTTGTTCTGAAAATCTCGTCTCTGATAATGTTGATTGCTCTGAAATTTTTTTTTGGTGGCATAATAGATTAGGCCATATGCCCCTGCAAAAGATTAGCAAGATATTGAGAATAAAAACCCAAAACGTTTGCAAACTACTCCATATCATGTGCCGTTTGCTACAAAGCAAAAGGAAAAAGAACTAAATTCCCAACTTCTGAAATTAAATCTACCAGCCCATTTGACTTAATACATATAGATGTATGTGGCCCTCTTAGAACCGAAACCATGGAAGGACATAAATATTTCCTCACTATAGTCGACGACTATAGTAGAGGAACATGGGTTGTCCTCCTAAAACAGAAAGGTGAGGCTTTTCAAAACATAGTTAAGTTCATAAACCTCATTGAAAAACAAATGAACAAAGACATCAAAATTGTTAGGAGTGACAACGCCAAGGAATTGGGAAAAAGTCAAGAGGGATCAATTTTCTTTGCTAAGAAAGGCATTATACATCAAACCAGCTGTCCCCACACACCTCAGCAAAACGGTGTCGTAGAGAGAAAGCAAGGACACCTTATGGAAGTGGCGAGAGCCCTTCTCTTCCAATCCGGTTTGGATCACACCTTTTGGGGCCATTGCATTGAACATGCTACATATATAATCAATAGAACTCCTAGCAAAGCCATACACAACCTAACCCCTTATGAAAGACTTTATGGAGTCAAACCCAATTTCAATGAAATGAAATCCTTCGGATGTCTTTTGCTATACAACCAACATTGAACCAAACAGAGGAAAACTTGATCCTAGATCCATTAGCTGCATTTATGTTGGAAATTGTAAAAACACCAAGGGATACAAAGTCGTACCCCTCGGTGAAAACAAACATAAAACTAGCAGAGATATCACTTTTTTTGAGGACATTTTCCCTCTAAAAGACCAATCATGGAAACAAATCACTCAACAAAACACCGATTTTTTCTTTCCTCCCACCTTAACTAACTTAGAGGACGATGCTTGCACGTCTCAGCCTTCTGAGATAAGAGAAGATCAACCCCCTCTAAGTGACACGATAGAGAGTGACACACCCCTGGTCATAGAACCAGACCCTATTACCCCGTCTGAAGGCGTTCCAACAGATAACACTACTCTAAGACGATCCAGCCGAATCTCAAAACCACCAGCCAGATATGATGATTACATTTGCTCCAACACCTCCAGTAATAAGGACCTTTTTTCCGCTATCCTCAACACCAGACTCACTCATCAGCATCTGGACCAACATAAGACAAACACCATTAATACCCTTACGGACCATATACCAACCACAACCATCCTCTCTTGCTCTCTTCCCAAATCAACAAATCAGCTCATACATCAAATACAACACCACACCGAACCACCTAACTACAAGGCCGCTAGCAAAGACCCAAATTGGGTCAAGGCTATGACCGAAGAATTTTCTGCCTTAAAACAAAATAACACTTGGTCCATTGTTACTCTTCCTAAGGGAAAGAAACCAATTTCTTGCAAATGGGTATACAAAACGAAGTTCAAAGCTGATGGGAGCCTAGAGAGATACAAAGCCAGATTAGTGGTAAGAGGTTTCACCTAAAGGCAAGGTTTGGACTACGAAGAAACCTTCTCTCCCGTTGTAAAACTCACCACGGTTAGAGCCCTCATCATAATGGCTATAAAGAAAGGTTGGATTCTAGATCAACTCGATGTAAACAACGCGTTCCTTCACGGAGATCTCCACGAGGACGTCTACATGAGTATACCAGAAGGTTTAATCGTAGAAGGGGAAAATAAGGCCTGCAAGCTTCACAAATCTCTTTATGGCCTCAAGCAAGCCTCTCGCCAATGGTATGAGAAGCTTGCCACATTTCTTAAGAAGCTTGATTTCCATCACTCTCAAAACGACCACTCCCTCTTTGTCAACAAAAAGACCAATAGCATCACACTCTTAGGGATATATGTGGATGACATACTTGTTGTTGGAAATGATGCAAAAGAGATCAAAAACCTAAAACAAAAACTTGACGAACAATTCAAAATCAAAGATCTTGGACGATTGAATTTCTTTTTGGGAATGGAATTTTTAGAAACAGAGGATGGTCTAATCATGACTCAACAACGCTATGTTAACCAAATCCTTCATGATTTTGAGATGTCCAACATTAAGCCTTCAGTCTCTCCTCTCCCTCTCAACCTCAAGCTATACAAAGATTCTGGCTCCAAGCTTGAAAACCCAACCTTGTATAGGTGTCTCGTTGGAAAACTAAATTTCCTTACAAACACAAGACCAGACATAGCTTTCGCCGTTCAATTCCTCAGCCAATTCCTCCAGTGCCCCACAACCGATCACCTCAAGGCGGCCTACCATACCCTATCCTACATAAAGGGCACAGCTGGTTTTGGCCTATTCTTTAATAAACAACCCGACTATGCCTTGGAAGCTTATTGTGATTCCGATTGGGCCTCCTGCCCGATCACAAGGAAATCAGTTTCTGGCTATTACATCCTCCTTGGAGGATCTCCATTAAGTTGGAAATCCAAGAAACAAAGCACATATCTCTATCCTCTGCTGAAGCAGAGTATAAAGCCATGAGACAGGTTACAGGAGAGTTAAGTTGGCTAACTAGATTACTCAACGAAATAGGCCTTGAACACATAACCCCAATACCTCTCAAATGTGACAATCTAGCAGCTATTCACATAGCTAGGAATCCTGTTTCCCATGAACGAACTAAACACATTGAATTAGATTGTCATTTTGTACGTGAAAAGTTGCAGGGGGGCTAGATTCAAGTCCAATACGTTCCCACCATGAATCAGCTAGCCGATTTGATGACCAAACCGCTCGCAGGTAAGGTATATCAAAATTCTTTTCAAAGTTTAGGTTTGCAGGAGCCCAAACACAGGAGCACGTGATAGAAGGCAAAGAGCACGACGTTTCTACCGCATCAGCCGTACTCTTTGGGGGGGGTATTAGACATGTATGTATAAACCATAGTTTGTATTCTAGGTTTATTATGTAACGCACATGTCATGTTTTTCTAGTTTGTATATTAGGAGGGTACAGTTGTAATTTGTCTCACCCCCCCGCTTCTTCTTCCCGTTCTCTTTTATTCGCCCTCTCACATATTTTGGGCAGATAAGAACTCCCTTATAGTCATACATGATTTCTGTACTGAAACAATACAGACTTCTGTCTCACAATCGTTGAATAAAGAAGCTCGGAGGTTTTTATCAATGTCAAGAATCTGACAGATTGTTCAATTATCCTAGTTTAGGTAGTTAATAAAAAACTGTAAAAAGGGGTTTAGCCGGAGGCAAGCTTGATTTGTTGTTAGATTATTAGAGAATAATAAAAACAGTAAAAACAGTTGTGTAATAAGTGGATGGTAAATGTGCTAAGGAAGGTGAAATCGCCCAATTATAACTCAGATATAATTATATCCTAGTTTGCTCTTATTTGTCTGTTAAGAATTTTATCTTGTGGCCTTTCTAAATCATAGATAAGGACAGCTCTTAATTAATTCAGTAGACTTTTTACAATCAGAAAAAGTCTAAAATCATTAATTAGCTTTAAGTGAGAATCTTTTTATAACAGCGATGGATTTTATCTGCTAATCAAGGAGATAATATCTAACGTTTGTCTCTCTTTGTGGTCTATTCTCTAATTTACAAAATCATTGAAATTAGAGAAACCGTAAATGAGTAAAAATGATCAGTTCTTAAACATTTAAAAATAGAGAGGACAAAACAAATATTTATAAGCAAACTCGGTATTATAAATACGCTGAGTTATTTTGGGTTAAACACCCATCCTAAGCACAATTATGAGATTACTCAGCCATTGACAGAAATAAAAACAGAGAAGAGATTGAAATATTCATTATTCAGGAACTGCTGGCGAAGAACGGGTCTGCACTCGCCTGCCCTTTTCTCTCTTTGTAAAATACTGCTTCTGTTTGAGTGTTGAGTACGTACGTGAATGTGGTGAAATGGTGAGAATAAATAAAAGATGGAGAATTGTGGTGCTACGGGAGGAATTAATTGGAAGAGAATGGAGTGTGGTGTTGTTTGATTTCTTCAGCCTGTGGACGTACGTAGTGTCCTTTGTTTTGCAGTTATGGTGTTGGTTTATATAGAGGATTGGAGGAGGCAAATGAAGAAGAGTTTGATTGAGCATTGATTGCTTCATTTATTGCAGGGGACAGACATGAACGCGTGATGGGAGTAGATGGATAAGATGCAGAGACAGTGGGCGAGTTGGGCGAGTTGCAGAGTCGGCGCGAAGAAGAGAAAACTGTTCGCGCGATCTGGATTTTACCGCCTCAGCCGCCTGTCTGGGAGGCGGTTGCCTTTGCTCTGCGCCTGACGTCCGCCTGCATAACCGCCCAGGAACAAGGCGGTTGCTCTTTGTGCCCGCGAGTCCCGCCGTCCTCCTGGCCGTCCGCCTGCACAACCGCCTGTGAGTGGGGCGGTTGCATTGTGCTCTCGTCCGCCTGTGAATCAGGCGGTTCCTAGGGCTGTTGCAGGGGCGGACACACCTCTGTTGTGTGCTCGTCGCGTGACTCTCTTCTACCGGCTCTAGATTCTTCGTTTGGACTCCGTTTTCTGAGCCGTTTGCGCCTATGCGTTCGTCTCTTCGTCTACTTTACTTCCAGCTTGGTTTTCCTCATGTTTAAACAATAAATTTGTGAGATAACAATAAAACATAAACTAGAGGAAAACTAACCGAAGTGGAGAAATGAGCAAGAAAAGTGCTGATTATATATGAAATACACCTATAAAACATGCTCATTTGGACACTTATCACACCCCCACATTTTTGCTTGTCCTCAAGCAAAACCATGTACCCAATAAGTAGGGAATGCTCAATATAACAAATATTATTATGAAGGGTAGGATAAAACATGATCTTTAAACTTTTAGAGGAGTGTGATACTACTGGTGGCATAGGTGTACTCAGGGCAAAAATAAAAATTAGAGTTTCGGGGTATGATAGTACTTCAATGTTTCTTTTAGGTGACTTTGAGAACTTTTACCATGGCCAACTTCTCTCAAGAATGGGCATTGAGGAGAAAACAAAAGGAAAAATAGATTATGCATTTGTTTCACTTTTGCATAAGAGATGAGAAAATGTAGGCATAAGCCTTGTTTTAAGAACACTCAACTCTCTTTGTTGGTTACCAATGGTGTCTCGCAAGTCCCTTATTATTTTTTTTTTTTTTTTGACAGAGAAGCACCCCTTAGCAATCCCTAAGAAGAAGACAGAAAGAACCCCTGAGTAATAAAAATCCAACCATTTCAGATCATTTGGTCACACCGCATAAAAATGCTCCTCAAAAGTAATCAAAATTTTAAAATTTTTGTACATTTATACCATTTATCCCACAATTCATAACAATATTTATTCTAAAGAGAACAACCACACATAAAGGGTCATGATATTGAATTTGACAAACGCAAGATAAGCAGAGAGATTAAGCATTTAAGCACAAAATGTCACCGAAAAGGGCACACTCCCCCACACTTAATTTGAACAATGTCCTCATTGTTCACCAGAAAAACAAGGGAAGTTTCAGAAGCCTTTTCGGTAAGTAGATAAAAATAGAGAGAACACGAAGCTCAAATATCATTTAAGCACATAAACTCTCCTCTGCAGATTTTATTAAATAAAAGCATAATTAAAGAAACTGGTACTCCCCTGAGATTATTTTTGCTGCGTTATAGGAGTTCCCCCACACTTGAGCTTCAGCCTCAAGTAGCGTAGCTTGGTTGCGGTGTAGACATGAAATTGCACCTGCATAAGACACTAGAAGCAACCATACTAAACGGGGTTAAAGTTAGCAAAAATAAAATTGAAGAGACTGAAAATTAAAAGATAAAAAGCATATAAAAGATAAGTTCGTCCGGGTTGCCTCCCGGAAAGCTGCCCTTCTTTAACGTCTTTGGCTAGACGCTTTGAAGCGTACTCAAATCTGAGTATCATGTAGGTTTATTGTACGAGCATCAACTGTCTCGAGATTACCACCCTGGTAATGCTTAAGTCTAGATCCATTAACCATGAAAGTGTGTTTTTTAGAATCCACCAACTCAACGGATCCATACGGGGTGACCTTGGAGACAGTAAATGGTCCAGCCCAATAGGATTTAAGTTTACCAGGAAACAACTTCAACCTGGAGTTGTACAACAGAACCAAATCTCCCTCATGAAACTCCCGCTTAAGGATCATCTTGTCATGCCACTTCTTGGCTTTCTCCTTGTAGATTCGGTTATTTTCATAGGCATCCTCTCGAATTCTTCTAATTCAGTGAGCTGGAATTTCCTTTTGTCACCTGCTCTCAAGATCAAAGTTGAGGGCTTTCACGGCCCAGAATGATTTGTGCACGAGCTCGACTGGTAAATGACAAGCTTTGCCGAAGACTAGTCGATATGGGGACATGCCGATAGGCGTCTTGTAAGCTGTTCTATACGCCCAGAGTGCATCATCCAGCTTCAGGGACCAATCTTTTCGGGAAGAATTAACCGTCTTTTGTAGGATCCACTTCAATTCTCGGTTAGAGACTTCAGCCTGGCCATTCGTTTGAGGGTGATAAGGCAAGGCTACCTTATGTCTCACTCCATATTTGGTCATCAAGGCTGTGAACTGCTTATTGCAGAAGTGGGATCCTTGGTCACTGATGATAGCACGTGGGACTCCAAATCGTGTAAAGATGTTCCTCTTCAAGAACCTGAGTACTACCTTTGCATCATTTGTGGGAGAGGCGATAGCTTCCACCCTTAGTGACATAGTCGACTGCCACCAAATGAAAGGTTTTAACAAACGAAGGAAAGGGACCCATGAAGTCAATGCCCCACACGTCGAAAGGTTCCACCTCGAGTATGATGTTGAGAGGCATTTCGTGTTTCTGGAGGTGTTCCCAAGTCTTTGGCACTCATCGCAGGAGGCTACAAAGGAATGACAGTCTTTATGTAAGGTTTTCCAGAAAAAACCTGACTGTAGTACCTTAGCCGCTGTTCGAGCTGGCCCATGATGTCCTCCTGCTTCAAGAGAGTGACAATGTCGTAGAATGCTGTGGATTTCATCTTGGGGCACACATCTTCGTACCATCCCGTCTGCACAACCTTGAAAAGGAGAGGATCCTCCCAGTAATAATGCTTTATATCTGAAAAGAACTTCTTTTTCTGTTGGTAGGTTAGCCCGTGTGGTATTACTCCTCGTGCGAGGTAGTTGGCCATGTCAGCGTACCATGGATCACCGGTGTCACCAATCATAAAGACGCACTCATCTGGAAAGAATTCATTGATGGATGTGCCATCATTTGGTGCCTCTATGCGAGATAGGTGGTCTGCTACTACATTCTGCACTCCTGGCTTGTCTCTGATTTCAATCTCAAATTCCTGTAGTAGGAGTATCCACCGGAGGAGTCGGGGTTTGGCATCTTCTTTGGCAAATAGATACCTCAGAGCGGAGTGATCGGTGTGAATTATTACTTTGCTTCCCAAGAGATATGATCGGAATTTATCCAAGCAAAGACTACTGCTAGAAGTTCCTTCTCAGTAGTTGAATAATTCTTCTGAGCGTCGTTGAGGGTTCTACTTGCATAGTAGATGGTTCTCAAGATCTTCTCCTTCTTTTGGCATAAAGCGGCACCCACGGCATAGTCGCTGGCATCGCACATAATTTCAAAGGAAGGCTCCAATCTGGTGATATCACAATGGGCAGAGATGAGGCATTCTTTCAGTGTGTTGAAGGCTTGTAGGCATTTGTCAGTAAAGTCGAACTTGACGTCTTTAGCTAGGAGTTCACATAGAGGTTTTGAAATTTTGGAGAAATCCTTGATAAACCTTCTATAGAACCCAGCATGGCCAAGGAAACTCTGATGTCTTTTACCCGTCGATGGTGGTGGTAATTTTTCAATAACTTCGACCTTGGCTCTGTCGACTTCAATGCCTTTTGAAGATATTTTATGCCCAAGAACTATTCCTTCTTTAACCATGAAATGGCATTTTTCCCAGTTAAGCACAAGGTTAGTTTCTTCACATCGGGCGAGGATGGCATCCAGATTATTCAGACAGGATTCGAAAGTGGGACCAAAGACAGAGAAGTCGTCCATGAAGACTTCGATGCTCTTCTCAAGATAGTCGCTGAAGATTGCCATCATGCATCTTTGGAATGTTGCTGGGGCATTGCATAGACCAAAAGGCATCCGATTGTATGCAAATGTCCCGTACGGGCATGTGAATGTGGTTTTGTCTTGGTCTTCAGAGCAATGGGTATTTGAAAGTATCCTGAATAACCATCCAGGAAGCAGTAGTAATCTTGCCCGCCAATCTTTCAAGCATCTGATCGATGAAGGTAAGGGGAAGTGGTCCTTCCGCGTTGCGCTTTCAGTTTCCTGTAATCGATGCAGACTCTCCATCCCGTCGTGGTTCTCTGAGGAATTAGATCACCTTTGTCGTTGGGGACCACAGTGAGACCTCCTTTTTTCGGGACCACTTGAACGGGGCTCACCCATTTGCTGTCGGAGATGGAGTAGATTATCCCCCGGCGTCGAGAAGTTTGAGCACCTCTTTCTTTACTACGTCTTTCATGTTGGGATTCAGCCTTCTCTTGGTTGGACTAAAGGCTTGTAGGTATCTTCCATGTATATGTGATGTGTGCAAAAATGGGGGTTGATACCTTGATGTCCGAAATGGAGCACCTATTGCCTTCTTGTGGCTCTGAAGGATCTTCACAAGCTGTTCTTCCTGTGTACTTGTTAGAGATGAAGAAATAATAACAGGCAAAGTACAAAAATCAGAAAGATATACATACTTCAGATGTGATGGCAATTGTTTCAGATCTACGAGAGGGGGTTGTTCAATGGATGGTGGTAACTTCTGAGTGGAAAGCTCTAATGGTTCTGGTGGTGGGTAGCGTGTTTCTTGTATGATTTTATTCTATCCAAAGCTGCTACCATTTGGATTGTGTCAGGGTACACTAGTCGGTTATCACAGATTTTAGATAAAGCATTTTCAAGAGCGTCATTACAAATAATAGCAGATGAATTATCCTGCACAATAGAGTCGACAATATCTAAGGAAAAAGTGTCTTCTAAATGAGCGGTTTCTTTATAACCTTAGACATGTCGTATTCTAGAGTTTCGTTATGCAGCCTTAAAATGATTTTTCCTTTTTCAACATCGATTAGTGCTCTAGCAGTTCTCATGAAAGGTCGTCCTAAGATTAAGGGCACCCTAGTGTCTTCTTCCATGTCAATTACAATAAAGTCAGCGGGGAACACAAAAGTTCCTACAGTAACAATCAAATCTTCTATTATTCCTTTTGGGAATACTAAAGATCTATCTGCTAATTGTAATTGAATAGAAGTTGGTTCGCATTTACCAATTTTAAGTTTGTTGAAAGTTGACAGTGGCATTAAATTGATACTAGCTCCTAGATCACATAACCCACTACCACAATTAACATTATCAATTGAACATGGAATAATTGGCAACCTGGTCTCCAAGTTTTGGAGGGAGACTCTTGAGAAGTACTGCTGACACTTCCTGTGTAAGGTGTACAGTTTCCACTTCCTGCAATGATCTTTTGTTGGTGATGATATCCTTCATGAACTTTGCGTATATTGGCATTTGTTTTAAAGCATCGGCAAAAGGAATATTGATCGTCAGTTTCTTGAAGTGAGATAGAAACTTTCCAAACTGTTCATCTAAATTTTTCTTTCTGATTCTGTTTGGAAAAGGAAGTGGGGGAAGAATTTTTGTGAGAGAGGAAGGAGTAGATTCAGGAGACTCCTTCTCCTCGGAAATATTTTTTGTAGGAGGAGGGGCTTCTTCAGCATCTTCCTGTTCTTCCTCTGAATTTTCTTGAGGTTCATGAGCTTGCTGCTCTTGATTATCAGTATCATCTCGGGGAAGAGATAAGTTGAGCGGCCTACCACTTCTTAATGTTACTGCCTTGGCCTGTTCCCTTGGATTTGGATTTGGCTGACTAGGGAAGGCACCAGGTGGCCTTTGTGCAAGCTGTTGGCTGATTTGTTCCAACTGTTGGTTGGTTTGCTGTATTTGGGCTTCAACCCTTCTGTTTGTGGCTTCTTGATCCACGAGCCTGGTGTGGGTCGTAGTCACGAATCCTTTCATTAAGTTCCTGAATTCCTCATTTGGATCAGAAGAGTTTGAGGTTAGTTGTTGTTGCTGCTGGAAACCAGGAGGGGCACCTAGTGCTCGATAACCCATGTTAGAATTTGGTTGGGGTCTGTTCCCCTGATAGGCATTTGAGTTGTTATTCTGCCCTCCTTGGTTTTGATCATTATTCTTCCATGAGAAATTCGGGTGATTTCTCCATGGAAAGTTGTTGTTGAAGTTGTTGTTATAGGAGTTACCGGGACGGTTTCCTATGAAGTTTGCTTCCTCGTACTGGCCTTTACCTTCACACTGATGGGTTTCATGAGGACCGGCGCATATGGCACATCCTTCTGTTGATGGAACTGACGATGAACTTGTAGGTGGGGAAGCTATTGTTTTTACAATTTCGTTTTGAGATGTCGTTAGCTTTTCCACCATCTTTGTAAGGGACGAGATCTGAGCCGATAAATGATCTGTAGGCTCAACGTGGAGTAGGCCTGCTGCTCTTGGCGTTCTTCCTTTGGATCTCGTCCACTGTCTCGTGTTGCTCGTCATAGTTTCTAGAAGGTCCATTCCTTCTTTAGGAGATTTCATCATGAAACTTCCTCCTGCAGAGGAATTGACAAGTAGTCGGTTCCCATCATCCAGACCGTTGAAGAATGAAAGGCAAAGGGATTGATCGTCAAGACCATGGTGGGAACACTTCATTAGCATATCTTTAAATCTGTCCCATGCATCGTACAACGTTTCTCCCGGCTCCTGACAGAAAGTGTTGATCTCACCGATCAATTGCCTCGTTCTACTGGTTGGGTAGTATTTGGCAAGGAATTTTTGGGCCATTTGAAGCCATGTGGTGATTGATCGGGAGGGAAGGCTTCGATACCACCGGTTTGCTGAATCCGACAACGAGTGAGGAAACAGTTGTAGACGGATTCTTTCCTTGACGTTGCCGGTCTGTCCAAAGGAATTGCAAAAGTCTAGGAAGAGACTCAGATGATTTGGGGCTTCATCTGGGTTCACTCCACTAAACTTGCCTAGATCCCGGACGGCGGTGATATAGTGGGTTTTGAACACCCACTGTCCGGTTTCTAGTGGTGTTAGTTCGGGGAGAACTATAGCTGATGCTCTTCCTTCGGTATCCGGTTGGTGGTAATCAGATAGAGCTCGGTGTTCTGGTTGATTTGCATGGTCCATTTCATTTATAACTTGGTTGTCGGCCATGTCTTGGTTTCTCAGGTTTCTTCGTGCGTTGAATAAAGTTCGCTCGGGTTCGGGGCTCGGACTGATTGGTGGAGAGCCTCGGGTTCGAGTATTTGGCATGCACAGAAGATAACTTGTAGTTCGTGAGACTGTGAAATTAGTTAGTAAAATAGAATAAGAAAGGCAGAGATATTGGTTAGTCTAATAAACAACACTGATATATATATTTTTTTTTTAACAAGAGTAAAATGATAGAAAATAAGTTAGTATACTGGGGAAATGAAAAGTTAAGGACAATGGAAATGAAAAGTTAAGGACAATGGAAATGAAAAGTTAGGGACAATGGAAAGAAATGACAATGGAACGAAATGACAGGAAATTTTAAGTTAGTAGTTAAGGACAATGGAAAGAAAGGACAATGGAACGAAATAACAATGGAACGAAATGACTGAAATAAATGACAATAATATTAGGATGTTAGAAGTCCGAAGTCCAAAGTTAGATGTCCAAGTCAGATTATTAGTCCGATGTCCAAGGTTAGATTATTAACAAGATAATATTGACAGATTATTATAATAAAAGTGAACTACCGGAAACTAGGGAAATTGATAGAATCAATCTCCCCGGCAACGGCGCCAAAAACTTGTTGGGATAAAACTACACTATAATTAATATAGAATTATAACAAACTAATAGGCAAGTGTACCTATTCGTAGTAGTAAAACAAGTGTCGTATCCACAAGGAGATTGTTCAATTATCATAGTTTAGGTAGTTAATAAAAAACTGTAAAAAGGGGTTTAGCCGGAGGCAAGCTTGATTTGTTGTTAGATTATTAGAGAAATAATAAAAACAGTAAAAACAGTTGTGTAATAAGTGGATGGTAAATGTGCTAAGGAAGGTGAAATCGCCCAATTATAACTCAGATAATAATTATAATCCTAGTTTGCTCTTATTTGTCTGTTAAGAATTTTATCTTGTGGCCTTTCTAAATCATAGATAAGGACAGCTCTTAATTAATTCAGTAGACTTTTTACAATCAGAAAAAGTCTAAAATCATTAATTAGCTTTAAGTGAGAATTCTTTTTATAACAGCGATGGATTTTATCTGCTAATCAAGGAGATAATATCTAACGTTTGTCTCTCTTTGTGGTCTATTCTCTAATTTTACAAAATCATTGAAATTAGAGAAACCGTAAATGAGTAAAAATGATCAGTTCTTAAACATTTAAAAATAGAGAGAGACAAAACAAATATTTATAAGCAAACTCGGTATTATAAATACGCTGAGTTATTTTGGGTTAAACACCCATCCTAAGCACAATTATGAGATTACTCAGCCATTGACAGAAATAAAAACAGAGAAGAGATTGAAATATTCATTATTCAGGAACTGCTGGCGAAGAACGGGTCTGCACTCGCCTGCCCCTTTTCTCTCTTTGTAAAATACTGCTTCTGTTTGAGTGTTTGAGTACGTACGTGAATGTGGTGAAATGGTGAGAATAAATAAAAGATGGAGAATTGTGGTGCTACGGGAGGAATTAATTGGAAGAGAATGGAGTGTGGTGTTGTTTGATTTCTTCAGCCTGTGGACGTACGTAGTGTCCTTTGTTTTGCAGTTATGGTGTTGGTTTATATAGAGGATTGGAGGAGGCAAATGAAGAAGAGTTTGATTGAGCATTGATTGCTTCATTTATTGCAGGGGACAGACATGAACGCGTGATGGGAGTAGATGGATAAGATGCAGAGACAGTGGGCGAGTTGGGCGAGTTGCAGAGTCGGCGCGAAGAAGAAAACTGTTCGCGCGATCTGGATTTTACGCGTGTCCGCCTCAGCGTCCGCCTGTCTGGGAGGCGGTTGCCTTTGCTCTGCGCCTGACGTCCGCCTGCATAACCGCCCAGGAACAAGGCGGTTGCTCTTTGTGCCCGCGAGTCCCGCCGTCCTCCTGGCCGTCCGCCTGCACAACCGCCTGTGAGTGGGGCGGTTGCATTGTGCTCTCTTGTCCGCCTGTGAATCAGGCGGTTCCTAGGGCTGTTGCAGGGGCGGACACACCTCTGTTGTGTGCTCGTCGCGTGACTCTCTTCTACCGTCTCTAGATTCTTCGTTTGGACTCCGTTTTCTGAACCGTTTGCGCCTATGCGTTCGTCTCTTCGTCTACTTTACTTCCAGCTTGGTTTTCCTCATGTTTAAACAATAAATTTGTGAGATAACAATAAAACATAAACTAGAGGAAAACTAACCGAAGTGGAGAAATGAGCAAGAAAAGTGCTAGTATTATATATGAATTACACCTATAAAACATGCTCATTTGGACACTTATCATTGACCTGAAAACCCTTTTTAACCTTCCACATGCGGTTTGTTATCCTTGAGACCAATAAAAGTAATACCAAGATGATGATGTATATCTATGCTTGCATCAAGGAAAACCTCTAGACATTGAGGAAATGCGGTGCGGTGAGTGATTAATGATGTAGGAGCATGAAGAACAGCATTTAGGAAATTATCAGCTTGACACCAGCCATGAGCAAAAGATGGTACATTGGAATGAGTCACTTGGCAATTGGCAAACCATAAACTCCATAAAACTTGAATGAGTTTGGTTAGCACTGGTGGTGGTGAGTGGAGGCACTAATATGAAAACCAATCCTAGAAAGAATCGTCGGAGTGTAGCATTGGGGGTTTGGTAGGCAAACCTGCCAGATCCCAATATGATTGCAAGCTAGGACAGAGCAAAAGACTATGTACCAAAGATTCAGGCTGACCACAAGTAACACAATTAATCATGTCTATCTTCGAATGTAGACGTTTAAAAAGTACCAGCTTTGATGGCACAATATTGTGTAAAATTTTCCAAGCAAAAAGTTGTACCCGAGGTGGAAGCTGGAGTTTTCTTATGCGTTTAAAAGCACGACCCGCCGAGTTAGTTGAAGAAGATGGATTGTCATTGGAAGAACTGCAGCAATGCTGATAATCTGCGTGGTATGCGGTCTTGACCTGAAACACTCCATTAGAAGGGAAGGCCTAAAACCAAGAGTCGGATGGCTGGGATGGTAGAGTAGGTGTGGTAGAGGCTGCAGTGTGAATAGGCATTTGAAGAATGAGGTGGACATTAGAAGGTGGAAAACAACGTTGGAGCTGTGAAGTATCCCATGATCCCGATGGTGTGATGAAAAGGCTAACAGGGGAAGTTGGTGATATAGAAGTTGGTAACTGCCAGAGAAAAGGCTTACTACATTGCTTGTCTTTAATCCAACGATCACAAAGTAAGGTGGTTTGTCCATTATGAATGTGACGTCTAGCTCCTAAGTCAATGAGATCCCTCACACTCATTAATGCCTTCCAGAGAGGGCTATCAGTGGGCTTCACAGTAGCATGCAAACAAGAAGAAGTAGAGAGATACTTGGCATGAAACAACTAAGACAGAAGTGATTGTGGTTCAGTCATGATGCGCCATAGCTGCATTGCTAGCAATGCTTTATTGAAACTCTATAGGTCCCTAAAGCCCAGGCCTGCATAATTCATACCTTTGCAAAGTGAGGACCACTTGAGCCAATGAAGTCCACACTTCTGTATAGAGCCAGTCCACCAAAATCGTGCAAGTTGACTCTGGATCTATTTAAGCATAGTTTTGGGGAGCAGGACAACAAATATGACATAAGTGGGGATGGCTTGGAGGACGGTTTTAATAAGGACAACCCGACCAGCTTGAGAAACTCCGTGATTCCAAGATTGTATACGAGAAGTAATCCGTTCACGAATATATCCAAATATTGAGTTTCTGTTCCTACCCACATTACTTGGAAAGCCAAGATAGTATCCCAAATCAGTTACTGGACGAGCATTAAGATGCTCTGATCTGTGTACGTAATGAGGGATGGGGAGCAGCAGAGAACATGAGGGCTGATTTGTCATGATTGGTAAGCTGACCAGAAGCCTGCTTAAAATCATCCAAGATATTTGACAGAGAGTGCACATTGTTGACTGTAGTTTTGCCAAAATTAACACAATCATCCGCAAACAATAAATGAGTAATGGGAGATGCCAGACGGGGATGAGTGTAACCTGAGTAAAGACCAACATCTAATGCTATGTTTAACGAAGAAGTAAGAACTTCCATGCATCAAATAAACAGGAAAGGTGACAATGGATCCCCCTGTCTAAGTCCTCGCTGAGGAGTGAAAGTTTGTCCAGGATGACCGTTGATCAAGATTGAAGATGTGATAGTAGTAATGCATTTTTGTATCAAAGCTGTCCAAGCTGGATGAAAGCCCATACTACGAAGGACATCAAGGATAAAATTCCATTCCAGTCGGTCGAAAGCTTTGGACCTATCCGCCTTATATGCAAAAAGACCTCTTGTTTTGGCTTTGGAATGACACATTTGGTGCAAGATCTCATGGGAGATGAGAATTTGATCTGTGATAAGGCGTTGCTTGACAAAAGCTGCATGGGAAGTGGAAATGACATGGGGAAGAATATCAGTTATTCTGTTGACTAACACTTTGGAAACAACCCTGTAAATGACATTACAAAGAGATATTGGTCGAAAATCAGTAATTGAAGTAGCTCCCTTCTTCTTTGGAATAAGCACAATCTCTCTGTGGTTCATTCCTGGTGGTAGAATGGAGCTGTTGAGGAACTACAAACAACTGTCAATGAAATCATCACTAACTTCTGGCCAAAACGTGTGCAGAAAGGTTCCATTAATCCCATCAGGACCAGGTGCTTTTGATGGGTGTAATTGCTTGTAAGTGGCCAGTACTTCCTACGGTGTATAAGGTTAGGCCATGTCATCATAGAGATGATGTGGAACACGATTCTCCACATAAGCCAGGAGATGCGGGTCGGATGGAGGGCTGGTAGAGGTAAACAAATCCTGAAAGAATCGACGTGCCACCTGCTTAATGTCAAACCAAGTAGTTTGTGGAGGTTAGAGAAAAGTTGTTTTAGACTATCAGTATTTAAATGAAAATTTGTTCTTCATGTAGCATTCAGACCATGACTAGTTCCCACTTTTTTTTGATGTTTTAATATATATATATATTTATAAATGTCTATAAGTGAGACAAAACATAACAATTTGGTTAAGTAAAAAGTAATTAAATAAAAAGAAATGTAAAAACATAAATCAATATTATATAGAGAGAAATGATCATAGTAATTATTAAGAAGATCATACATAATTATATATGAAAAACAACAGTCATCGATATAGTCACGCGGTGGCTAGAGAATTAAATAGAGTAGTAACGGTTTGCTCCGATACGCAGCAAAAGGAACCAATTATTGAGGAATTTTCTTAGAAACAGTTGAAGAAACCCAAATCGAGAAGGGGTGTGCCGATCAAGGGGTAGGTCCAATTCCAATACCATATCACCAGGTAACTATTTGGCATGGGCTTGTTCTATTATATTTGGGCCTTATTTGACATTTGCATCTACTCTAGTATGCATGTCTTTAGTCCATTACATTTAATGTATATATACTACAACAATACCTTATGATATACAAGGAGATATTTTTACCGATGGCGGCCGATGGTGGTTTTTCACCCTCTGGTCCTGGCTCTGGTACCTCCTCATCCTCGGCGGCGACTTCGGCGGTTGTTACCACTTCAACTCCTTCACACTCCATTCTTGCAGCAGCTTATCACCTTTATCAAGTTGACATGAGATAATTTTCCTACCTAGAAAAGCTTAATTCAACCATTCTTGTGAGGCAATGATCTTCATAAGTGCATCGATGGGAATTTCTTGTGTCCACCTGCACAGATCGATGGGAAAACAAATGAGGATTATTCAAAGTGGATAATACAAGATTAGCTGGTAATGAGTATCATTCTCTCGTCTCTTTCTTAATATATTGTTACTCACACTTCTAGATGCAAAACCTCAGCTAGTATGTGGGTTGTTTTGGTCGATAGGTTTGCTGCTCAATCTATTGCAAATATCGGGTAGTTTTATTTTCAGTTAGCTAGCATACAGAAGAGAGGGAACCAGACTATAACTGATTACTTCATTAGAGCTTAGAGTCTTGTATCGTCTCTAGCTTTTACTGGAGATATTGTTTCTGATCATGATTTAAAAACTTTCTTGTGAAGGGTTTATCTCAGGAATATGATTCCAAGGTCACTTATCTCATGACACAATTCACTTTACCTCGCATTAGATCTATGGTCATCTCCTCAATCAAGAGGTGAGGATCAATGATCAACAAGCCTAACAATCTCCATCTCCATCCTTAAGCAACACATCTTTTCACCAGTCCAAATGATAAACCACAACACAAGTACAACAATGACCACAACAAGCATAATTCCAACAGATCAAAGGGTGGGGGTACTCTTAATATGGTAGATCCTCCAATTCCAATTACCACAATCACTTAAATTTTTTAACACAGTTTTCCTCCAACCCTACTGAAACCAATAAGCGCTCCTGATGCGTCCCCGAAGTGTCGTGGACATATCATGAACTCTAATAAGACTTGATAGTTTAGGAAGGGACGAGCGATAAACTTAAACTGAAAAACACATTTCGATTGAGAATTTACACACACGAAATTCACTCAACCTCCCTTGCCCCACACACGGAATTCCGAGTCAGTTTCGAATTTACCCCTAAAGTCGTCAACCCTCTCCTGACTATCGGCCTACGGTTCTCCGACCATTCCCCGACCTATCGTTCTATCAAATACCCAATGTATTGATACTCTAACCCAGTCCTACCTAGCTCACTAACTCTCTAGCACTTACACACACTCCTAAGTTTGATACACACTTGCCCAGATTATCTCTTTCTTTTTCTCTCGTACAGTCCTGCTTACATATGGTATAAATGCAAGTATTTATACACGGTTGTTAGGATGTAACAACCGTCCTATTAATCTCTAGACTTCTAGGAGTCTACTACAACTTCGATTATTTACATAACAACCACACTAGACTTGCAGAGATTCTTCAACTTGATCTGAAGGCTTGAACCACGTGTCGTCCTATAGTTGGTCAAGTTGGCGGCCACCCTCTTGATAGGTTGATCACCACTTGTGTACCCCACTTGCCTGATTCTGTCTAGTTCATTAAATGCTCATAAATGCCCTCTTCTGAATTCATTATGGCTATGTAATGATGTTCATTTATAGCTTTGTTATCTTCTGCATTAATGAACTTCTCCTTTTGTCGTGAGCTTGTCGTGAACAAGTTGCCTAAGTGGATGTATGTGTTTTATCTGAATGTGTCGATCCCTTGCAATCTTCTGTCTTTGATTTTCATCTTTAAGCGTGAGAGATATCTTTGTGCGGTGTCTGACTGGTTGTCTGTGCTAGAAGTCCTCCAGAGCTCTCGCAGACAGGTGCCTGACTGGTTGGGCACATGTTGTGGATTGAGCGCGCTTGCAACCTTGCATGCTAAGCCACTCATGACCTAAGTGCGCTTGCAACCTTGCGTGCTAAGCCACTTATTCACGTGTCTATCTGAATCATGAATCTTGACAAACGCATTACATAGACAATACAAGGTTTGCTATCATCAAAACTAAAGGATCTTGTCTTAATAATTTCCCCCTTTTTGATGATGGCAACCTATACACTTATATGTACTTGGCAATTCAAAAATTGAGAGATTCCCCCTAAGAAGGATTCCCCCTGAGTTTGTTAGGGGTTTTAAGAATGAAAATATTCAAAATTTTACTGAATGATAGCAATAAGTGATAGCTTTTATGCACAGTAAGTGACGGCTTTTATGTTATACTATGACCAAAGTAGATAAAGTTTTCATTCATATGATACATAATAAAAGGATGATTGACATAGTCTCACAAGTACTCTTACAAGTACATATACTTTTCTTCCCCCCTTTGCCATACAGCAAAATAGGGAGCAACTACACGACGTAAGATGTTGTAAAGGCCATGACATTCCATAGAGTATAAACTACAAAACATGATTAAGATAATCTAGATGGAGTGACGTAGTTGGGTATCCCATTCATAATCTTCTGGGCCAAAAGGTTCATCCTCCAAAAAAGCGGCTTTGATCCAAGAGGGTTTGGCTGTGGTAGGTTTGATCAAAGGTGTTCAGCTGTGGTAGAAAGGTCGGACTCATCAGAATCTATGGTGAACTCCATGCAGTGTGGAGAACATGTATGTGATAGAGTGACACTTGAGGTGATAAACCAAGCTGTAAGTGAATCGGAGTCTGGTTGAACATAGCTTTGGGTGACGTATCTCTTTGGATGTTTTGTGGCCATGAACTTGCAAATGATGGAGTGAATGGTTGGCTCATTTGAGCTAGATAAACTTTGTGGAGTTTGTGCCATTGTGTGATATGTGAAGGACTGGGTGTGAGTGGCGGATGAAGTAAGCAAGTTTTTATAGACATTTTGGATATGCTCAACGATTGATCGGCGAGTGGCATTAAATGAGGTGCTACATCTTGTGGGCTATGTTTGTAGGCTTTTTAGGTGTCAAGGTCCGAGATTGGATTAGTGGAATGGATGAGACTAAATATCTCAGATCATTTTGCAGTTTTTAATCAAGGAAGAAGCAGCTAATACAATAAATTATTTCATACCTATCATTAGCATTCAAGTATACAAAAACCAGTTGCATTTTCATTGATATCAAAAGGTACTTTGAAACAAATATTCAACGGCAAAATGAAACATTTGATGGGAAAGAAAATCTAATCCTAACTCTAACGCTCACGGTTTCACTCAAGTCTCTAGGAGACAAAGAACGCTCAGGCTATGTGAGAATCTATAAAATCTATTGCTCCTTGAACCATGTTATGAACACTTGGTTCAGAAGAAATGGCCTGTACAACTGTGAGAGTAACTCTCTCTCTCTCTCTCTCTCTCTCTCTTCAGAACATCCCTAGTTGAGGTATCCAGACTGGTCTTTGACCTGTCGTGGACCGGTGAAAGACTTCTTCTTCTCTTTACTCCTGATGCTCTAACGAATGGGTGAGGCTCTGACTTAGAGTCTTCACTATTGGTTGGCTTCTGAGCAACCACCAGCTGGTCTCCCTTTGTCTTGATCCCCATTTTGGACAACATCTTCGAGCAGATGCTGTCCTGAGTGGTACGTGCATTCGTGGAACCTGTCAGTGTCCACTCCGTTTTGTTGTAGCACCCTGGTCACTACTCCTCCATGCACTAGACCTTGATTAACATAGCGACTTTCCTCAATGGTAAGAAGGATCATTGCAGGAAGGTCCATTTTATCCTTTGTTTTCAGTGCATAAAGCAATCTCACATCTTTTGCATTGATGATGTGAGTACGTTGGTTCCGTGTGGTGATGTTATGGGTGAGCAGACTGAAGAGCACCCTGTCGGGGATAAACATGTCTATGGCGTTGAAGTTTTTCATTCTAGCCCCGGGGTTGAGTAGCTGGACCATTTTTTCTCTTGATGTCCCAAATCATTCCAGGTGGTTTCCTTTGGAACCACGAGTCCTCCTGGTTCCAAACCAAAAGTCTTGCAGATCCAAGACTTGGTAATATTGATGGTGACACCGTAGACTGTGGAGATGAGGTATTCGTCATTGTCATCGTCCTGGAGTAGTCCAAGATACATCATATGCTCTTTGAGCTGCTCAGTGTAGACAGGGATAGTCTCCTAGAAGAAGTCTACCCATCCTTGGATTTCCAAAAGCTCCTGAATCTTTCCAAGACCCATTTGTTCCATCCAGTCCAAATCCAACGTCTTTGGTAAGACGGGACATGACTTGTCGTTGATGTTCTCCACTCTAAACATTGATGGCTTCAGCTCCTTGAGTGTCTTTAGATGCTTGAGTGCTTGTGGTGGCTGTGGCTTTGCAGCTTTCTTTTTAGCTTGGAAGAGCTCTTCCAGCTCTTGACCATGTGGCGAGAGAACCAACTTTTGCTTCCCTTTCTCTTCTGCCTTTTGTCGTTGTTCGACTGTTGGTATGATTGGAGAAGACTCCGTATCGCTATCAGCGTCGTGACTGGTATCACGAGATGTCATGGACCTGTCGACGATTGGTTCTCCAAAGACCTCGATGAGTTTTGCTTCAACTTCTGAGTTAAGTTTTGTCACTTCCTTTTCTTGACTCTTTTCGTCACTTTGCACTTCCTCTTCTTCTATCTGTTGAGAGACAGCTTTGACGACTGCTGAGGGAGTTGCTTCTTCGTTGTCGGTGAAGTGCAACTTACGAGTTGCTCCTTCAGGCGTTGAATGGGCTCTTTGAGGAGTTTCCTCCTGTGCTATGGCTCGCTTGGAGGCACGGGTTTCGCATGCTATGTGACTTGTTGTAGCAGTGGAGAGATCTTGGTTTTTGGGATTTTTGGTATTATTGACTTTTGAGTGTTTGGTGCCGATAGTAGGTGATGGAGCAGGGGAAGACATGGTTTGTTTTTTTATGGAGGAAGGAGTTGGAAGAATCT
Organism: Limonium bicolor; assembly: GCA_023374045.1. NCBI lineage: Eukaryota > Viridiplantae > Streptophyta > Magnoliopsida > Caryophyllales > Plumbaginaceae > Limonium > Limonium bicolor. The sequence goes on along the minus strand of CM041781.1, from coordinate 9,205,613 downwards.
TGGGCTTTAGAATTTCTACTTGGATGTAGTGATGCATTTTTGAGACGTGGTGTCTTATATAGAAAATTTCATCCTGGTACACCTCTCCTTCATCTATTACCCTGCGCACAAGCTGATTTTCCAATTCTTTGGATAGGCGAGGGGGCGGTGAATTAGTTGCAGCTCCTGTCGGCCGTATGTCGGCTACTTCCTTTGAGGAAGCTTCTTTGAGGACAACTTTCTTCTTGGAGCGAAGAGCAGATTTTGGTGCCATGATTGTTCGAAGAGATTTCTGGAGTTTTATAACATTTCGCTAGAGAGATCTTTAGAGTTGCTGTGAGCCGAGGTTCTTTGCACTGATCTCACAAATTTGTTTGTAAGGGAGAAGAGAAAATGTTCTGAGTGCTTAGAGAGATTAGAGAGAGTGAGGGCAATAGTGTGACAAGAGAGGAAATCTCGTCGCCCTTTTATAGATATCGAGTAACGGTCGGCGACCGCTCCTCGTCCGCTCGCTGACATGTCCTAACGGTACTATTCATAACAGGCAGTGGTCGTGACAGTCTGTCATCGATCGTTTGGCAATTTTTTCGTTTCAAACCGTTGAACCTTCTCTAAACTAATCTCACTTTATGGAAAATGACATATCCGCTTCAAGTAGTCGTTTGACATAATTTCTATGCATGAAACTGATCATTGACTACTAAACGACAATATAATAGGTGTTGCTCACATGTCGGTGACATATCATGGGAAATAAAAGACAGTTTAATTGTGATCAACGGAATATCATTCCAAGGATCATGAATGTCCTGTAAAAACTTTCTCTACTTAGGCTTATTAAAGATTTCAGCTAGTTGGTTCTCAGTAGAAATATATTTAAACCAAACTAATTCTTTTTCACAACAATCTCTAAGAAAATGATGTCTAATGTCGATATATTTTGTACGAGAATGATGCACAAGATTTTGGAAATAGAGATGGCACTTGTATTGTCACACATAATTGGTAATGTACTTGTTTTGACGCCATAACCACCAATTTGTTGTTTAAGTCATAGGAATTGAGCACAGCAGCTTGCTGCAGCAATGTATTTAGATTCGCTGTTGAGATTGCAACACTTTGTTGTTTCTTTGATCCCATGCACTCAGACATGACCCAATAAAGAATATTGTCCCTGAAGTGCTCTTTCTATCTGTGATAGATCCTCCATAGTCTACATCTGAAAATCCTACAATGTTACAGTTAGTGAACTTAGGATAAAAGAGACCAACATTCATGGTTCCTTTTAAGTAACGCAGGATTCTTTTTACAACTGTGAGGTGATTTTCTCTTGGATCTGCTTGAAACTGGCACATAAGCAAACATTATACATAATGTCAAGTTTACTAGCAGTTAAATATAGTAGAAAACCAATCATCTCTCTGTATGATCGCTGGTCGACCGGTCGGTCACCAGTTATGATGCCCATCTTGGTGCTGACTTCCATTGGTGTGTCAAACGTCTTACATTCCTCCATTCCAAATCTCTTCAGCGAATCCTTTACATACTTCTCTTGCGATATGATAGTCCCTTCATCATTTTACTTAACTTGAAGTCCTAAAAAGAACTTCAATTCTCCCAGATCACTCATCTTAAATTCCTTTTTCATCAATGATTCAAACTTTTTGCAATATTTTTCATCAGAGGCTCCAAAGATTATATCATATACTTGCACAATTAGGAAATCTATTTTGTTGTTGTAAACAAATAGAGTTTTGTCTATGAAACGTTATCGAGTATGCTCTCCTGACATTGTTTCCACACCAAGATGTATAGTGGTTCGGCCAATAATCCGGCCTACGTCCACTTCTAGACAGAGCTATTATTCATTCTTTGGTTTACAACACTAGAGAGCTTTTGGGATGTGAGCTCCCTTTTCTCACTTGAGTCCTCTACAAATGAGCCCTTTACTCCTATTTATAGACTTTCTATCACTAGGTTTACCCTTTTGCCCCTATACATGTGAGTATTACATAAATATAGCTATCAGTCCTTTTACGGGTCTCCGGACTGAAATACTGCTTCCGCAGACTAACTCTTCCGGACCGTCACTTTAACAATAATCCTTCCGGTAGTTACTTTATCGGTAACGATCCTTTAGATAGCAGCCCTTCCGGAAGCGGGTCTTCCGGTAGTAGGGCTTCCAACGGTAGGCCTTCCGACAATTGGCCTCCGTAGACTCTCTTGGTAGATCCTTCCGCATCGGGGCCTTTCGGTAGCAGGCCTTCCGACAATTGGTCTCTGATAGTAGTCCTTCCGCTAGCAGGCCCTCGGTAGACACTTTAACCTTCCGCATGGTATATTTCATACCATTACAGTCTACTTTACCTCTTTTGAAGTGGTTTTCCAATAGATAGGAGGACAGGCAATCATACCATGATCTTGGTGCTTGTTTGAGCCCATTTGGGAAGGCACTTTTGATGTCAAGTTGGAAGAGTTTGCTTCCTTTGTGTGCAGCAAATGCAATTAGTGATCTGATAGACTCCATCCTTGCTACTGGAGTGAAGGTTTCTTGGAAGTCTATTCCTTCTTGTTGACGATATCCTTAAGCTACCAGACGAGCTTTGTTTCTGACAACTTCTCCCATTTCATCCAGCTTGTTTCTAAAGACCCATTTTGTGCCAAGTACTCTTTGATGAGTAGGACGAGGCACAAGATGCCAGACTTTGCATCTTTCGAACTGGTTTAGTTCTTCTTGCATCACATTGATCCAGTTTGAGTCTCGAAGAGCTTCGTTGACGTTCTTGGGCTCGATGGGTGAGACTGTCGTTGAGAAAGCTAGAAGATCTTGAGTTTGTGCTCTTGTCTAAGTTCCTTTGGATATGTCTGATATGATATTCTCCAATGGATGATTTTTGTACAAGGCACGAGATTGATGAATTGTTGAGGAGAGAGGATCCTCGACATCATTGTTTCTTTCGTCGACCTGTTGTTGACCTATCGCTGACCTGTCGGGCTAGTTTTCTTCAGTCCGCGATTCATCTTTAGTATTATCTGTGTGATCCTGATCAACTAGATCAAATTAATCCAAGTTCTTCATCTTCATCAGATTTCTTGATCTTGAGTACGTCAGCCTCATCAAAGACCACATACACACTTTCTTCCACCTTTAGCGTCCTTTTGTTGTATACCTTGTATGCCGCCTTCTTTTAGAGTATCCAAGGAAGATGGCCACATCACTTCTGGCATCAAACTTTCCAAGGGGACTCTTTTCATTGTGTGGACATAACATTTGCAACCGAAGGTCCTGAAGTGACTTATGTTTGGTTTTCTTCCCTTGATTAACTTATAGAGAGTTTATTGAGGATAGGTCGTATGAGCGTCCTATTTATGATGTAGCATGCAGTTGCCACTGCTTCTGCCCAGAAGACCTGAGGAAGATTGCTCCCCAATAGCATGGCCCTGACTACCTCTTGTAGTTTTCTGTTCTTTTGCTCAACTACCCCATTCTGTTGGGGTGTTCTTGGTGCTGAATATGTGTGACTAATCCCCATGTTGTTTACACATATCCATGAATTTTGATTCTCAAACTCTAACCCATGATCAGACCGTAGAGTTTTGATCTTGAGGTTGAGTTGTACTTGGACTTTTTTGTAAAGGCTTGAAATATCTCAAAGACTTTGTCTTTGAAGGCAATAAAGAGTGTCCAAGTGAACCGTTAAAGAAATCATCAACAATTACAAACATATACCAATTTCCTCCTAAACTTTTAATTCTCATGGGTCCACAGAAGTCCATGTGAAGTAATTCAAGTGGCTTGGATGTACTAACTAAGTTCTTTGACTTAAAAGAAATCTTAGTGTGTTTGCTTCTAACATAAGTATCACAAAGACTGGTCTCAGATTTCTTGATCTCAGGAAGACCTTTAACCAACTGTTTCTTGACAAGTTCTTTAACAAGAAAATGCTAACATGCCCTAGTCTTTTATGCCATAGTGTAGAGTAATCTATTGAAGCAGTCAAGCATGGAAGATTAGGACTGTCAATATCCTCAAAACTAGTTACATAAACATTTTCCACCTTTTCCCCTTTAACAACTCTTTTCCATTGTTCTGACTTACTATACTACAATGTGTAGGATAGAAGTGAAATGAATTGCCTTTATCACAAATTTGAGAAACACTAAGCAAGTTAAATTTTAAACCATGAACTAGATTTACACTATCTATGACATAATCAGATGTAATACCAACCTTACCTACACCGATGATTTTTCCTTTCTTGTTGTCGCCAAAGGAGACGGTTCCTTGGCTCCCTGGTTCGAGTGAGAAGAACTTCTTTTTGTCTCTGTCATATGTTTAGAGCACCCACTGTCGATGTACCAGCAGGGGTCTATTCTCACGCGATTATGCACTTAACACGTTAGTGGTGTGGGGTTAGGGTCCATAGAATGGTTGGACCCATTTCCACCATTAAATGTTCTAAGATCATTTTGACTACCCATTTTAGTCCTAGTTTCTTGAGTTGCCCATGCCTCATGAAACACGTTTTATAGCAATTGGATTCATGATGACCAGGTGTCTGCATAAGCTGCATACATCTCTACCACTGGTCTCTGACCGGTATCCGACTTGTCATTTGCTTCTCTTCATGGGTGTCTTAGAAACAACATCTATCTTAGAATAATTTTCTTTGATGTTAGCTAGTTCCTTTTCTTTAGTGTTAAGAGCAACAATCAATTCATTGATTTCAGGTTGTTTTATGCTTCAATTATTCATGAGCGGAGAGAATTTCACTATAATCACTTTGTAATTTCATGAGTGCCCTCATGAGATTGTCTACCTTGCTTTTATCTGAGGTTTTTCTCAATTTTTCATTTTCTTCCAAAAGTTCATCGTTTTCAGTTTCTAATGCCTCTAGGTGATCAACTAATGTAAGAGAAAACTTTCTAATTCCTAGAAGTTCAGCCTTTTGAATTCCTAGAATAGTGTACCTTATGTTCTTCTTCTTCTTCTGATTCTGAGACATCATTGTCTTATGCCATCAAGCACACTTCTTCAAGGCACAGTGAGCCTTCTCATCTTCTGAGATGTCGTTGTCTGAGGTTTGATTGTCATCACTTCATTCAGAATCTCCCTATGCAGCAACAAAGGCTTCCTTCTTTGGTCCTTTGATGAATGATCGTCGGACAGGCCTCTTGACCCTGTCGTTGTCCTCTCGGGATCGTTGAGGACAGTCTTTGATATGATGTCCGTGTTTTGAACACCCAAAACACTTGTCATTATTTTTCTTTTGATCATCCAACTTCTTGGACTCCTTGCCTTTCCTCATTTTATTTCTTATGAAGTTTCAAACGTACCTCTTAGCATAGAGGACCATTTCATCATTGTCGTCTCCTGACTCGGATCTATCATTTTCAGCTACTTGAAGGGCTATGCCTTTCCCTCTATCTCTAGACGAGCTTTCTAAATTCATGTGTTGTAGCTTTAAATCGAAAGCCATTAGAGATCCAGTATGTCTGCCAGAGACATCTTGGAGAGATCATGCACTTCTTGCATGGCATTGACTTTGCTTTCAAAGGAGGCAGGAAGAGATCTAAGGAACTTCCGATTTTGATCCTCGTTAGAGATAGTTCTTCCAAGCACCAAGATTTTGTTGATCAGCTTAGTGAACCTTGTATGCATTTCAGAAATGATCTCCTTTTCTTCCTTCTTGAATAGCGCCCAATGAGTGAGTAGCAACTCAATGTGAGTCTTTTTTTATCTCATCATTCCCTTCGTAAGTGACCTCAAGAGTTCCAAATCTCTTGGGCTGTTTTAGCTGAAGCAATCTTGGAGTATTGCTCAAGTAGTAGTGCACAGTGAAGTATTCTTACAGCTCGAGCATTGAATATCAGCTTCTTGATTTGATCATCCGTCATGCTGTCGATATATATGTCTGTCCTTGAGTATTCTGGAAGGTGTACTCTACATGTGTTATCCCCCTCCACATTCTTGGATCGTCAGACTTGATATGAAATTCCATCTTATTCTTCCAGTGAGTGTAGTTGTCTCTAATGAAGAGTGGTGGTCAATTCGGTGCAGAACCTTCTTCTGCTGCTAGAATGCTTGTATGAGACATCTTGATCGTCTTCCAAAGCATTTAGCTTTCTAGAAGAGACCTGCTCTGATATCAATTGAAACCAGCAAGCTCTCCTGATGCGTCCCCGACGTGTCGTGGACGTATCATGGACTATAATAAGACTTGATAGTTAGGAATGGACGAGAGATAAACTTAAACTGGAAAACATATTTGATTGAGAATTTACTCACACGAAATTCACTCAACCTCCATTGCCCCACACACGGACTCCTGGGACAGTTTCAACTTTACCTCTAAAGTCGTCAACCCTCTCCTGACTATCAGCCTACGGTTCTACGACCGTTCCTCGACCGTTCCTCGACCTGTCGTTCTATCAAATACCCAATGTATTGATACTCTAGCCCAGTCCTATCTAGCTCACCAACTCTCTAGCACTTACACACACTCCTAAGTCTGATACACACTTGCCCAGATTATCTCATTCTTTTTCTCTCGTACAGTCCTGCTTACATATGGTATAAATGCAAGTATTTATACACAGTTGTTAGGATGTAACAACCGTCCTATTAATCTCTAGACTTCTAGGAGTCGACTACAACTTCGATTATTTACATAACAACCACACTAGACTTGCAGAGATTCTTCAACTTGATCTGGAGGCTTGAACCACGTGTCGTCCTATGGTTGGTCAAGTTGGCGGCCACCCTCTTGATAGGTCGATCACCACTTGTGTGCCCCACTTGCCTGATTCCGTCTAGTTCACTAAATGCTCACAAATGCCCTCTTCTGAATTCATTACGGCTATGTAATGATGTTCATTTATAGCTTTGTTATCTTCTGCATTAATGAACTTCTTCTTTTGTTGTGAGCTTGTCGTGAACAAGTTACCTAAGTGGATGCAAGTGCTTATCTGAATGTGTCGATCCCTTGCAATCTTTTGTCTTTGATTTTCATCTTTAAGCATGAGAGATATCTTCGTGCGGTGTCTGACTGGTTGTCTGTGCTAGAAGTCCTCTGGAGCTCTCGCAGACAGGTGCCCGACTGGTTGGGCACATGTCGTGGAATGAGCGCGCTTGCAACCTTGCATGCGAAGCCACTCATGACCTAAGTGTGCCTGCAACCTTGCGTGCTAAGCCACTTATTCACCTGTCTATCTGAATCATGAATCTTGACAAACGCATTAGATAGACAATACAAGGTTAACTATCATCAAAACTAAAGGATCTTGTCTTAATACCTACATCTACCGTTTTTAATGGACACATTGATACACTCCCGCTGTGTCAGATCTATGATAAGTCTGGTCATGTGGCCCGTTTGTTCTATGCATATTTAAATCAGTAATATCAACAACCCCCTCATAAATCCTTTTAGGCAGATGTTGCTACAAGTCATCCCTCACACAACCAGAATAATTGGATAGCTGATACTGGAGCTATGCATCAATTTATTAGTGATTATCAGAAGCTAAAATCTGGGATCTTATGACTACACTGGTACATAGACTATTAGTTTTGGTAATGGTACTTCTCTCTTTATTACTCATCATGGATAAACCAGTCTTAATACTTTCATTGGATGTTATGTTTATCTAGTATCTATCGAGCTCCTGGCCTTCTCAATAATCTTATTCCAGTGAGAAAGTTCACTGCTGATAATGATGTTTCTATTGAGTTTCTTGCTGATTGTCTCTTTGTGAAGGATCGCTCATTTGGGAAGAAACTCATGCGAGGTTCAGTTAAGATGGACTCTATACTTATCCCTCAACCTTTCATAGACCTTGGGCTAATCACACTACCATTTAGACTGGTGTTTGGGCCTCAACAAATAGATGGAATTATAAACTAGGTCGACCATCCCTCAACTTTGTAAACAAAGTTTACAATAAACAAGTTTAACGTGCATATTATTTTTGTAGATGGTTTTACTTTTTGTTTATCATGTTGTAAAGGGAAAACTCGTGCCCTCCCCCATCCTTCTACTTCTACTAGGTCTCTCATATCTTTTCAATTGTTATTTGTATCTTTAGGGTCCTGCTCAGTAGACTTCTATAGATGGTTTTCGATACTACATACTAATTGTGGATGACTCAGCCAGATTTATATGGTGCTTTCCTATTGTTCTAGAGTATGATGTTGCTACCATCATTCATAGTTTTCTGCCATGATTGAAAATCAATCCTCAACTAAAGTAAAATTTATTCATATAGATAATGGAGGGGGTGTTTATTGCTCTCGAGACCTTAGTTGGTCAAAGGGATTCAAACGTGGTTCACCTTCTCATACTCTCATGCTCAAAATGGGATGGTGAAGTGTAGGCACCGGGTTGGTTATGGTTAAGTCTCTTACAATTCTTGTTCATGCCTCTTTGTCTCTTCACTTCTGGTAATATGCAGTTTTACCTCCACTTATCTAATCTACAGAACGCCCTCAAAAGCCTTTCACAATCAATCACCCTATCAACTCTTGTGTCTTCTGTAACACCCCTACCTCTAATACTGCCATTACCGTCCAATCTCCTCATACCAGATTCACGCAGCGGATACATACTTACACAACGGTGGGTGATACATTGCCGTTAGCCACCCACGTGACCCACCAGGCTTACTACTACATACAGCATCGGTCTGATGGACCGGAATATCCAAGTACTACACACTTACAATACATACTCCCATTACCTACCAAGTATTACCATACTCCATTCAATACAATACTCCATAATACTTACTGAATACTCACCGCAATACAGAGATACACTCTGTAACACCCTCATAACAAATTCGTAATAGTCGCTCACGTGAACAGGAAATAAAGGCGTCTCACAGCGGAAGTAATTACAGTAATAGAACTCACATGGGTGTTACTTGCCACCACTCGCCCATACGAGTGATGTAGCAGTACAACATCTTAACAAAATTAAAACTTAAAATACAATCCGCAGTGACAACGAGATACCTCCTACATTTCTATCTAAATATCAACAACACAACTACTGTGAGCATCTAAACATAGTCCAACTCTTACAACCCCTTTCCAGTGGAATCATTTAATACATAACGAGGTATGAACGGTGAATCCAAAATCAATAATGTCCTAACTACCCATCCCGCACTTCGGCTTCAATGTGTTCAACAACCTGCACAATAAGTGTAGCATCAGCGATAGACGCTGAGTATGCCGGATCTGGACCCTATTGGTCACTTGTCATTTTTAACCGTCTTGATATTAGATTGATTTCATGCTTTGTCATTTTACAGATATGATAAATACTGTAACAACATGCATGCGTATATATCATTCATCCATCCAAACAGTCATATATGGATATTCACATTACTGTCATACATCATACAATACAATGGTGTTGAGAACTCATTCATCGTATGTTAACATCATCACATAGTACATCACTCGGCCCTCCGGGCCTTCACATATCATTAATTTAGTTAGCACAGTACAACATTCGGCCCCCCGGGCCCTCACATATTATTAGTCTTGGTTAGCACTGTTGGGAGTCAGTTAGGACAACCGAATTATATTCACTTGGACTGTAGTCCCACGTACACACAAGGTGCTCACTGCCCTGATCATCCGAAGACTCTGGGCTCTTCACTTTGCCTTTGTAGAGGCGTCCATTTAGGTGGCCAAGGGCCTAGTGCCAACGGTAGCACACTCCGCCTGTCGATCTATCTAGGCTCGAACAGGATTCACTAGGGTAAAACCCGATACGGGATAACCCAAGAGATCTCTACGCGCGACCAGCAGCCATTGACTGTCTGGATTAAGGTACATCATCAACATTCATTCACACTCCACTGTTAGCTTTGTTAGCTAGATAGTCAGTTATAGTTTTAGTTATGGAGTACATCACTTAATTTGTTGGCTGCCCTCTGGGTCTTACGCATGCCTAGAAATATTCTAGGTAACATTCACGTTCGAGTCAAAGCTCTAGAGACCGGCAATGTCGTGTCCCGTTCCTAAGTATTTTACTTAGGTTATAACTACATACTTGTAATACTTAGCGTATTAGGTCAGACAACAGTGGTCACAACACACATTTCGCATATGTAGTTTATATAAGTCGATCTATAGTCGACGTAGTATTAGTCCCGTAGGACGTTCGTGCATGAATAAATAATGCAGTGAACATAACTACACATCACACACATACATCACATACATACATTCACACAAGTTATATCAAACAAATCTGAGCCCGAGGAATTCCTCAGGACAACCCGGATCAAATCCCTTTACATACCGTACACCGTAGTCTAGATTCGTGCAGTGCAGACCACTAGAGCTTTCGAGCGCGTACGTCGGAAATGCGATCTAGTAATACAAGGAACACTAAGCGTCAATCCACATGACAGCACAATTCGGTATTTCCGAATAACGTTGAAATTCCAGTACTATGTCCCCAGACTTAGCATTTGTTACTGGTTAAAGTATCGTTATTAATATTTGATAACCCCTTACTCGTTGTGAGAGTTAATTTTCGGTTTACATTAAAGCATGAAAACTTACGTTATACACTTACGATACTTCACTAGGGTTTATTTATCAAACCAAGGTCCTATACTAACCTTAGTATTTTATGTCGTTATAGTTATAGTGTATAACTTTATTTCTTGGTACACTTTTATTATGTATGTATGCATTTAGCATAACAGCTTGAATAACTATATCCCTAGTCACATAATATTATTGTGTTACATCTCTTCCATAATGTTATATGGTATGATATTTTATGTGTCAATAGACTTTATTACATGTGGCTTGGCTACTTAGGAATGTATCGAAAATAATATACACATGTGTCACATTCGGGCTCCATTATTATATACTTCCATTACTCATGAAACTACCACATAACTTATAATATATTGTAGGTATTTAATTTTTATGACACCAAAAACCTTGTGGTAAAATATAACCCAAGGTTGTTCATATTTGTTTTATTATCGCTCACATATATAGATGTACATCTTATTCCTTTCACAACTCAACTCACCATCCTACCATTTCCTCACTACAGATTAATAGATTTAAGTCTGCATCACCCTTCCACTAAATCCCATTCTTAGTATGCCTCTGTAACAGATCTGTACAGGAAATTATTCATCTCAGAACAACCAGAACTGATGCATTAAGTTTGCTAAATCTTTCCCCTTCTGTTTTGTTCCTCTTTTCACGATTTGCTTTCTGTTTCACTCCCTCTTTTCTCAATGTTTAGTCACTCACTTCATGGTGTTTTTACAACTTCATTTCAATCTGTTACAGACACAGCAACAACTCTACAGAATCTGAAACAGAAAGGCAAGAAAACTGTAACATCATTTGTTCATCCCTTCCTCACTCCTTGATTTCGGTTTACTGATTAGTTTCCAACTTTTCAAGCTATCACACCATTCGCTGCTTGCATTGGAAAAAGGTTGGACTCAAAACAGCTCAAAAGTATGGTGTTACCACCTCAGAAACTCACTCAACAGAAATCAGTCAGAACTGTCAAACTGTAAAACCAAAAACCAGAACCTGATAATCTAGCTTGTATCTTGCAGTTTGCTCACGGTTTCTGATTTGAATTTTCCTAGTTTGCTTAGCTATCTAAGTAAGTATCTTAGTATAGTTTTGACCTCAAACAGATTCACACCTCAATGTTTAAACTCATCAGAGGTTAAATATACAGAAGATCAAAAAGGCAGCACAGGATTCAAGCTGGTAAGTGTTTCCTTTCTGTTTTATTTCTGTTTTATTCCCAGTTGAATTACAGTCCGTTTTTCTTTCTTACCGATGGGTTTACGCACTTAGTTAAGTTAGTTAGCAAGGTTTAAAGCCCTTGAATCACTCAATGCCTCCCGCCTACATCCTCTGCAGTTTAATCTACAGAAACAGAAGGTTCCCTGCAACTGTAGCTAAAGGTGTAAACTGATATATGTTCTCATTTTGTTTTCTGCACGTTGTCTAAACTGACCTACCACTCTTTCCTGTATTCATGAATCGACATTTCAATTTTTTTTTTGTTAAAACTCAAGTGGTTTAGGGTGTGATATTTCTTTTAAGTACCCTCAGCCCCAAACGACACAGACCACTTCAACACAGCAGTCTGAAATCTGAAACTATAACTCTGCTATGTTCTCCTCTGTCTCTTTTCTTTGTTAAGGGAAATTGACTTCCAACCTTCAGATGTACATATCTACTTAGTTCAGTATATTAGCAATGTGTTGGGTTCCTTTGTGAGTTACTAGTTCTCTTTAGCACCTGTATGATTCGATTATGCAGGAAACTTAAGTTTCTGAAACCACAACCGAAAACAGAAACTGGTTTATACCCTTATTCTCACTTCTGTCTGTTTCTTAGACTGAGCTGCACTCTCTTCATTTCCTTACTCATTTAGCTAATGTTTACCGAGATTCTTTAGATTCGAGAATAACTCTAACCCACCTTGTTGAAACCACTAGATTTGAGCTCACAGCAGTCAGGACTGCAGCAGCAGAATTTGCAACAGGTGAATTTCTTTTCTCCCTTTCCTCTTTATCAGTTCTTATGTTTGATCCCTCAACCCTTTTCAAACTGTCAAAATCGTTTACTGAAACATTTGGATCAAGTTTTCAAATCCAACAAAACTCACTCAACTTGTTACAGAACACATAAACTCCAAAACTAATCAGAAACTTCAAAACTAACCGAGACTTCATCATTACAGAAACTTCAAAACTAACAGGGATTTCAAAATTGACAGGAACTCCAACTAACAGGAACTTTAAAACTGATTTTTAACAGGAACTTCAAATTTGACAGAAGTTTCAAAACTGATAGAACTACAAAGTTGACAGAAGTTTCAAAACCAACAGAACTTCCAAATTGACAGAAACTTCAAAGTCGATAATCTTCTTCTGTTTTTCAGAAAAATCTCAGTTTTGTTTTTTTTTTCTTTTCAGTTCTCCTTCATCACTAGTCTAGATGGTTATCTGTTTAATTGAGTTTTAAGTTTCCAATCTAGTCATTCTATCCTCACATTTCCTCTGCCAGACAGATACATAACACACGGTCTCATCAGTTGTAAACTACTCAGCAATCAAAGAAAAATAGAAACTGCTACATCTGGTTTCTGGTTTGTTTTCTGTCCTTTAGTTAGTATCTGTTTTTACATCTTTCCTTCAACATCCTCACGTATAGAGACATAGTTAGATGTATTATAGGGTTATAGTGTTTTAGCAACTCAAGACTACCCAAAACAGTAAGAATTCACTCTCGGGAATTTGTGCTACAGAACTGGTTATACTTGAAAGGAAGATGGAGCTGCTACAGCTTTTCTGCTATTTCCTACTAACCGATGGATCAGTGTAGCCTTTCTTTCTCTTCACAAAGGGTCCCCTTGTATAAATGGCTAGACAAGTGACTCAGCATGGTTTAGCCATCTGAACTGTAACAGAACAGAAACTATGCTAAATGCATCTGTTTCTATCTTTTTAGTTGTTAATCGTGCATGCACTTTCTTTTGATCAAAGATTCAGTCAGAGGTAGCTCACCACTTAAACCTCGTGGTTGTCTCCCTTGGTTGGTTCCTGGCGCATAAGGAACTTACAGCACCGTGATTGTTCTGACTGCACTGGGAAGTTTACTCAGAGGTCAGAACCATGCTAGCTCAGAAAGAAAGGCACAGTTGGATTAAGTTGAGATAGCATGATCTTTACCTTGTTTCCCCCTTTTTTTTTGACACGAACTGAACTGATGTTACTGGGACTTTGATACACTCTTCGTGGTTTAATCTCTCAGGCGAGGCTAAACAAGAATTTAGGAGTAAAACAAGTTAGCCTATGAGCAAAGCACTCGGCCCAGAAAACAGAAAAGGATGGGGAACTGGAATAACACAATCACTCTCTGAACACATGATCTCACCTTAGCAGTCCTTGGAGATGGTTTGGTTTCAGGATCTCCAGGGTTCCTTCCTCGGTTAGCCTATAGCAGTCTCGCACAGCAAATGCACAGGCCAGAAGAACTGGTTGTGCGGTTTCTGATCAGATCGAGTAAAGACACCAGACAGAGGTGAGAAAGGAAATGTTTAGGCTCACCGAAATGCTTAAGGAGAAGGCTATGCTCTTGGGTCTTCCCTTCCTCTTCAAAATGGGTATACTCCCTGATTTCCACGTAAAAATAGTGGGGAATGAAGTTGAGTAATGGCTGAGGTAGTTACCGAGAATGAAAGGGAATCAAATACAGAAAGAAAACCATCGATGAACTGGAGTTACCTTCACGTATGAATGACCACAGCGTTCTTGGCTTGCAGTTGGCGCGGGCATGCAAGCGAGGAAGAGTTTGGCTAGGACAAAGGTTTAAACTAATGAGTTGAGACAAGGAGGTATGGTTCTGTGGGTTAAACAACGTTGCTGTGAATTTCCAGAGGCTTGGGAACAGCCACTGTGTACGAGTTACAAGGAGGTCGTGTGTGGAGATGAGTGAATAGAATCTTGTCGCTTGTGGGGAATAAGGGAATTTGTTTCTGTTCCCTGCTGATATATCTGAATTTTCTGTATCGTGAAGGGTGAGAGGTAACCGACGTCTGATCCTCTTTTCCTTTCTGTTACCTCAGTAAGCTTGTTACTAAAATTAATTCGTGAGCATAAACTACCGAATTCAACAGCAACTCAATCGGTTAAGGTCTCGGGTTAGGTACGAAAGGTCTCGGGTTTGAATCCGGCTAGAGCATGTTGCTCTTTTATTTTTTTGTTTCAGCCTATCACGCCAATTTAATGTATATAAGTGAGTGTTATTAATATGTAGCGTTATTAGTTGTAGGTATACATAAACATGTACGACTATTTTTATTTGTCGCGTTTTGGTTATATGTACAACGTTATAATCTTGTAACGTTATGGACATTCACATATTTTCCGTATGTACATAAGTACGGTAATAGTAAACTGTTCGCATGTTATTACTTACTTGATTGTTTATACCTTAATGTATTAAGGTGTTATGAACTTACTTCAATAAGGTAAGCGTAGTGAGTCACACATAATTATAGTCGAGAACGTTAACGTGCCCGGTTACCAGTCTTAAACTGGCGGAATACATATTAGCCAGGTCAAGGAAATATGTTGACCATAGGTTCGATTAAGTGGCTAAATGTTCATATATTTCTTTTGCACCATTGGTTATTATTCACAAAACAATGCACATACATTTGGCTCTCTGAAAACTTTGTTGTGTTCAACTTATTTTTAAGGCATGCTTGGCGTTAATTTAATTAATTATATACTTAAGCAATATTTAATTACTTAGGGGTATTTCAATCTACCCCCCTTAAAAAGACTTCGTCCCGAAGTCGCTTTACTTAGATAGGTGTATTAATGACTACCCATATAATCCCATAATGAATATCTATGTGATAATTCATTTACGCATATCGTGTGTGCTAATACCGCACCTAGCCCTCAATTGTGGCGTTAATTCACACATATATGGATATAGGTGATCCATCAGCACCATCATTCCTATCAGTCCTACTAATCCTGGCAACCTCCCCGAGGTGTCATACCATATCATCTTTCCACATTTCGTATCTAATTATTCGTTTCGTATCTAAGCGATGCCCTAAGTAATCAATCTACAAGGTACAACAACATATATATCACCGTATCATGAAGAAAATACTACACCTGGGTGTAAACACGCCATTAAGTATTTCATAAAATTCATACGTACTAATGCACATCTCACACAACAAATCAACCACGTACGCCCCGCGTACCAAACAACACCAACAAAATGAACAAACAACATCACAAACAACGTCCAACAACAAAATGAACAAACAACATCACAAACAACGTCCAACAATCAACATCGTATGCCTCGCATACCCAGAAACTATTGTATGCCCTGCATACGAAATGACAGAATTTAGTGCAAACATGTGCACAACCCAGAGGCTCTACCCCCCTTAAAAAGGGTTACGCCCCCGTACCCCACAGTATTCGACAGCTGCTCCACAAGGAGCGCTGGATACTTGGCTCTCATAGAGTTCTCTAACTCTCATGCGGTGTTTTCACCTTTGGAGTAGATTATTCCCATATCAGAGAGACGGGTATGACTCTAGCCCCATCGGGCTCTTAAATATATGTAAGGGGTGAGGCACGTATTTGTGCTCTCTCCCCAGTTCGTTCTAATGGGCCCACTCGCTCTGTGTGAGGTGCAGACCCATGAACATAGGCTCCATTTCCCTCTTTTCATTACTGTGTGTCCTCTTATTTGGATCACTAGCATAAATCGTGTGTCTTCTCCCACTGATATTCAGCTTGAGGTATAATATGACATTGGCTCTTGTTAGTACTTGGTGCTCTTTGCACTTGTCTTGGTAATACCGAGACGTACCAGCCTACATGTCCACGTAGATGATTATTGTCATCCGTGTCTCCTGGTGGTTTTGTTCCAGAGTAGTACACTGTTGTAGTTCTTTGATACACACTCTTGTTAATATCCCTTGCATCTTTCTGTATTTCACTAGATTAATAACTGCACAAGAGCAATACCAAAACACTCAGTCTTACAGAGTGCAGAGGCGTAAACTCTCAGCAGCTAATACCTAAAGAGTCAAACAGATAAGATGAGCGAATCATCATGTGAGTGGTACATTCCAAGTCCATTATTCCTTCTTAAGTTATCTGCTAGCATTTAGCTTGTCTCTTATCATTGCGTAGTCACGCATTTATGTTCACATCATTTGGTAGATTCCTCTGGATTGCAAGAATTTGCATGATCCTTATGAGGGTTCTACGTATTATTCGTCCATAGTGGTTTCTTGTGTCTGTCGTCTGCTTCGTCATCTTTGAAGGGTCTTCTTGTCTCCAATGTGTATCGTCTGCTACTTTGTGTTGTAGGTTCTTGGTTTCTCTAGCCCGTTGGTAACTGCGGCTCTTCTCGTCCATCTTCGAGGTAATCTGCATCATTGTCCGTAGTACGGAGTTGACTACTTCTCGTGGTCCTAACACTACTTGTCTACATGCATGGGGTACCATACTGATACATTACTACTTACCTGACTAACCTATAAATAAGTCTGTCAGGCCCACATGCTCCTATCGGAGTGCGGTCGTCCCATGTCTCGTTTAGTAAACTGGTAGCGTCCGTCACACGACTTTTGTGAAGTATTCTATTGTCAATCTCCCTTTTGATGGATGTCCTTGTTGTAGTTTGATGTTGATTGGTCCGCAATGTTGGTTATCTTGTCGTAGATTCTAATGTTCTAATAGTGTGATGTTCCTTGGACTCATGTCCTTAGTAACACATTAGTGGTAGCGCTTGGTTGCTAACCAGTTAAACGTTAGACGTTGGTTCGTCTGTATAGCCGTAATCGATCAATGTAATGTTCGTGCTGGGCTAGCAATTGTCGGTTCTCCTATCTCGATCTCCATGAGTACTTACATAATTATTTCCTCCAGGTTTAATCATTATCATATCTTACCTATGCTTCCCGATACGGCGTAGGGTGAGTTCTCATACTTTGGTATTTATATGCGTTCCCTCTCCCGTTTAATTGGGTGTATTGTAGATTGCATGATTGCTTGAGCAACTTGGCTCTTCATCTTTCCAACTATTCTCATTGATGGTACTGCATCCTCAAAGGGGTATGCTATTTCTCATAAGATTAGGTTGTCCATTAGGACTAAACATTTATCACTATTAGTGATTAACATTACATGCTGGTATATACTCCTGGTATTCAGCTAGTGAGTAATGTCTTAGTTGTTACTTATTGTTTAGTGCTAGTTACTTGTAACTGCAGTTATTTATTTTTCACGTGTGCGGTTTGGCGCCCGTTAGTAATTCATCATTGTTATTTACATTGCTTACGGTATGTACCGTAGCTCCTTGCTTCATTATATTAACTTAGACATTGTTACGTTAGTAATATGCCTTGAAAGGTAATTGAAGTCGGTATTCCCGGTCTCCTGAGTTTATACCCCTTATTTGTACACTAGGTACGTTTATTTACGCTATTTAGCGTTTGGTTTGTGTGTTTTGTAATATCGATTTAGGTGGTTGTCATTGATTCAATCTACTCGTTCATTCATCACTGACAGTCGTCACAGTAGTGAATGACATGTCTTTAACATAAATTGATACTTATCATCTTCTTTACATGGCGGGACGCCAATGGCGGTAGCCATTCTTCTACTTAGGACTTGTTTCATAATCGGTATGATATTGATAATACATATAGAACTTAATCTTGACGTTGATCACTATTAATTGTACATAATCATACATGGCCTCCTTGGTAAAGGTAGTGCTCAGAGGTGGTAATCATTCATGTGTTCAGTGTTGGTTCGCGTTCATTGTTGCGAAGGTATTGGTAATGTCCGTATTACGGTAGAATTGTTCCTTTCACTCTTGGTCCGTCTGTGGACTGCTACGTTTTACCAACTGTCTTGTGTTCATCACAGGTTGGCGTATACGTACATATAGTTAGTGAACTATAAGTTACATTTATTACAAGGTTGAAATGTTATACGCATGATGTATAAATTTTATTAAATATGTGGCAATACTGAAATAATAGAAAAGTATTAGGAGTTGATGGAAATAGGAATTTCGATGTATATGCCTTTCGGCAATAATATTGTTTTTATTAAAGGTATGGGTTATAATATTCAACGAGATAATGGAGTTTATAACCCAAGGTTAATATAAAATAGACCTTAGGAATTATAAATATATGCCCTGAAATGTGACAAGATATTAAGATAAGGTTCTTAATATAAGTTGCATAATAGAATGCATCCAATCAAGTATTCGTCTTACATTAAGATGATGGTGAAAACGTGACATAAGATATAAGAGAATAATTCATGAGATATAAACGTAAGCGGATGAATATAATTACTGCGCATACGATATAATTGGAAGCTGTATGGCAGTGATCGTTATACGATCGTATTCTCTTCATAGTTTTATTTGTATGTTTCAATATATATACAACGTAACTGTTAACCGCAAGTTTTCTTATTTAATATCTTATTGGTAAGTTGTTGCTAGTTGTTTGTAACTAGGATACTGCAGTTTTTGTTTATCCTTACTATAATTAATTTGGCAACTTGTGAAGAGTTTCAGGAGTCATACGACTCTGGTGTGATCAGCACCAGCGTGCACTAACCTTCACCCCAATTTGTGGTGGTTTCCCTTGATCCCCGGGAATCAGGTTTCACCGTCCACTTCCAATTCAGCCATTTAATGGTTTGTTAATTAATTATGTTATCTTGTGCGGTAACACCCCATCCAACATTAACATACTTACAACAAACTGCAGCGGAAGAACAACCTCATCACATTACTTAACTTGTTGGTGTTACACGCCGTTAGCCACCCACGTGGCTAACAAGGCTAATACATACACAATGTACCGGTCTGATGGGCTAAATTCCCGAGCAACTATACATTAGTATCCTTTCCATTAACAACAACAACAACATACACCTTATCAACTATACCGAGTATTGTAAACTGGTGCCGACAACAATATCGGTCTTACTACACCTACTGTATACATACACTTAAAGTTTACCCATGTACAATGACTACCCGTCCTACTCTCGAACGGCTTCCAGCACTTCGTACCTGAAATAGGAAGAAGAGAAAGGGGTGGCCCCAAGGGGCTCAGCACCTTTGCTGGTATGGTAATCCCGCAGCCCACATGCTACCGGGCCACGCACAACTAATTGTCGTCTTAGCATGCAGTTGATTATATTTAAATCATGCATGTGACAATAAACACACAACACTTAACATTTCGCCTCAATGGGCTCAACAATCGGATAATACATCCTACTTAACAAGTCACCCATGGTATTCATCATCCCTAGAGTGTTTCTCCTCCAACGGAGCTACTTCCTTAATAGACGACACATACCCTTAAATCGGGTTATCCTCAAATGCCTCTTATCACAAACTTGGAATCATTTCCATGATCCACACACTTCACATTTTACAACATTAACATACACTACGTAACAACACTTAACAACACTTTGCACGTTTCCATGTGCACAACATAACACCGCAATAAATATTGCATCACAACAAAACACATAACACAACGGGAATGATTCTCTTAGGAACCGACCCAAACATCACCAACATACTGGTGAGCCTAGAGATTGTTGCCAGTCTCATGATAAGCTCGTTACATAACTCGTTACCGTCTCGTTAAATGAACGGTTAACTTAACACAAGGTGTCTCGGATATAGTGATCCAAGCACACCGAAACAAACATAACAATAGTATGCCCCTGTGGCCCGACGTGAGTCAGTAATAGCCTTGGTTAAGCTAAAGGAAGGTTGGGAACCAAATTGGAAAACAACCATAACATACAGAGAGGATCGAACCTGTATGACAACGACCCCCATACTCACACGCGTGGCCGGAACAGACCGGACTCCTCATTCCCCCCGTTAGCACTTATTAGAAGTTCATCTTTGAACTTTATTAAACAATCACAAACATTGAGTTAAGTCTAGTCAGACATACACAAGGGAAAAGAGAGTCATACCTTCACATACAAACACCACGCACAAACATTACATATCCAACTCACGCATAGCCGTGGTTAGAACGTTCCTTAGGTCGGAAACGTTATTACCGGATACCGTTCTCTTACGTTTACCTAATAGTGGTTAACTAGCCCTTCAAGCGCATTAGAGGTTACCGGTATCGGCACGTAAACATACAATAACAATAATGACTGTAAAACGTTTCATGGTTTATATCATAACGTGGCAAACATACAGAAAAACACATTGGCATACAAGCCGGTGTAATCCGTTAGGACACAGGTTGCAAGAAAACCATACCTGTCACCGGAGTCCACTTATCCTGTCCATTTATGTTCCTCGAGCAATTCTCGAACAACTGTTAACATCACATTTGTTTTCATTAACATCGGGTTTGCTTGATTATTTAATGTCAATGCTTACTTTTTCCCCGTTAACTTAGTTACATAACTTAACATTTTTAACTTGTTTTACTCTCACATTTTAATACAACTTTTACCCACTTAGGTGTCATTAAAACTCACCTAACATGTCCTTACCATCCTTATAACATCATTACCTACCAATCCCCATCATCACATACCATTTCATAACCTTAAACCATGTTTTTGGTCCGACCGACCCACCGACCGACCCACAGCTGGGTCGGTCCATTACAGGACCCCTTTTACTTCCTTACAGACATGCCCGTCCGACCCACGTCCGACCCACCATTCTGGGTCGGTCCATGTGCGAACATTTTCCACCTTTGAAACTTGACCGACCGACCCATGTCCGACCCACCCTTTTGGGTCGGACCATCACCGAACATTTTCCCAACATTTTACAGAGGCTCGACCGACCCACAAACTGGGTCGGCCCCTGGGGTCGGTCGCCTTCTAAACTTACCAAAACTTTGCCAATCTTCACCAAACTTCTCCTAAGGCCTCTTAATGTGTTCTAACATCATTTGGTAACTTACATCCACATACAACATCCATGAAACTCATTTTCTAACTCCTTAAGCCTTTACTTATTTCCTTGTAAAATTCCTTAACACTTTCAACATTGTACTAGGTTCCTAAATGGGCTTCTCACCTATTATAACTACTATCCCAAAACACTTTCTCCTCATCTTAACATCATCTCTTAAGCATCATTTTCTTACTAACTAAATCTCCTTTCCACATCATACCTAAACATCACTTGTTCCTTGAATATCAACATTACCTAAACCTTAAAACTTCCTCCAAGACTTAAATACATCCTCAAAACACACATTGAATTCCTAGAACTTCCAAGATAACACCTAAATCCTTGCATCACTCTAAATCACCTTTACACATGTTTTCTTCTCAAGTAAACATTCATTCACCTTTAACACTTCCTAGTTCACCAAAACTTCCTTAAAACACTTAGAACTTCTTACACATTTCCCAAATTTGGCCATAGCTTCTCTTGTATATACTCACATCCAAACACTTAGGTTTTTACCTTATTTCATTCAAAACACCTAAAATCCATCAAACACATTTATACACAAACTTCACACATTAAGCACTACATCACAATATAGTGCATAACTCAAATTGCTTGGCACTTAGGCCCTTAAATAACATGGCTCTTAGGCCCTTAAATTGCATAACCTTAAACACTGAATTTCCCACATAAATAATGCCTTTGACCTGCAAATACATACACCAAACATATGTTCTTTTACTAGTCTCCTTGAGAACACTTTACTAGGTCACTCACCATTGGCTCCTTAGGTATTTTATCAAGCAAATCAAGCTCATTTCCTAAGGCATTTAAACTACATTGAGATAGTTTGTTTACCTCTTTTTCCTCACAAATTCTTTCTTGGTTCCTTGTAAACCGGTGGGGTGTTTGGTTGTTGTCAACTTCTAAACATTATACAAACAACATAATGAGTATTCAAGCATTATGCTTCATCTCATTGTAAACCCTAGTTACACATATTGTTTTAACACATTAAGGTAATTGTTTTACCTTGGAATTGGAAGAGAACTTGAAAAGTATCAAGAGAGGACTCCTCCTAGCCTTGGAAGATTCAAATGAAGCTAGAACAAGGCAATATAAGAGCTCCATTAAGGTGAATTTTCGGACAACAAAACATGAGGAAACATGGATTTTCTTTGAGTTTCCTTACCTTGAAGCAAAGGAGAACAAGAATATGTGAAAAGATGAGCTCAAGCTCCTTCAATGGTGAATCTTCATGGCACCAAAATGGAGTTCTTGAAGATTTGAAGAGACAAGATTGTAGAGCTTGGCTTAACTAAGAGAATGGTGGTGTTTGTTTTTGATTTGGTTAAGTGAGCTAGATTTAACAAGAGCTCAAAGATTGGTTTCAATGGTGGTGTTGGTGTGTAGCCAAACCGTGAGAGAGAGCAAGAAGAGGAAGAGGAGAGAGAGCAACCGTGTGAAATGAGAAGAAGGGAATGAGAGAATGAGATAGAACTTACTTTTGAAGATATTTAAGCCTTAAGCAAATAGTAACTATGAGTCACATTTATTTACTTAACAAGTTAACATACTTGGTGACTCCTCACTACAAAAACCGGCCACCATTATGCCTAGGAGGGTGTTTTGGTCTTTGTTGACCAACTTAATCACTTATAACATTATATGTTACAAACTAGTTATAAAAATCACTATTCACCAATAACAAGGCACATAGAAGTGAAATTTTTGATTTCCCACTAATATGGCCACCCAAATGTGATACTATATAGTACACATGTTAATTAAAGAGTAATGATGGACATTTAGCCATTCAAAACTCATTTACAAGACAATTTTTCAAAAACGTGCTTTAAGACTCCTTAAAGCACATTTTGTGTTTTAACTTGTTTTCAAGCTTGGTTTTCTTTGGTAATTGATTTAATATGTTCATTAACATATTTATAAGATATAAGTATGACCATTAGGTCTTATACAAATTTATCCCAAGCTTAGAGCACATTTTTGCTCTTATTGACTTTAAGGTATTACCTTGTGTTTTGTTTGGTTTCATT
The DNA here is from genome assembly GCA_023374045.1 of Limonium bicolor. Taxonomy (NCBI): domain Eukaryota; kingdom Viridiplantae; phylum Streptophyta; class Magnoliopsida; order Caryophyllales; family Plumbaginaceae; genus Limonium; species Limonium bicolor. The sequence continues at coordinate 9,182,006 of CM041781.1, read as the reverse complement.
GTCTGCCAAAGTTTCCTAAGGACTTATTTAGCCTTATTAAATCATAATTAAATGTTATCAAGTCTTGGTAGGCTCTTTGGGTCCTAACCAAGTTCACTCATAGCTTAGAGCATGTTTTTGCTCAAACTGTGTCTTAGTGCTTTATTGCACTTTACTATGTTTAAATTGTTCACTGATGTTTCTAAGGCACTTTTAGCCTTTATATACCATAATTTGATATTTAAACCACATATCAAGGTTTGGGGTATTTCAATCTACCCCCTTAAAAGAACTTCGTCCTCGAAGTTCACACTTTTCACACATCATTAGATTAGAACACAGTAATCACTTGGAAATAAACTTCCTTAACCAAACACACTTTACATCACAACCTCGGACTTGATGGTCCGGGCAACACATTCACATCCACACATAACATAACATATCCAAATGATAACCTCGGACTCTATGGTCCGGGTATCTTAACAACATTTACACATACATAACAACCCCTTGGACTCACTGGTCTTGGGTAACATCACAACATTTGGACACATAGGTCCCCATAACATAACAGTCTTAGACACATAGGTCTACGTAACACCACACATTTAGACTCATAGGCCTTGATAGTATACACTTTAGGAAATCCAAGTCAAAACAACATTCATTACACATACCACACAACATGTCAGAGCATGTATAGCAATCAAAAATATCCTTGATATACACTGTGATCCCGTAGAACACGGTCGCGATGGACACCTTCCGTCCCCGTGCCTTTAGGAGATTAAAACAATCACATAAGTTTAAAATTTCCTTGTGAGGTTAAGTAAGAGAACTTTAATTACGTAAAGTATCCATCAACGTTTTATAAATACCAATTTAAAATCCTTTTGAAAACACACACAACTCCAAGTCCAACTTAAGCTCTTTGCTTCATTTCTTAGCGTGGTTATTTGTGACCACTTATAGGGAGTTTCAAGAGTCATCCAACCCTGATGTGATCAGCATCAGTGTTGAACTATCCTTCCACCCCAATTTGTGTTCGGCTTCCCTTGATCACATGCAAATCAAGTTCCACCTCCCACTTCATTTTCAAGCATCAATTAAATCACTCATTTCCAATTTTCTATCTTTCGAATCATTCTAGTCATGATCACAACATCTCCAAAGGATAGAACTCCGTCTATCAGTTACCCCCATTCACTTTAATCACATTGCCTAGGGAATCTTATTTCACTAGGTTCTATGTCGGTATCATGCCCTTTCATGCATCCCTAACAAGTATACATATATATATATATACATATATTTTATCAAAATACAACACACCTGATTTACATTTATACACTGTCGGGGCTTTATTCCCCCGGGAGTTTCTCTACTCCCCACACTTGTACAATCACACACAATTGTTAACAAACACACACACTTATCACAATGGTATTCGCATCCTCTGTGCGCAATTACCACAATTAAACCATGAATGAATGTGTATGTTTACGTAACACACACACCAATCATCAAAACAAACAATAATTTTGTGCTATGCACAATACGAGTCACATACACTACGTACACTTGTACGGTAATATACACCAAGTGGTTTTGCGCTCTACCCCCCTTAAAAGGGATTACGCCCACGTAATCAATCACTAAACATTGCTTAAATGCTCTGCCGTCGTGAAGTGTTTTAACTTCCACGCGGTCTATTACACAACGGATTCTGATTAGAGGATCTCAACCATATTGGCGGTTTAGTCCGTAAACCAAGAATTCGCATTGGAGTTATAACTCATAACCGGTTTCGGTCCTGGCCTGTGAGGCTTTTAGGCGTTAATAATTAGCCATTCACTCATGTTCATTATTTACGTTGTACATTTGAATCACTGGTTCACTAGTTTCTGCTGCGAAACTTTAATAACTGTAGAGCTTAATTACTCCCTTTGTTATTGTACATCCCCAATTGTCACCTTCATCTTGGTAACAATGGTTTCTCAACCGACGCACGGTATCTTTTACCCTGAGCGGATTCGGTGAGGTGAGTTTCACAATTTTCATAACAATTTACTGTGTATACCACTATGTATTTCACAATGATTGACTTGTTCCCTTCCGACTTACTGTCGGTTGAGATTGAGCTACTACCTAGTGTGTAGTGCTCTCTCAGCTATTTCCAATATTTGGGGTATATTCCATACCGATATTTGGTAGTTAGTGCTACTGTAGTCACTTACTGTTAATCATGTTTCCACGTTGGTTTTGTACAAGTACTTTTTATTGGTGCGGCCTTGCATTTCCTATGCATCGGCCATTATAACATTATTTGTCCACAATCAACATGTTTCCAATTCCTAGCTATCTCATTCGATCATTACTGCGCAAGTGCAATACCAAAACACTCAGTCATACAGAGTGCAGAGGCGTAAACTCTTGACAGTAAATCCCTTATGCGATTCGCCATGGAATTCACACTGAGTTTAACTCATAACTGATCTTATCTTTTACGTTTTCGTTTAACAACATTTATACAACGGTCGCTTGGTGCGCACCGTGCTCTTACTTATTGTATATCATCCGCTTATGTCGTATCTGCTGTCACCTCAACTTCCACACATAAATTTACATTATTCATATTATGGTTCATCCCTCATTTGGATGACCACTGAATGCTCCTTGAGCATCGATCATTCGAGTCACAAGCCGGCGTTATTCAGCCAGGTGTTCACTTTATACACATACTATAAGCTAATGCTCTTTTTCATTAATAACATCGTCCATCCTTAACATATTTCTTGAACTTGATTCACATAACTACGCTCCTGCGGTTTCAGGATATCGAGAGGTATCCCCACTCTTAATGCAGTGGTTCGTTTACCACTCTATTCACTTATACAACCTAAACTTCTACCATCAATCGAATTCATATGATATATCCTGCTTTTGGATTATAAGCCTTATTTGCCTTGAGCTGGGCTCATTATAGGCTGTCCACACACATGTACTTCTCTGTACATATCACATGGTCGTTGCATCACGTTTCCTTTCATGGGATGCCCCTTAGGATTGTCAGTCCGTCTCCTGACCACTTATGTCTAAACTGGGTGTTAGTTTCAACCCTTGTGCTTCTGTCATGCATTTCATTCAACAATTGTTGATGCAAAACCCCTCAAGGATTGTTCCTGGGTGTTGCTAAGTTATCATTTTACATTCCGTTAGTTACGCCTTTCGCGTTCTTTACTGGTTATTATCTTCTTCTGTGAAGATTAACATTTCCTGGTAGTGTAGGTACTTATTCTGGGAATTTATCCGTTCATTGCACATTAATGTGTCCACATTAGGCATCTGCTTGCCATGTACAGGCTGGGTCACCGTTCCAGCTATAATGTTTATCCCTAAGGATCCTTAAGACATATGTGGTGTCTTTACATAACAGTTTGTGCCCATCGCACTTCCTAACTCTTAAACATTTCCTTGAAAGGAGTTCACTAATCCTTTTAGTCTTGCTAACTTAACTGAATTCCTTAACTTCGACTATTCCTTGTAATCCTTAGCTCTCGTTTGATTTATACTGCTGACCGTAGACGGAGTCGACTACTTCCCGTGTTTCGGACTCTACTCGTATACATATATGGGGTATCTTTTGATACATTGCTACTTACCCAACTAACCATAAGTAGGTCTGTCAGGCCACACATGCTCCTATCGGAGTGCGGTCGTCCCACAACACAGTTGGTACACTTGTAGTGTCCGTCACACGCCTAGGTGAAGTATTCTGTTGTCAACTCCCTTATATTGTCCCGTGACAATATTCATTCCTGCTTCCCGAACTTAATCGAGGGAAAGTTTATCCATTGCTGTATCTTATCAACTGCTCTTGGTTTTACTGGTTTGGTTTAAAGAAGGTTGGAAAGAAGTGTTGGTTTGAAAGAAAATCTGGTTTGAAAAGAAAAGGGTTTGTGAAAATCTGGGTTGAAAGAAAAATTTTCATGGTTTCACAACATCTTCTTACCTTAACCAAGTCTAGCTTCTTGCTGACTGGTGTACTTACAATCACAGAGGTTAGGCTATTAAGCCCTTCCATGGTCATAGTGGTCTCGTTTAACTTTATGGTACTTTACTAAGTACTTTGTAGTGGTTATAAATTTTCCGAACAGCCCTGTTATAGCAGCACTTGCTATGGCAAGTGCGCCATGCTAACTGGCTATCGGTTTAACACATACCGGTTGTGGTATTGTTTTACCCATACTGTCATCAGTGGCCTTGTTGGCCCTCACTGATCTTACTGTCTTGATAATAACTTTCTAGGTGACTTCTCACTGTATTCACATAATAATCATTAACTAGGGTGTTTCCCCTTTCTGGGAGACCCCTTTTTTTTAGTATTGTATTCACTTTGAGTCCGTTCCACGTATTTTGGGCACTACGTTGTAGTTCCTTGACGGTTGGTATACCGTTGGTGTTTATTTATCAACTGTGGTTCCGTAGACACTTGTCTCGGGTTTATTAATCCATTTCTTGCCTGTTGCACGGTAGGTGCGTTGCAAGCTGGTTATTCTCGACTGCTCTGCATGTCGACCCAGGTTGCCGGAAATTCTATTCTCCAATACACAAGATCCTTCATTCATTGCTATGAAATGCGGTTAACATTATTCAGATGGAGACCGTCTCCGGGATTCCCAGTTTTCGGGATCTACCGTATGACAGGTTCACCGTACCCTAAGGGTATTTAATAACAGCCAGATCGGGTATCCCCGAGTAAGAGAGGACTTCCATCTCCTGGCGTTGTTTCCCAAGTTATATACAGGGATTGTGGAGGGTGGGAAGGATATTGTAGGTTTCCAGTAGCCACTGGTAGTTCCTAACTAGCGTATCTCTCACGCTATCACTCAACCCTTAACCCAAAGTACTAAATCCTAACTCGGTACTTCCTAAGCTCGGTAATTCAGTCATCAGAGCGATACTTCGCTCTGATACCACTTTTTGTAACACCCCATCCAACATTAACATACTTACAACAAACTGCAGCGGAAGAACAACCTCATCACATTACTTAACTTGTTGGTGTTACACGCCGTTAGCCACCCACGTGGCTAACAAGGCTAATACATACACAATGTACCGGTCTGATGGGCTAAATTCCCGAGCAACTATACATTAGTATCCCTTTCCATTAACAACAACAACAACATACACCTTATCAACTATACCGAGTATTATAAACTGGTGCCGACAACAATATCGGTCTTACTACACCTACTGTATACATACACTTAAAAGTTTACCCATGTACAATGACTACCCGTCCTACTCTCGAACGGCTTCCAGCACTTCGTACCTGAAATAGGAAAAGAAGAGAAAGGGGTGGCCCCAAGGGGCTCAGCACCTTTGCTGGTATGGTAATCCCGCAGCCCACATGCTACCGGGCCACGCACAACTAATTGTCGTCTTAGCATGCAGTTGATTATATTTAAATCATACATGTAACAATAAACACACAACACTTAACATTTCGCCTCAATGGGCTCAACAATCGGATAATACATCCTACTTAATAAGTCACCCATGGTATTCATCATCCCTAGAGTGTTTCTCCTCCAACGGAGCTACTTCCTTAATAGACGACACATACCCTTAAATCGGGTTATCCTCAAATGCCTCTTATCACAAACTTGGAATCATTTCCATGATCCACACACTTCACATTTTACAACATTAACATACACTACGTAACAACACTTAACAACACTTTGCACGTTTCCATGTGCACAACATAACACCGCAATAAATATTGCATCACAACAAAACACATAAACAACGGGAATGATTCTCTTAGGAACCGACCCAAACATCACCAACATACTGGTGAGCCTAGAGATTGTTGCCAGTCTCATGATAAGCTCGTTACATAACTCGTTACCGTCTCGTTAAATGAACGGTTAACTTAACACAAGGTGTCTCGGATATAGTGATCCAAGCACACCGAAACAAACATAACAATAGTATGCCCCTGTGGCCCGACGTGAGTCAGTAATAGCCTTGGTTAAGCTAAAGGGAAGGTTGGGAACCAAATTGGAAAACAACCATAACATACAGAGAGGATCGAACCTGGATATGACAACGACCCCCATACTCACACGCGTGGCCGGAACAGACCGGACTCCTCATTCCCCCGTTAGCACTTATTAGAAGTTCATCTTTGAACTTTATTAAACAATCACAAACATTGAGTTAAGTCTAGTCAGACATACACAAGGGAAAAGAGTCATACCTTCACATACAAACACCACGCACAAACATTACATATCCAACTCACGCATAGCCGTGGTTAGAACGTTCCTTAGGTCGGAAACGTTATTACCGGATACCGTTCTCTTACGTTTACCTAATAGTGGTTAACTAGCCCTTCAAGCGCATTAGAGGTTACCGGTATCGGCACGTAAACATACAATAACAATAATGACTGTAAACTCGTTTCATGGTTTATATCATAACGTGGCAAACATACAGAAAAACACATTGGCATACAAGCCGGTGTAATCCGTTAGGACACAGGTTGCAAGAAAACCATACCTGTCACCGGAGTCCACTTATCCTGTCCATTTATGTTCCTCGAGCAATCTCGAACAACTGTTAACATCACATGTGTTTTCATTAACATCGGGGTTGCTTGATTATTTAATGTCAATGCTTACTTTTTCCCCGTTAACTTAGTTACATAACTTAACATTTTTAACTTGTTTTACTCTCACATTTTAATACAACTTTTAACCCACTTAGGTGTCACTAAAACTACTAACATGTCCTTACCATCCTTATAACATCATTACCTACCAATCCCCATCATCACATACCATTTCATAACCTTAAACCATGTTTTTGGTCCGACCGACCCACCGACCGACCCACAGCTGGGTCGGTCCATTACAGGACCCCTTTTACTTCCTTACAGACATGCCCGTCCGACCCACGTCCGACCCACCATTCTGGGTCGGTCCATGTGCGAACATTTTTCCACCTTTGAAACTTGACCGACCGACCCATGTCCGACCCACCCTTTTGGGTCGGACCATCACCGAACATTTTCCCAACATTTTACAGAGGCTCGACCGACCCACAAACTGGGTCGGCCCCTGGGTCGGTCGCCTTCTAAACTTACCAAAACTTTGCCAATCTTCACCAAACTTCTCCTAAGGCCTCTTAATGTGTTCTAACATCATTTGGTAACCTTACATCCACATACAACATCCATGAAACTCATTTTCTAACTCCTTAAGCCTTTACTTATTTCCTTGTAAAATTCCTAACACTTTCAACATTTGTACTAGGTTCCTAAATGGTGCTTCTCACCTATTATAACTACTATCCCAAAACACTTTCTCCTCATCTTAACATCATCTCTTAAGCATCATTTTCTTACTAACTAAATCTCCTTTCCACATCATACCTAAACATCACTTGTTCCTTGAATATCAACATTACCTAAACCTTAAACAACTTCCTCCAAGACTTAAATACATCCTCAAAACACACATTGAATTCCTAGAACTTCCAAGATAACACCTAAATCCTTGCATCACTCTAAATCACCTTACACATGTTTTCTTCTCAAGTAAACATTCATTCACCTTTAACACTTCCTAGTTCACCAAAACTTCTTAAAACACTTAGAACTTCTTACACATTTCCCAAATTTGGCCATAGCTTCTCTAGTATATACTCACATCCAAACACTTAGGTTTTTACCTTATTTCATTCAAAACACCTAAAATCCATCAAACACATTTTATACACAAACTTCACACATTAAGCACTACATCACAATATAGTGCATAACTCAAATTGCTTGGCACTTAGGCCCTTAAATAACATGGCTCTTAGGCCCTTAAATTGCATAACCTTAAACACTGAATTTCCCACATAAATAATGCCTTTGACCTGCAAATACATACACCAAAACATATGTTCTTTTACTAGTCTCCTTGAGAACACTTTACTAGGTCACTCACCATTGGCTCCTTAGGTATTTTATCAAGCAAATCAAGCTCATTTCCTAAGGCATTTAAACTACATTGAGATAGTTTGTTTACCTCTTTTTCCTCACAAATTCTTTCTTGGTTCCTTGTAAACCGGTGGGGGTTTGGTTGTTTGTCAACTTCTAAACATTATACAAACAACATAATGAGTATTCAAGCATTATGCTTCATCTCATTGTAAACCCTAGTTACATATATTGTTTTAACACATTAAGGTAATTGTTTTACCTTGGAATTGGAAGAGAACTTGAACAAGTATCAAGAGAGGACTCCTCCTAGCCCTTGGAAGATTCAAATGAAGCTTAGAACAAGGCAATATAAGAGCTCCATTAATGGTGAATTTTCGGATAACAACAAAACATGGAGGAAACATGGATTTTCTTTGAGTTTCCTTACCTTGAAGCAAAGGAGAACAAGAATATGTGAAAAGATGAGCTCAAGCTCCTTCAATGGTGAATCTTCATGGCACCAAAATGAGTTTGAAGATTTGAAGAGACAAGATTGTAGAGCTTGGCTTAACTAAGAGAATGGTGGTGTTTGTTTTTGATTTGGTTAAGTGAGCTAGATTTAACAAGAGCTCAAAGATTGGTTTCAATGGTGGTGTTGGTGTGCTAGCAAACCGTGAGAGAGAGCAAGAAGGGAGGGAGAGAGAGCAACCGTGTGAATGAAGAAAGGAAGGAATGAGAATGAGATAGAACTTACTTTTTGAAGATATTTAAGCCTTAAAGCAAATAGTAACTATGAGTCACATTTATTTACTTAACAAGTTAACATACTTGGTGACTCCTCACTACAAAAACCGGCCACCATTATGCCTAGGAGGGTGTTTTGGTCTTTGTTGACCAACTTAATCACTTATAACATTATATGTTACAAACTAGTTATAAAAATCACTATTCACCAATAACAAGGCACATAGAAGTGAAATTTTTGATTTCCCACTAATATGGCCACCCAAATGTGATACTATATAGTACACATGTTAGTATTAAAGAGTAATGATGGACATTTAGCCATTCAAAACTCATTTACAAGACAATTTTCAAAAACGTGCTTTAAGACTTCTTAAAGCACATTTTGCGTTTTTAACTTGTTTTCAAGCTTGGTTTTCTTTGGTAATTGATTTAATATGTTCATTAACATATTTATAAGTATAAGTATGACCATTAGGTCTTATACAAATTTATCCCAAGCTTAGAGCACATTTTTGCTCTTATTGACTTTAAGGTATTACCTTGTGTTTTGTTTGGTTTCATTGTCTGCCAAAGTTTCCTAAGGACTTATTTAGCCTTATTAAATCATAATTAAATGTTATCAAGTCTTGGTAGGCTCTTTGGGTCCTAACCAAGTTCACTCATAGCTTAGAGCATGTTTTTGCTCAAACTGTGTCTTAGTGCTTTATTGCACTTACTATGTTTAAATTGTTCACTGATGTTTCTAAGGCACTTTTTAGCCTTTATAAACATAATTTGATATTTAAACCACATATCAAGGTTTGGGGTATTTCAAGGAATGTAACAAGTTTACATAAAAATAGATGTAACTGTCTAATGTGATGCCCTCCTTAGATAAATAAGTGGCAATGTGTTAAACCTTAGTATCATTATTAATATAGAAATAACATACCCTTATAACCCCTCTAGTATACTTACGTCCAAATTAAGTGATAAAAGCTTGCAACATGGTTACATTGCTTCCTCAATTACAACTATTAGTTCAATTGACGTTTAATCTTTCAGAACAGTTCCCAACTTAACTGCAGCTAATAGCTATGGTTTGAGTGTTTATTTTAAACCATCAACCACCCTTCTTAGCACTGGGAGGTTAAGCTTACATGAAAAATAAATAAAGAAGGCTGAAACATTACCTAGTTCATCTCCACAGGTTCTTTTTTCCACTCATTGGTTGGTCTCAATTTCCTCCCAGAGTTCTCACAGGACTACCTAGGTGTATTAACTGGGTTTTGGGTTTATTTTAACACGCTAGCACCCTTTAAATGCTACTAACAGCTCTGTTATACAGACGCTCAACAGGACTGCAAAACAGACTTGAAACTGATACATTATCTTGTATCTCTTTTCCTTGTCACCATCTGACTTAGCACCTCCTCCAAACTGTTTAGCTTTAGATAAGAATCTCAATATGAGTTTACCCCCAACTTAAGACTACACAAATAGCTAATGCCACTAAAAACTTATTGTACAGAAATGCATGCTGCAGTAAACAGAAGACACAAACTGATACAACTTATCTTTTCTCTTTTCTTTGTCCATGCATTTGACTTTCAATCTCCTAATTGTTTAGCTCCCTAGTTAAAGGTCTTAATATTTTTTTAAAACTCTAGTCTAGCCCAACACAACCAAGACAACATCTCTCCAACTCCTTTACAAGAATCTGCAGTCAGAAACCGAAACAGAAACTGATATGTTAGTTGTGTTTTGTTTTTTGTTGCTCTCTTCCTGTTAGTTCTGTGACAGATTCCTATTCTTCCAGAGTCTTTACCCACTTGGTTTACATAGTTTAATATAGTTTCAACTTTAAGACACCCAAGGCATAAGCTAAAGCTACAGAACCTGTTTACACACATCTGTAACTAGAAATCAGTAATCAGAACGAAGCTGCAGAAATCGAAAACTAAAACTGTCATCTTCTCCTCTTATCTCCTGCTTCTGTTTATTCCATAACTTGGCCTCTAGTTTTTCCCTTATATTTTCTAATACTTAGCTTAGTGTTAATCAGGGTTTTAAATTCTCAGGACTAACCCACAGAAAACGAAACACACCTCTGGGAGATGATTTGCACAAGGTCTGAAATTATAAAACTGATACATGTTTCTTCTGTTATATTAATCTGATTTTTAATTTCTCCCAAGGTACTTATATCTTCCCTTAAGTGTGTTAGGTGTGTTTAGGTTCGTTGACCTCTCAATACACTCCTTATAACTTCTCTGTAACAGGTTTACAGAAGCTCAACGTTTCAAGGAAACTAAAACTTCGAAATCAGATATTCCTCTCTTATAACTCTTTTCTTTGCTTGTGAATTGACTTTCATTTAGGTTATCAATCTGTCTTCCTGTTTCTCTCAAGTGTTTACACTCTTAGCTAAGTCACTTAACAAGATTTTAAATTCATTCTTAATCCATTAACACACCTATATAACTCCTGTACTGAATTACACAGAAGTAACCTGCTAATGGGAATCTGAAAACTCAATTTGTGTATCTCTTTTCCACTCCTTCTGTTAGATTATTAACTGATTTTTGTTACTCCCAATGAACATGCCTAGCTCGTAGAGTATTTTAGCAATGTTTTAGATCCCATATAAAGTCACTTCAAACCCTTTAACTCCTTTGAAGATGGGGTTATACAGAGAACAACTTTCAGAAAACCATAAAACTGAAGTAACCCAAATCTGATATTCTTCCTCCTATTCTCTTCGGTTATTCTTCTGACTGTCTTTCAATCTATCCTTAACTACTGACTCAGTTAATCAAGTGTTTTATCATAGTTTCACACTCAAGATCAACCCAACCCAACACTACTAACTCCTCTTAATTTCAGTTATACAGAAAATAGACAAAATGTAAAAACTGAAGCATGAATTGCTATTATATCTGTTACTTACTTCTGTTTGTTCTCAATTAGATTTCTAACTTTGCCCCAGGTTAGTTAACGGTTCAATAAAGATTCTAACTGAAGGTAACCCACCACCACTGGTTTTACGTTAGTGATATGACTCAACACTGAGATTGGACAGAATTAAAAGTACTAAAATCTGTAGTTGCTATCGGTTTTTTTTTTCCTTGTTGTTCTGTTTGATTTGATCTCTAACTTCCCCCCATCACTTACCCACTTGGTTTAGTATCTTATCAGTAGTTTTAAACTTAAACAGACCCAAGATCTCATGGGTAACACCTCTGAATATTCTTTTCAGAAAACAAAACTTGTAAAACTGAGACGCTAGACTGCTGTTTCCTCTATTTTATTTATGTTCTTTGTTCACGGTTTGCTTCTCCCTTCTTCCAAAGTTTGTTTTACTCTCATTAATAACACCACACCCACTTCATTATTCAGACTTAGACTGGCAAATCGATAGCACTCGAATCCTGGAATGAAACTGAAACACTGCAACATAATTGAACTGAATGAAACAGAACCCATGGACTGTTACACTTCTTTTCTGTTACTTGTCTTTCTATTTTTCCCACGGTGCCTACAGGTTTGCTTAAGAGCATTAGAAGGCTTTAGACTTATTAACTACTCAACACAGTTTTCCATAGTCCCTTCTACTGAAGCAGATTTACGCGGAACTCAAATAACCCAGATATACTTTTCTTCCCCTTTTCTATGGTTTCCTTTCTGCTCACGTTCCAAGTTCTGGTTTTCCTCAGGTATTTATAGATTAGTTGGGTGTGTTAGTTTCGTGTAGATTTAACATCCTACCAATAAAGTCCCAATAACCCTCCTAGGCCTTTAGTATACAGAAAACAATGCTTCTGAATTAAAACTGCTTAATAGATGGAACTTGACAGTTTTTTTTATCAGGGCATCAGTTTAGAAATAACTCACCCCTGTGATGGCTGAGTTGATTTCCCCTTGTTGATCTTTGACACACTACGAGGTTTCCTTCCCTTTGGTGACTTTGACAATAGCTGAGAAAGATTCCTCAAAGATCAGGCCTGATAAAGAAAAGGATGCAACAGGTTGTGGAACTTGATAGGGAGTTTACCTGTTAGTGGGTGTTTATTCTTTTAAAACAGAAACGAGCTTGTCGTGAGTGGGATCGTGATGCACTCTTCACAGTTTACATTCCCAGACGTAGTTAAACAGAGATGGAGAAGGAGATGAGTTAGACATTAAAGAATCTCAGACCCGAAACAGAAGGGGAAGGAAAACTGAAACGATTTCTGAGGCCTCACCTTGACTGATGTTCAAACGTTTACTCGCAGGTGTTCCTGGCTAAGTCTTGGTGCATTCATAGAAGAAATACCCAGGGGAGTAGCTGCATGACAATGGGGCAGGATTTAGAAGCCATGAATCAGTATTTTTTGAACAGAAACATCGAAACCAGAATGATCCAGGGGTGAGTTTCTTTTTCCGATCAGAGCAGAAGGGATCTGTTGAAACAGAAGAACGGTCTGAGTTTTGGCTTACCTTCACTCCCTAGCAACGCAACAGTAAGGGTTCTGGGCTGCTGCTGTCGTGGGTATGCCAATGAGGAAGAGAGTGACTGAGGTAAGGACATAAATCAGAAGACAGAGGTGGGAAGAGATGGCATGCAGAGAAAAAAATAACTAAGCTGTTAGTGTGGGTGAGAGTTTCAAGGGGGGAATTTTGTGAAAGTTTGTGTGTTCAACTCTGAGGCATGGGAGTTTGAAACAGGGACAAATTCTGAGGCGCATGCAAGTATGCTTGTACAAACTTTGATGGAGGAAATGCCAATCCGTTGTCATTTTCTTTTGTCCGATCAGTAATAGTGTCGAGGGGGAAGACATGGGCTGTCGTGGGCAATGGGAAAAAGGAGGAAGAGTTTGATAATACAGAGGCCTGTTTGTTTATTTCCTCTTGTTTTTTTTTGTTACCATAGCAACTTCAATATTAGTTTTAAATCGTTGGCATTAGTTATTGAGATTGAGCATAGCTCAACCGGTTAAAGCATTCACTAGGCATACGAGAGGTATGGGGTTTGAACCTCAGCGGGAGCGTTTCTGCTCTTTTTTTTGTATAAGTTATAAAAGCTTATTTATAAGTATGAGCGACTATATAATACGTCGCATTTATAATTCCTTACGCGACTACTTTATTTTGTGACGTTATTAGTCATATGTATGTATGTATGTATGTATATATAAAAATATACACCCCTTTTATTTTGTCGCGTTTTAGTCATATATATATAACGATGCGACGTTACTATTTATTATGTACGACGTTATAGTATGATAATGTTTCGTATATGTATTTTTTTATAAACGTACATGTATAAGTACGTGACTGACATAGTATATAAAGTTGCCATTTTCGGGCATGTATATATGCCCGCGCTAAATTTAATTTGTCATACGTTATCATATGTTCGAGTTATAAAACGCGTTTAATATTTAGGGGTACTTCAGCTTACCCCCCTTAAAAGAGACTTCGTCCCGAAGTCTTACTTCCTTAACTTATGTTTTCCACTCTTGGTAATCTTAAGGATCCAGTCCCGCATTCATTCACGATACCCAAAGGATTAAGTTCATAATTAACATTCTCAGTGCTTCTAAGCACCGTGCCACATCAGTGGCTCCCCACGAGTTCTCATAGTAGACCAAGAAGTTAGCAATGTATAACATGCTAAAGTGCCAACCAAGGCACACGACATTCATTCATACATAACGTACATAACATTTTCACACAAAATCCAAACACACAAACCTACCAACCAACCACGAGTGGTTGTAAGAATACGTCATAATAAATCAACACACATACACAACAAAACGCGCTTACCCCCCTTAAAAGAGGGGTACGCCCCGTACCCTACACTAAGCCGAAACATCGATGAAGAGATAGGGGTACCTAGTTTTCCTTACCGGATTGATTATATGTCATTGTGTAAACGCCAGATCGGGTTTTCCCGAGTGTGAGGAGGCTTTCTACATCTCCAGCGTTTTCCTACGGATTGAAATGGACCCTAACTAACGAGCCTCACCAACTAACCCGTAACCCCGTTTCTCAAATTTAGGTTTTCCTATACTCGGTACTCCTCTGTTCCAGTCATCAGAGCGCAACTACGCTCTGATACCACTTTCTGTAACACCCCCGAATCACGACCAACGATAATACGACGCGCCTAAGTTAGCAGGAGAAGTCTACGCAGCGGTTCCTACTCTATTCGGGTGCTACAGACGCCAACCACCCACGTGGTTGACAGTCCTCATTACCAACTCCAAGTTAGGGTCTGTATGACTGGAAGTCCAACTTAACGAAATCCAAATACAATATAAAGTGCAACTCAAGTACCGAGCATCTACAGTTTAGTTAACAACTTAAACAACATAACTCATACATAAGAAAGCATACTACTTAAAGTCTTGCCATGTGGACTACCCCTATGATAGTCACCCTTGCCTACTCTCCGTTATCGTCTGGCACAAGACCTGAAAAAAAATTGGGTGTAAAGGACTCAGCAAACTACGCTGAGTATGAACGTGTGCAGCCCGCATGTTACTGGGCCACACGACTAATTGGTCGAATATTATTAAGTCCATTTTACATGCTATGATAAAGCAGTAAAGCACACATCAGTACATCATGATATCATACACACTCATCGGTAGCATAGCAATATCAGCAAGCAACCAAGCCCATCTTGCAAGTAGCACAGCAATATCAATAAGCAACCAAGCACAACTTGCCAGTAGCATAACAATGTCAAACACGCAGTCCATCATAATAAGCTGCTAGTGTAGCAACAACAGTCAAGTAATTATAGGACGTGTGCGTAGGTACATTATACCGTCAATCCTCGCTATGGGATCATTCAAGAGATTGCGTATTGTTATCTTGTTCTCATTACATATGTTTTCCTTTCTTCTCTTGCACCGAGTCCGGGGAATGTAGGTTAGATCCCGAGACTTTATAATATAGGTGCTATTCATTCCTTGTTACTTAAATGATCACATTTGTGAATTTTCTTATTTGCTTGGTTTCGTTACACATGTTTTCCTCTATTCTCTGGCACCGAGTCAGGGGATATAGATTAGATCCCGAGGCTTTATTATGTAGGTGCTAATCATTCCTTGTTTCTTCAAGGGTTACTTGTGAATTCTTTTATCACCGCACGTTGGAGGACGTCTCCTCCATAGCTAGTCCCCCATTCCCGACACCCAGGGTCAAGGAAGCGGAAGTCACCTCTAGACTCCAGGATAAGCTTCACCAATTTGTCACTCCCCCATTCCCGACACCCAGGGTCAAGGAAGCGGAAGTCACCTCTGGACTCCGGGATGTGCTTCACCAACTTGTCACTCCCCCATTCCCGACACCCAGGGTCAAGGAAGCGGAAGTCACCTCTGGACTCCGGGATGTGCTTCACCAAAATATATTCCATCATAGACGGTCGAAGGATCTGATGCAGATACCAACTCCCGATCATCCATACCGCGCGGCCCGAGCTGTTGTCTTCCCGGGTTATTCTCATGTTTCACAGTTGATACTTTTCGTTTCATTATCATTATAATCTCGACACCATAGTGGTGTCATTAGCGGTCCTCTAAAGTTAGAGAGGATTCGTCTCTTTGTATAGTTCTTTTGTTTTGTCTACGTGGTTCGTCATGTCTCACCCAAGGAGACTTGCTCTTCATTATGATTAATGAATAGACACCATAGTGGGTGTCATGGTAGTCCTCAATGGATTAGAGAGGAGTTCCCCTTATTGAGTTTTCTTTGTTTTCATAGTTCGTAGTAGTTCGTCTCAAGTTCCATAAACGAGAAAGGGACTAAACTACTGTGTGCGCGCAAGTAAAATGCCACAAGGATATATATAACACGCATAAAAGCAAGCCACAAGAAGCAATCCAATTTTCATGCTTTTAGTCTTAGAGTCATTGTCACACAAAGCACACAGCACACAAAGCAAACAAGCCGTGTAACACGGCAACATACGAACCACACATGTCCATACCTTATTCGAAAGCACGAGTTGTCTTACACTCGAAGTCCCGGTCGGAGTTCGCTACGGCCCTAGTGTTAAGTAGAACAATGTGTCAGTTTATCATTTCATGTGATGACACTTTATATCGGGTGTTATTCCCTAGGTGTGTAGTCAAATGCTTAGCTTACATTAACCTTTAGAACTTCCCATGTATTAATTCTAGGCCTTTCTTACTCCTAGGACATTCACATCTTTATTTTACCCGTTAACTAAGTCCTTTTTCCTTAGTTAATGTTTAAAGCGTCTTAAGCGCTAGTAATGTAACAAGTTTACATAAAATAGATGTAACTTGTCTAATGTGTATTCCCTCCTTAGATAAATAAGTGGCAATGTGTTAACCTTAGTATCATTATAATATAGAACATAACATACCCTTATACCCCATCTATACTTACGTCCCAAATTAAGTTATAAAGCTGCAACATGGTTACGGTGTCTTCTCTCACTTAACCTCTTTAGTTCAATTGACGTTTAATCTTCTCAGAACAGTTCCCTAACTTAGCTGCAGCTAATAGCTATGGTTTGAGTTTATTTTTAACCATCACCACCCTCTTAGCACTTGGGAGGTTAAGCTTACTGAAAAAAAAATAAAGAAGGCTGAAACATTAACCCTCATGTTCCATCTCCACGGTTCTTCCAGCTCATTGGTTTGTCTCAATTTCCTCCCAGAGTTCTTCACAGACTTACCTAGGTGTATTAACTGGGTTTTGGTTTATTAACACGCTAGCACCCTTTAAATGCTACTAACAGCTCTGTTATACAGACGCTCAACAGGGACTGCAAAACAAGACTTGAAACTGATACATTATCTTGTATCTCTTTTCCTTGTCACCAATCTGACTTAGCACCTCCTCCAAACTGTTTAGCTTCTTAGATAAGAATCTCAATATGAGTTTACCCCCAACTTAAGACTACACAATATAGCTAATGCCACTGAAAACTTATTGTACAGAAACTGCATTGCTGCAGTAAACAGAAGACACAAACTGATACAACTTATCTTTCTCTTTTCTTTGTCCATGCATTTGACTTTCAATTCTCCTAATTGTTTAGCTCCCTAGTTAAAGGTCTTAATATATTTTTTAAAACTCTAGTCTAGCCCAACACAACCAAGACAACATCTCTCCAACTCCTTTACAAGAATCTGCAGTCAGAAACCGAAACAGAAACTGATATGTTTAGTTTTGTTTTGTTTTCTGTTGCTCTCTTCCTGTTAGTTCTGTGACAGATTCCTATTCTTCCAGAGTCTTTACCCACTTGGTTTACATAGTTTAATATAGTTTCAACTTTAAGACACCCAAGGCATTAAGCTAAAGCTACAGAACCTGTTTACACACATCTGTAACTAGAAATCAGTAATCAGAACGAAAGCTGCAGAAATCGAAAACTAAAACTGTCATCTTCTCCTCTTATCTCCTGCTTCTGTTTATTCCATAACTTGGCCTCTAGTTTTTCCCTTATATTTTCTAATACTTAGCTTAGTGTTAATCAGGGTTTTAAATTCTCAGGACTAACCCACAGAAAGAAAACGAAAACACCTCTGGGAGATGATTTGCACAAGGTCTGAAATTATAAAACTGATACATGTTCTCTTCTGTTATATTAATCTGATTTTTAATTCTCCCAAGGTACTTATATCTTCCCTTAAGTGTGTTAGGTGTGTTTAGGTTCGTTGACCTCTCAATACACTCCTTATAACTTCTCTGTAACAGGTTTTACAGAAGCTCAACGTTTCAAGGAAACTAAAACTTCGAAATCAGATATTCCTCTCTTATAACTCTTTTCTTTGCTTGTGAATTGACTTTCATTTAGGTTATCAATCTGTCTTCCTGTTTCTCTCAAGTGTTTACACTCTTAGCTAAGTCACTTAACAAGATTTTAAATTCATTCTTAATCCATTAACACACCTATATAACTCCTGTACTGAATTACACAGAAGTAACCTGCTAATGGGAATCTGAAAACTCAATTTGGTGTATCTCTTTTCCACTCCTTCTGTTAGATTATTAACTGATTTTGTTACTCCCAATGAACATGCCTAGCTCGTAGAGTATTTAGCAATGTTTTAGATCCCATATAAAGTCACTTCAACCCCTTTAACTCCTTTGAAGATGGGGTTATACAGAGAACAACTTTCAGAAAACCATAAAACTGAAGTAACCCAAATCTGATATTCTTCCTCCTATTCTCTTCGGTTATTCTTCTGACTGTCTTTCAATCTATCCTTAACTACTGACTCAGTTAATCAAGTGTTTTATCATAGTTTCACACTCAAGATCAACCCAACCCAACACTACTAACTCCTCTTAATTTCAGTTATACAGAAAATAGACAAAATGTAAAAACTGAAGCATGAATTGCTATTATATCTGTTACTTACTTCTGTTTGTTCTCAATTTAGATTTCTAACTTTGCCCCAGGTTAGTTAACGGTTCAATAAAGATTCTAACTGAAGGTAACCCACCACCACTGGTTTTACGTTAGTGATATGACTCAACACTGAGATTGGACAGAATTAAAAGTACTAAAATCTGTAGTTGCTATCGGTTTTTTCCTTGCTGTTCTGTTTGATTTGATCTCTAACTTCCCCCATCACTTACCCACTTGGTTTAGTATCTTATCAGTAGTTTTAAACTTAAACAGACCCAAGATCTCATGGGTAACACCTCTGAATATTCTTTTCAGAAAACAAAACTTGTAAAACTGAGACGCTAGACTGCTGTTTCCTCTATTTTTATTTATGTTCTTTGTTCACGGTTTGCTTCTCCCTTCTTCCAAAGTTGTGTTTTACTCTCATTAATAACACCACACCCACTTCATTATTCAGACTTAGACTGGCAAATCGATAGCACTCGAATCCTGGAATGAAACTGAAACACTGCAACATAATTGAACTGAATGAAACAGAACCCATGGACTGTTACACTTCTTTTCTGTTACTTGTCTTTCTATTTTTCCCACGGTGCCTACAGGTTTGCTTAAGAGCATTAGAAGGCTTTAGACTTATTAACTACTCAACACAGTTTTCCATAGTCCCTTCTACTGAAGCAGATTTACGCGGAACTCAAATAACCCAGATATACTTTTCTTCCCCTTTCTATGGTTTCCTTTCTGCTCACGTTCCAAGTTCTGGTTTCCTCAGGTATTTATAGATTAGTTGGGTGTATTAGTTTCGTGTAGATTTAACATCCTACCAATAAAGTCCCAATAACCCTCCTAGGCCTTTAGTATACAGAAAACAATGCTTCTGAATTAAAACTGCTTAATAGATGGAACTTGACAGTTTTTTTTATCAGGGCATCAGTTTAGAAATAACTCACCCCTGTGATGGCTGAGTTGATTTCCCCTTGTTGATCTTTGACACACTACGAGGTTTCCTTCCCTTTGGTGACTTTGACAATAGCTGAGAAAGATTCCTCAAAGATCAGGCCTGATAAAGAAAAGGATGCAACAGGTTGTGGAACTTGATAGGGAGTTTACCTGTTAGTGGGTGTGTTTATTCTTTTAAAACAGAAACGAGCTTGTCGTGAGTGGGATCGTGATGCACTCTTCACAGTTTACATTCCCAGACGTAGTTAAACAGAGATGGAGAAGGAGATGAGTTAGACATTAAAGAATCTCAGACCCGAAACAGAAGGGGAAGGAAAACTGAAACGATTTCTGAGGCCTCACCTTGACTGATGTTCAAACGTTTACTCGCAGGTGTTCCTGGCTAAGTCTTGGTGCATTCATAGAAGAAATACCCAGGGGAGTAGCTGCATGACAATGGGGCAGGATTTAGAAGCCATGAATCAGTATTTTTTGAACAGAAACATCGAAACCAGAATGATCCAGGGGTGAGAGTTCTTTTTCCGATCAGAGCAGAAGGGATCTGTTGAAACAGAAGAACGGTCTTGAGTTTTGCTTACCTTCACTCCCTAGCAACGCAACAGTAAGGGTTCTGGGCTTGCTGTGTCGTGGGTATGCCAATGAGGAAGAGAGTGACTGAGGTAAGGACATAAATCAGAAGACAGAGGTGGGAAGAGATGGCATGCAGAGAAAAAAATAACTAAGCTGTAGTGGGTGAGAGTTTCAAGGGGGGAATTTTGTGATTGAAGTGGAGATTGACCATGAGGGTATTGAACATTGATGGAGGAATTGAATTCATAGATCTGGAAATGGTGGGAGATGTTGATTACTTGTCCAGGAGTTGTGCTGGGAGGTTCAGGAATGAAAGTATCTTGCATAGTTGATAGTAGGAGTATGGTATAGTCATAAGTATGAGTTTCAGCGACTAACGATAGTTAAGAGTAATATAAGGTAGTGGAGTAATGATTGTGTGTGGATGAATGATAGGTTAAAAGAGAGTATTTGTAGTCTGGTTGATGAGATTCAGATAGGATGGGTAAGTCATTAGGGGGAAAGAGATGGTTGTGTCAAGAAAGTAGTGTGTTGTTAGATGATGCGAGGGAATGTTGTGTTTTTCTGTGGGAAGAGTTGAATAAGAGGTAAATTATCCGTAGTTCAGTTAGTATGAGATTGTATGAGATGAGCGTTAATCTGGGAGTTTCGTCTTCGAGTTTGGGACTTAGGCATGGGGTTTGTTGTATTTCGATGAGCTGTTTTTTTTGTATCAGTTATTAAGACACGTTCAGAGTTATATAGATTGTTTATCTTTTGTTACATAGCAACTTCATTAGTTTTAAACGCATAGTTATTGAGATGAAAGTCAACCGGTTAAAGCATTCACTAGGCATACGAGAGGTATGGGGTTGAACCTCAGCGGGAGCGTTTCTGCTCTTTTTTTTGTATAAGTTATAAAAGCTTATTTATAAGTATGAGCGACTATATAATACGTCGCATTTATAATTCCTTACGCGACTACTTTATTTGTGACGTTATTAGTCATATGTATGTATGTATGTATGTATATATAAAAATATACACCCCTTTTATTTTGTCGCGTTTTAGTCATATATATAACGATGCGACGTTACTATTTATTATGTACGACGTTATAGTATGATAATGTTTCGTATATGTATTTTTTTATAAACGTACATGTATAAGTACGTGACTGACATAGTATATAAAGTTGCCATGTTTTCGGGCATGTATATATGCCCGCGCTAAATTTAATTTGTCATACTTATCATATGTTCGAGTTATAAAACGCGTTTAATATTTAGGGGTACTTCAGCTTACCCCCCTTAAAAGAGACTTCGTCCCGAAGTCTTACTTCCTTAACTTATGTTTTCCACTCTTGGTAATCTTAAGGATCCAGTCCCGCATTCATTCACGATACCCAAAGGATTAAGTTCATAATTAACATTCTCAGTGCTTCTAAGCACCGTGCCACATCAGTGGCTCCCCACGAGTTCTCATAGTAGACCAAGAAGTTAGCAATGTATAACATGCTAAAGTGCCAACCAAGGCACACGACATTCATTCATACATAACGTACATAACATTTTCACACAAAATCCAAAACACACAAACCTACCAACCAACCACGAGTGGTTGTAAGAATACGTCATAATAAATCAACACACATACACAACAAAACGCGCTTACCCCCCTTAAAAGAGGGTACGCCCCCGTACCCTACACTAAGCCGAAACATCGATGAAGAGATAGGGGTACTAGTTTTCCTTACCGGATTGATTATATGTCATTGTGTAAACGCCAGATCGGGTTTTTCCCGAGTGTGAGGAGGCTTTCTACATCTCCAGCGTTTTCCTACGGATTGAAATGGACCCTAACTAACGAGCCTCACAAACTAACCCGTAACCCCGTTTCTCAAATTAGGTTTTCCTATACTCGGTACTCCTCTGTTCCAGTCATCAGAGCGCAACTACGCTCTGATACCACTTTCTGTAAACCCCCGAATCACGACCAACGATAATACGACGCGCCTAAGTTAGCAGGAGAAGTCTACGCAGCGGTTCCTACTCTATTCGGGTGCTACAGACGCCAACCCCCCACGTGGTTGACAGTCCTCATTACCAACTCCAAGTTAGGGTCTGTATGACTGGAAGTCCAACTTAACGAAATCCAAATACAATATAAAGTGCAACTCAAGTACGAGCATCTACAGTTTAGTTAACAACTTAAACAAACATAACTCATACATAAGAAAGCATACTACTTAAAGTCTTGCCATGTGGACTACCCCTATGATAGTCACCCTTGCCTACTCTCCGTTATCGTCTGGCACAAGACCTGAAAAAAATTGGGTGTAAAGGACTCAGCAAACTACGCTGAGTATGAACGTGTGCAGCCCGCATGTTACTGGGCCACACGACTAATTGGTCGAATATTATTAAGTCCATTTTACATGCTATGATAAAGCAGTAAAGCACACATCAGTACATCATGATATCATACACACTCATCGGTAGCATAGCAATATCAGCAAGCAACCAAGCCCATCTTGCAAGTAGCACAGCAATATCAATAAGCAACCAAGCACAACTTGCCAGTAGCATAACAATGTCAAACACGCAGTCCATCATAATAAGCTGCTAGTGTAGCAACAACAGTCAAGTAATTATAGGACGTGTGCGTAGGTACATTATACCGTCAATCCTCGCTATGGGATCATTCAAGAGATTGCGTATTGTTATCTTGTTCTCATTACATATGTTTTCCTTTCTTCTCTTGCACCGAGTCCGGGGAATGTAGGTTAGATCCCGAGACTTTATAATATAGGTGCTATTCATTCCTTGTTACTTAAATGATCACATTTGTGAATTTTCTTATTTGCTTGGTTTCGTTACACATGTTTTCCTCTATTCTCTGGCACCGAGTCAGGGGATATAGATTAGATCCCGAGGCTTTATTATGTAGGTGCTAATCATTCCTTGTTTCTTCAAGGGTTACTTGTGAATTCTTTTATCACCGCACGTTGGAGGACGTCTCCTCCATAGCTAGTCCCCCATTCCCGACACCCAGGGTCAAGGAAGCGGAAGTCACCTCTAGACTCCAGGATAAGCTTCACCAATTTGTCACTCCCCCATTCCCGACACCCAGGGTCAAGGAAGCGGAAGTCACCTCTGGACTCCGGGATGTGCTTCACCAACTTGTCACTCCCCCATTCCCGACACCCAGGGTCAAGGAAGCGGAAGTCACCTCTGGACTCCGGGATGTGCTTCACCAAAATATATTCCATCATAGACGGTCGAAGGATCTGATGCAGATACCAACTCCCTCCCGATCATCCATACCGCGCGGCCCGAGCTGTTGTCTTCCCGGGTTATTCTCATGTTTCACAGTTGATACTTTTCGTTTCATTATCATTATAATCTCGACACCATAGTGGGTGTCATTAGCGGTCCTCTAAAGTTAGAGAGGATTCGTCTCTTTGTATAGTTCTTTTGTTTTGTCTACGTGGTTCGTCATGTCTCACCCAAGGAGACTTGCTCTTCATTATGATTAATGAATAGACACCATAGTGGGTGTCATGGTAGTCCTCAATGGATTAGAGAGGAGTTCCCCTTATTGAGTTTTCTTTGTTTTCATAGTTCGTAGTAGTTCGTCTCAAGTTCCATAAACGAGAAAGGGACTAAACTACTGTGTGCGCGCAAGTAAAATGCCACAAGGATATATATAACACGCATAAACAAGCAATCCAATTTTCATGCTTTTAGTCTTAGAGTCATTGTCACACAAAGCACACAGCACACAAGCCGTGTAACACGGCAACATACGAACCACACATGTCCATACCTTATTCGAAAGCACGAGTTGTCTTACACTCGAAGTCCCGGTCGGAGTTCGCTACGGCCCTAGTGTTAAGTAGAACAATGTGTCAGTTTATCATTTCATGTGATGACACTTTATATCGGGTGTTATTCCCTAGGTGTGTAGTCAAATGCTTAGCTTACATTAACCTTTAGAACTTCCCATGTATTAATTCTAGGCCTTTCTTACTCCTAGGACATTCACATCTTTATTTTACCCGTTAACTAAGTCCTTTTTCCTTAGTTAATGTTTTAAAGCGTCTTAAGCGCTAGTAATGTAACAAGTTTACATAAAATAGATGTAACTTGTCTAATGTGTATTCCCTCCTTAGATAAATAAGTGGCAATGTGTTAACCTTAGTATCATTATAATATAGAACATAACATACCCTTATACCCCATCTATACTTACGTCCCAAATTAAGTTATAAAGCTGCAACATGGTTACGGTGTCTTCTCTCACTTAACCTCTTTAGTTCAATTGACGTTTAATCTTCTCAGAACAGTTCCCTAACTTAGCTGCAGCTAATAGCTATGGTTTGAGTTTATTTTTAAACCATCACCACCCTCTTAGCACTTGGGAGGTTAAGCTTACTGAAAAATAAAATAAAGAAGGCTGAAACATTAACCCCTCATGTTCCATCTCCACGGTTCTTCCAGCTCATTGGTTTGTCTCAATTTCCTCCCAGAGTTCTTCACAGACTTACCTAGGTGTATTAACTGGGTTTTGGGTTTATTAACACGCTAGCACCCTTTAAATGCTACTAACAGCTCTGTTATACAGACGCTCAACAGGGACTGCAAAACAAGACTTGAAACTGATACATTATCTTGTATCTCTTTTCCTTGTCACCAATCTGACTTAGCACCTCCTCCAAACTGTTTAGCTTCTTAGATAAGAATCTCAATATGAGTTTACCCCCAACTTAAGACTACACAATATAGCTAATGCCACTGAAAACTTATTGTACAGAAACTGCATTGCTGCAGTAAACAGAAGACACAAACTGATACAACTTATCTTTTCTCTTTTCTTTGTCCATGCATTTGACTTTCAATTCTCCTAATTGTTTAGCTCCCTAGTTAAAGGTCTTAATATATTTTTTAAAACTCTAGTCTAGCCCAACACAACCAAGACAACATCTCTCCAACTCCTTTACAAGAATCTGCAGTCAGAAACCGAAACAGAAACTGATATGTTTAGTTTTGTTTTGTTTTTCTGTTGCTCTCTTCCTGTTAGTTCTGTGACAGATTCCTATTCTTCCAGAGTCTTTACCCACTTGGTTTACATAGTTTTATAGTTTCAACTTTAAGACACCCAAGGCATTAAGCTAAAGCTACAGAACCTGTTTACACACATCTGTAACTAGAAATCAGTAATCAGAACAAGCTGCAGAAATCGAAAACTAAAACTGTCATCTTCTCCTCTTATCTCTGCTTCTGTTTATTCCATAACTTGGCCTCTAGTTTTTCCCTTATATTTTCTAATACTTAGCTTAGTGTTAATCAGGGTTTTAAATTCTCAGGACTAACCCACAGAAAACGAAACACACCTCTGGGAGATGATTTGCACAAGGTCTGAAATTATAAAACTGATACATGTTTCTCTTCTGTTATATTAATCTGATTTTTAATTTCTCCCAAGGTACTTATATCTTCCCTTAAGTGTGTTAGGTGTGTTTAGGTTCGTTGACCTCTCAATACACTCCTTATAACTTCTCTGTAACAGGTTTTACAGAAGCTCAACGTTTCAAGGAAACTAAACTTCGAAATCAGATATTCCTCTCTTATAACTCTTTTCTTTGCTTGTGAATTGACTTTCATTTAGGTTATCAATCTGTCTTCCTGTTTCTCTCAAGTGTTTACACTCTTAGCTAAGTCACTTAACAAGATTTTAAATTCATTCTTAATCCATTAACACACCTATATAACTCCTGTACTGAATTACACAGAAGTAACCTGCTAATGGGAATCTGAAAACTCAATTTGGTGTATCTTTTCCACTCCTTCTGTTAGATTATTAACTGATTTCTGTTACTCCCAATGAACATGCCTAGCTCGTAGAGTATTTTAGCAATGTTTTAGATCCCATATAAAGTCACTTCAACCCCTTTAACTCCTTTGAAGATGGGGTTATACAGAGAACAACTTTCAGAAAACCATAAAACTGAAGTAACCCAAATCTGATATTCTTCCTCCTATTCTCTTCGGTTATTCTTCTGACTGTCTTTCAATCTATCCTTAACTACTGACTCAGTTAATCAAGTGTTTTATCATAGTTTCACACTCAAGATCAACCCAACCCAACACTACTAACTCCTCTTAATTTCAGTTATACAGAAAATAGACAAAATGTAAAAACTGAAGCATGAATGCTATTATATCTGTTACTTACTTCTGTTTGTTCTCAATTTAGATTTCTAACTTTGCCCCAGGTTAGTTAAGGTTCAATAAAGATTCTAACTGAAGGTAACCCACCACCACTGGTTTTACGTTAGTGATATGACTCAACACTGAGATTGGACAGAATTAAAAGTACTAAAATCTGTAGTTGCTATCGGTTTTTTTTTCCTTGCTGTTCTGTTTGATTTGATCTCTAACTTCCCCCCATCACTTACCCACTTGGTTTAGTATCTTATCAGTAGTTTTAAACTTAAACAGACCCAAGATCTCATGGGTAACACCTCTGAATATTCTTTTCAGAAAACAAAACTTGTAAAACTGAGACGCTAGACTGCTGTTTCCTCTATTTTTATTTATGTTCTTTGTTCACGGTTTGCTTCTCCCTTCTTCCAAAGTTGTGTTTTACTCTCATTAATAACACCACACCCACTTCATTATTCAGACTTAGACTGGCAAATCGATAGCACTCGAATCCTGGAATGAAACTGAAACACTGCAACATAATTGAACTGAATGAAACAGAACCCATGGACTGTTACACTTCTTTTCTGTTACTTGTCTTTCTATTTTTCCCACGGTGCCTACAGGTTTGCTTAAGAGCATTAGAAGGCTTTAGACTTATTAACTACTCAACACAGTTTTCCATAGTCCCTTCTACTGAAGCAGATTTACGCGGAACTCAAATAACCCATACTGATTATGACTTTTTCTTCCCCTTTTCTATGGTTTCCTTTCTGCTCACGTTCCAAGTTCTGGTTTTCCTCAGGTATTTATAGATTAGTTGGGTGTATTAGTTTCGTGTAGATTTAACATCCTACCAATAAAGTCCCAATAACCCTCCTAGGCCTTTAGTATACAGAAAACAATGCTTCTGAATTAAAACTGCTTAATAGATGGAACTTGACAGTTTTTTTTTCAGGGCATCAGTTTAGAAATAACTCACCCCTGTGATGGCTGAGTTGATTTCCCCTTGTTGATCTTTGACACACTACGAGGTTTCCTTCCCTTTGGTGACTTTGACAATAGCTGAGAAAGATTCCTCAAAGATCAGGCCTGATAAAGAAAAGGATGCAACAGGTTGTGGAACTTGATAGGGAGTTTACCTGTTAGTGGGTGTTTATTCTTTTAAAACAGAAACGAGCTTGTCGTGAGTGGGATCGTGATGCACTCTTCACAGTTTACATTCCCAGACGTAGTTAAACAGAGATGGAGAAGGAGATGAGTTAGACATTAAAGAATCTCAGACCCGAAACAGAAGGGGAAGGAAAACTGAAACGATTTCTGAGGCCTCACCTTGACTGATGTTCAAACGTTTACTCGCAGGTGTTCCTGGCTAAGTCTTGGTGCATTCATAGAAGAAATACCCAGGGGAGTAGCTGCATGACAATGGGGCAGGATTTAGAAGCCATGAATCAGTATTTTTTGAACAGAAACATCGAAACCAGAATGATCCAGGGGTGAGTTTCTTTTTCCGATCAGAGCAGAAGGGATCTGTTGAAACAGAAGAACGGTCTTGAGTTTTGGCTTACCTTCACTCCCTAGCAACGCAACAGTAAGGGTTCTGGGCTTGCTGCTGTCGTGGGTATGCCAATGAGGAAGAGAGTGACTGAGGTAAGGACATAAATCAGAAGACAGAGGTGGGAAGAGATGGCATGCAGAGAAAAAAATAACTAAGCTGTTAGTGGGTGAGAGTTTCAAGGGGGGAATTTTGTGAAAGTTTGTGTGTTCAACTCTGAGGCATGGGAGTTTGAAACAGGGACAAATTCTGAGGCGCATGCAAGTATGCTTGTACAAACTTTGATGGAGGAAATGCCAATCCGTTGTCATTTTCTTTTGTCCGATCAGTAATAGTGTCAAGGGGGAAGACATGGGCTGTCGTGGGCAATGGGAAAAAGGAGGAAGAGTTTGATAATACAGAGGCCTGTTTGTTTATTTCCTCTTGTTTTTTTTGTTACCATAGCAACTTCAATATTAGTTTTAAATCGTTGGCATTAGTTACTGAGATCGAGCATAGCTCAACCGGTTAAAGCATTCACTAGGCATACGAGAGGTATGGGGTTCGAACCTCAGCGGGAGCGTTTCTGCTCTTTTTTTTGTATAAGTTATAAAAGCTTATTTATAAGTATGAGCGACTATATAATACGTCGCGTTTATAATTCCTTACGCGACTACTTTATTTTGTGACGTTATTAGTCATATGTATGTATGTATATATAAAAATATACACCCCTTTTATTTTGTCGCGTTTTAGTCATATATATATAACGATGCGACGTTACTATTTATTATGTACGACGTTATAGTATGATAACGTTTCGTATATGTATTTTTTTATAAACGTACATGTATAAGTACGTGACCGACATAGTATATAACGTTGCCATGTTTTCGGGCATGTATATATGCCCGCGCTAAATTTAATTTGTCATACGTTATCATATGTTCGAGTTATAAAACGCGTTTAATATTAGGGGTATTTCAACCAAGTCTCTCCAAGCTTAGAGCACGTTTTTGCTTAAAACTGCTCTTTTGGTGTTTCCTTATATTTTCTTTGATTAGAAATGTTTCTTAATGTTTCTAAGGCATTATTTAGCCTCCTTATATCTTAGTTTATCATTTAAACACCATATCTAAGTTTGGGGTATTTCATCTACTCATCCTGTCTAACTTGTTACAAACAGAAATAGGCAGAGATTATGACATCATATGAAAAATTGGCACAAAATTAAGTACAGATTTAACAAGGGTCAGCCTTCCAGTGAAGGATAAGGATTTCTCCTTCTAACCACTGATCCTATTTTGCACCTTATCAATCAAGTCCCTAAAGTGCTTACCCTGGGTTCTGCCACGGTAAATGTGAATACCTAGGTACGTACCTAGATTATCAGCAATAGGGATCCCAATACTCCTACTGAGACTAATTCTCTGATCAGGGCTTATATTCTTAGAAAACATAATGCGTGATTTATCAAGACTAACCTTTCCACCTGACATCTCACAGAACCCTAGAAGGGCAGTCATCATGTTAGAAAGGTTATCCTTAGAGGCAGACCCTAGTAATACTAGGTCATCAGCAAAAAGAGATGAGACAACTTAGGTCCATTCCTGCTGAGTCTAATGGCTTCCCATCTACCCTCTTGGGTAAAAATATCAATCATATGAGAAAGCCTTTCCATACAGAGAACAAAATATAAGGGGACAGGGGGTCACCTTGCCTAATACCTCTAGTAGGGAAAAATTGGGCAGATTCACTGCCATTCCATAAAACTTTCATTGAAACAGATTCTATACATGACATCACAAGCTCAATAAAGCTGGAAGGAAGATTAAGGCAGCTTAGGGTATCACGAATAAACCTCCAAGAAATCCTATCATAGGCTTTTTCCAGATCTATCTTAATAATTGCCCACCCTTTCTTGCTCTTCACTCTATTCATTGAATGAAAAATTTCTTGTATAATGATATGATTGTCCTGAATGCTTCTGCCAGGAACAAAACTGGTTTGAGTGGGATTAATAACTTCAGGAAGGAAAATTTAGATTCTGTTTGCAAGAATTTTGGATAAAATTTTATAGGTGACATTGCAAAGGGCTATAGGTCTGAAATCCTTCATCCAATCAGGTACCGGCAGTTTAGGAATCAAGTAGAGTAGTGTGGAGTTAATGATAGGTCAACTTTGTGAGAGCTAAAAGTATGCAGAATCAGGTCATAAACATCTTGCTTGAGAATCTCCCAATGGTTCTTAAAGAACCAAGCTTGGAACCCATCCGGGCCAGGGGCTTTAAAATTATTCATATTCATAATGATGTTATCAATTTCATCACATGAGGGGGATTTACCGTAGAGATCAAAAATAGCATCAGAGAGAATGGGAAAATTATGACGGACAGAAAGATAACGATCTGTGACTTCCTGCTTAAAGAGATTTCTATAATATTCAACAGCCAGCCCCATAAGGTTCTCCTCACCCGCAATAATATTACCCTCATCATCCTTCAGGGAGGTAACTTTCATTTTGGCTCTTTTAATCAGGGCCCTCCTATGGAAATAATTAGTATTCCTATCTCCAAATTGAATCAAGTTAACTCTTGCTTTCTGGTACCAGGGGATTTCCTCCCTACAGAGAATTGATTACAACTCATCTGACAGAGTATATTCTAGATTCCTAAGGAAGCTGGATTGGCCTTTTTCTAAGGCTTTCTGGATGCCCTCAAGTCTACGGAGAATTCTCCTTTTTTGGTTAAAAATAATACCAAAAACCGATTTATTCCAAATAGAGAGGGCACCAGACAAAGAACTCAGTTTATTAACAAGGGTACCATCAGGCATCCAATTATTAGTGATGAATAATGCATAATCAGGTTGGGTAGCCCAAGCAGCCAGGAATCTAAAAGGTTTAGAGATAGAAGCAGATGGGGTTTTTGGAATAGATGAGATAAAATAGGGGAATGATCAGAACCTGTCCTAGGAAGTATATAATACCAACTATCTGGAAAGTGGTCAAACCAGTCATGGGAAACAAGGGTTCTATCAAACTTTAAAAAAATTGATTTATTAGTCCAAGAGAAGGAGTTACCTTTACTAGGCAAATCAATAAGGCCATTAGATCTAACCCAGTTAGCAAAGGCCTTACTACCCCTATATTCAGAGCCCTAATACCACCTTACTTTTCATTGATCGAGAGAATGGAATTAAAATCGCCAGTTAAACACCAGAGATCCAAGAAATTACTCCTCAGAAAGTCTAATTCAGATGATTAAAGGTAGATATTTATCTTAGTAAAGTGAATAGTAGTTTTGCTTTACAACCTTTGTTTACTTAATAACTAATAAAGGTGGTGACTCACCTTGTAAAAACCGGCCCCCATTAAGTAACAAGGGTACTTAAGTCTTTGTTGACCAAATATCTCACTTATATGACTTATGTTATAAACTAGCTTAATTAATTTACTATTCACAAAACAAGGCACATTGTTGTGAAATTTTTGATTTCCCATTGATATAGACTTCCAAATGTGATACTATATAGTACACATGTTAATTAAAGAGTAATGATGGACATTTAGCCATTCAAAACTCATTTACAAGACAATTTTTCAAAAATGTGCTTTAAGACTCCTTAAAGCACATTTGTGTTTTAACTTGTTTTCAAGCTTGGTTTTCTTTGGTAATTGATTTAAAATGACCATTAGGATATTAATAAGGTCTTAGAACAATATTTGGGTACTCTCCCAAGTCTCTCCAAGCTTAGAGCACGTTTTTGCTTAAACTGCTCTTTTGGTGTTTCCTTATATTTTCTTTGATTAGAAATGTTTCTTAATGTTTCTAAGGCATTATTTAGCCTCCTTATATCTTAGTTTATCATTAAACACCATATCTAAGTTTGGGGTATTTCAATCTACCCCCCTTAAAAGAACTTTGTCCTCAAAGATCACATATGTGCTTAACCATTCACGGTACTCAATTCCCTTAATCTTAACGCCACATCTTATGTTTACATTCACACATCTCAAGACTCAAAGGTCAATCTCAAATACAATACATAAGTATTATACATAACTCAAACATAACACCAAAGTGTAGCACTTACACAATTCACATCTTAAACAACCAAACAAACGATAAACATGATCATTTCCAAACTCAAAAGCGAGGAAGCTCTACCCCCTTAAAAAGGGGTACGCCCTGTACCCTATATAGACGATCTAGTCAGTAAACAAAGAAGGGTACTTCGCCCTCATCTTATCCTCTAATTCCACGTGGCCTCTTCGACATCCTGGTTAGACCAGAGAACCTTCACCAGTCGCACTGACTTGTGGCGAGTGTCCCTAGTCTTACTGTCCAAAATTCTCTGAGGAGCTTCAACGGATCTCATATCGGTTCTAAGGTCAACCTCTCAGGTTCTAACACATGGGAGGGGTGGTGCATGTATTTCTTTAGCTGTGAAATGTGAAAAACAACATGCACTTTAACCAGTTCAGCAGGTAAATTCAACCTGTAAGCAACCGGGCCCACCCGCTCCGTAATCTCATAAGGACCAACAAATTTCAGGCTTAATTTGCCCTTCTGCCCAAACCTGAATACTCCCTTCATCGGTGAAACTCGCAGAAATACCTGGTCACCCACTGCGAACTCCAGGTCCCGTCGTCAAACATCAGCATACGACTTCTGCCTATCTTGAGCAGCTTTCATGTTCTCCCTGATTTGCTGAACTTCAGCCTTAACTTGCTCTAAGTACTCTGGTCCTATAATGACCGTCTCACTCGACTCATCCCAGCAGAGCGGTGTACGACATGGTCTACCGTACAACGCTTGAAAAGGCGCCATCTTGATCGAAGTGTGATAGCTGTTTTTGTATGAAAACTCGATCAGATGCAATTTGTCAATCCAACTGCCCTGGAAGTCTAAGGCACATGCTCTCATGTCCTCGAGTGTCTGAATAGTACGCTCAGTCTGACCATCTGTCTGAGGATGGAACGTGGTACTCAGCTTGAGTTCTGTACCCAACGCTTCCCTGGTAGCTCTCCAGTACCTCGAAAGGAATCTGGTATCTCTATCTGACATTATGGTCTTCGGTATCCCGTGATGTCTCATCATTTCTTTCTCAAATAACTCAGCTAATTGGTCACCTTCCAAGTATCCTTCATCGGTATGAATCGGGCTACTTTGGTAAGGCGATCCACCACCACCATATCATGTTGAGACCTCCCTAGCAGGTGGAAGCCCAACTACGAAGTCCATGGAGATATCATGGAACTTCCACTCCGGAACTGGCATCGACTGTACCATTCCACCTGGTCGTCGGTGCTCAATTTCAATTCACCTTCTGGCATGTGAGACACCTCAAGACGAACTCGGTAACATCTGTCTTCATCCCCGACCACCAGAAGTATCTCTTCATGTCTTTACATTTTAGAGGCTCCCGGATGGATGGAAACTGAAGAACAGTGTGATTCTCTAAGTATGCGTCTTTCAGATCTGTGTTGCCCCGTGGTATGCATAACCGGCCCTTAAGTCTGATCAGATCATCATCATGAAGTCTGAAGTCGTATTTCTGACTCTCAAAGGTACCATCTGTCAGCTTCTGCCTGACCTCTCTCATGTACTCATCTGTCCTCTGAGGCTCTCGCACCTCATCAACCAAGCTGGAGAAAAAAACTAGCGAATGGAGTGAGTGTGCTCAACGGCTCAGGGCATCTGCTACAACATTGGCCTTCCCCTCTTTGTATTGGAGGTCAATGTCATAGTCTTTCAGAAACTCTAACCATCTCCTCTGTCGAAGATTCAAGTCCTTCTGAGTGAATATATATATCTCAAACTCTTATGATCGGTGTAGATCGTTACACTAACCCCGTATAAGTAGTGGCGCCATATCTTCAAAGCGAAGACTACAGCTCCCAACTCTAAATCATGTGTGGGGTAGTTCTCCTCATGTTTCTTCAACTGGCGTGAGGCATATGCCACCACTTGCCATGTTGCATGAGCACACAACCCAGCCTCTGCCGGATGCATCACAATAAACCTCAAAGCCCTCTGTACCGTCTGGAATGGTCAGAACCGGTGCAGTGGTCAGTGAGTCCTTCAAGCTCTGAAATGATCTCTCACAGTCAACAGTCCATAAGAACGGTGCATCCTTCTTCATCAGACTGGTCATCGGTTTCGCGACCTTGCTGAAATCCCTAACGAACCTCCTGTAGTAACCTGCCAGACCGAGAAAGCTCCGGATGTCGGTAACAGTCTTCGGCCTTGGCCAAGTACGTACGGCATCAATCTTTGCTGGATCACTGAGATCCCAGCATCTGAGATGACATGACCTAGGAAAGAGACATGGTGAAGCCAAAACTCACATTTGGAGAACTTAGCGTATAGCTGGTTCTCCCTCAATATTTCCAATACTCTCCTCAGATGTTCCTCATGTTCAACCTTAGATTTCGAGTATATCAAAATGTCATCAATAAACACCACAACCGACTTGACCAGTTGCTCCCGGAACAAGCGGTTCATCAGATCCATAAACTTCGCCGGTGCATTCGACAAACCGAACGGCATCACTGTAAATTCATAGTGGTCGTATCGTGTCCAGAATGCCGTCTTCTCAATGTCTCCTTCCTTAATGGCTATCTGATGATACCCCGATCTGAGATCAATCTTGGAGAACACAGATGCTCCCTTCAACTGATCGAACAGATCGTCAATGCGGGGTAGTGGGTACTTATTCTTCACTGTCACAGCATTCAGCTCTCTGTAGTCGATGCAGAGGCGGAGACTACCATCCTTCTTCTTCACGAAGAGGACTGGCGCTCCCCATGGTGACACACTTGGTCTTATAAATCCCTTATCTAACAAATCTTTCAATTGTTCCTTTAACTCAGTCATTTCTGCCGGAGCCATACGGTATGGTGCCTTGGCTATTGGTCCGGTACCAGGTAGCAGCTCGATGGTGAACTCTACCTCCCGAGTGGGTGGCATGCCGGGCAGTTCCCGTGGAAATAATCGGGGAACTCCGACACTACTGGTAAGTCGGGGTCGAACTCAGGGTCTCTCTCTATGTCATGTACATAGCAGAGGTACACTTCTTCCTTTCTCTTCAATTCCTTATACATTGCCATGGCGGTGATGATCTTAGTCGAAGGCTCTCTGGGCCTCTCGGTATGATATTGTTACCCCAGACGGACTCCTGAGCAGCAATCTATGCTCGGCGCAGACACGTCCCTTGTGCCGCTCCAACCAGTTCATCCCGAAGATAACATCAAATCCTAGCTCACTGAACTCAATAAAACTACTGAAAGTCTTCCCCCTTAATTCTGACAATGGCTCCTCGGTAGTAGTGAGTACAACGAACCTTCTCCTTAGACGGGAGTGTAACCGTGAAGTCGGGTAGCTCATCAGCTCGGCTAGCCCCAACCTGCTCGTGAAAGATGCCGAGACAAAGGTATGCAAGGCCCTTGAGTCGAAGAGAACTGATCCCTCAATCCCATTGATAGGAAAGGTGCCGGTGAGGATAGTGCCGCTGGCGTCGGCCTGTGCCTCTGTAAGTATGCTTAATGCACCTTCCGTACCGAGTCCATAACCTAATTTGTTCACAAGCTTCATGAGTATTGATGGTATAACAAGAGTCGTAACAATTTATATGAACAACACTGTTATTTATTTATAACCATCCTGTTTACAACATGTGCTTCAATCTTACATCTCGTTCCTCATCTTATTAACATTACATGACTAATATTGTCTAAAGGTTAGGTTTAATCTTCCTGGTCTTATGTGTGTCGCATTGACTACTGCTGACGGTGCTGTATTCAGCTTGATTCTCTTAATCCCATGGTATAACATCCTTGATTCTCCTCCCATAATTAACACATCTCTAACTTAAGTACTAACTTATTCGCACGGTCCGCACGCTTCTGCTCGCCGTATAAAACTCTCTGCATCATCCCCAATGGACCAAGACACTACGGGTATCCCTCTTTCGAGAGACTCCGCTGTCTCGTCCTTATCCTGGTGTAGTCCAAGTCGCCCATCCTTCTCGTAGAAGTCTATAATGCAAATGTCTGCCTGAATGTCTGGAATCGGTTCAGCTTCCAATTGCTGAGCGATTTCCACGACTTGTGTAATAACTGGATGGAACTCTTCGGGTATTCACGGTGGTGAGACTCCATCTTGCATCCTCGTGGTTTGGTAGTTCTTGGCATACGGATTCCAATCCTTGCCCAAGCTGATCATTTTTAATTTCATCCTTGCTCCCCCTGGGTACTCCGGTGTGTAAAACCTCCCGGTCCCATTCCTTGTTGATTGCATCTTCTGATGATGGCTATTTGTGCTTCGGGTGTTAGGTATCCCCTTAATAAAATCATACCTGGGCAGATAACCTAACATTGTTCGGTTGGAAAGTCTATGGTTTCTATGGTTTCGATGTCGGTGTGCTCCGGGTTAGGTGTAGATGGTATTGGATAGCAGATGTTGAAGCTTCCTAAGGTGGCATTAGGTTATATCTTACTTAAGTTCTAATCTCATCTTATTCTTACTTAACTCAATTATTCACCAAACAAGCATGATAATGCGGTAAGCAGGTAGTTTTATTACTAAATGGTTATAGCGGTACCTGGCCTCGATGAGGGTTCAGGCTCATCGTCCCGGTCCACCATGTGTAGTGCGGGTCCCGACTTCTGGGTCACCCTTGGGTTCTTGTCCGCCTGCTGCACCTTCCTCTGACCGTCAGATCCAGCTCCCTGATCGGTCTTGCCCTTGCCCCTAGTATCGGGCCTATAGGCTCTACTAGCAGGGTTCCGATAGCACTCATACGCTCGGTGTCCGTACACCCCACAAAAGTTGCACTCCACCTTATTCCCCTTACAATCGAGCCTGGGGTGGTCCTTGTGACACCACCTACAGATGTAGCGTCGCTGGTAGCCACCACCGGCTCCCTTCTCAGTCTCAGATCATGATAATTCACAATATCAATACTTATCTCAAACGGTTACTAACTTGTTTCTTAACTCAATCAATACCAATCCCTTACCCTTTGGCGCCCTAGAGCGCAGGGGTGTAGCTGCGTAAGCATACGTCAACTTCAATGGCTCTTCCGGAGCCTTCTCCTTTTCCTCCTTCCCTTTTGGGTTCTGATTTTTTTGGACCTGAGGCTGGTACTTCTGTTTCTTGTACCCTCCTTGCCCTTGACTCTCGAGCTCTTACCAGCATTCTTCCTCTTAGCATTCTCTCGTCCCTCAGCTGGACGGTTATCTCAACCTTAGCAACGGCATGAGAGCACTCCTGCTTTCCACAGTATTAGTCACTCTTATTTCTCCATAATTTAAATCTTACTCATTACTTACTCAAATCTCAATCATTCTTATTACATGCAAGGTAGTGTAACTCGTCGGCCCCATGCCGTAGCGGAGTCGATGCTAAGCCCGCCATAGAAGCGGTCCACCAGGATCTGGTCTGAATACCCAAGACCTGGCATAAGACGGAGCAAGGCGGTGAACTCTGAGTAATACTCGTCCACCGTCATCTTGTCTGTCTGCTTAAGCGCATCCAACTGCAAGCGCTTCTTCATCTGGACATGGGCGGGGTAGTACTTTGCTCGTAGCAAGGCGGTGTACAGCTCCCAGACGAACTCTGGATTGGCCACATGCTCGGCCCTCACCAGCTTCCACCAATCGCCTGCCGCCCCCTTCAGGTAGAAAGCAGCTAGACGCACCTTGATCCCAGCAGGGACATCAAGGGTCTCGAAGGCGGTCTCCAGCTCGGAGATGTACGCCTCAAGCTTGGCGGGATCGGTCTCCCCCTTAAAATGTGCGGGTCGAAGATCTGCAAGACTCTTAACCCAATTTGGTTCCCTGGGTTGTGGCGGTGGAGGTGGTGCACCCACACCAGGCTGATAGCCCATGTGCCCTAATGCGGCAGCTACGATCTCTGCGATCATCTGCCCCTCAGGTATTCCTGAAGCATCATCACCTTGGTCGCGACCTCGGCTTCCTCTAGGACGTCCTGCCATCTGAACAAGCATAACTCACATTAGATTCGTATCCACCACTGTTTCGGTTAACGAATTTATAACGTCCGTAGACAGTAAAGACGATCCACACTTATTAGTGGTCATCTGACTCTACTCACTCTAACTTCTCACACCCTTAACCTATCACTTATTCCTTAACCTATATCCTAACTCGGTGGTTACTTAGGTCCGGTATTTCCTGATAGAGCGTAACTACGCTCTGATACCACTTTTGTAACACCCCATCCAAAGCCAATCGTGGTTATCGCAAACTGAACACTTAATCGAATTCGTCGCAGCGGAAATAATAAACACCTGGACCTTGCCACGGTCTGACCGTTAGAATATACCGGCTTATCACTTACAACACTTATCCAAAATAAATGACCAACCCAAAACATCACCATCCAAAATACCACAACCAACCGAGTACAAGTAGCTAAGTCATAATCACAACCTTACATCAGTTTAAATATAAATAGACGCGTGCACAAGCGCAACCCGTACTCAAAATAAACAGCCCATCCTAAGTCTAACCGCTCCTACTCTCGTAGTGCGTCCTCATGGGTCTCTTACCTGCAAGTGTAAAAACAGCCCCCAAAGGGGGTCAGCACGAATGCTGGTACACCCTCTCATGGCCCCCAAGCTAACGGGACTACGACGACTAATTGTCGATAGCATGGAAATTGATTACATACACAAGCATGATATGAAGTGCAATAACAATAACCACAATGAACATATATAGTTCACAAACAATGAACGACTCAAGTGTTCCCTTATCAAGTGGGTTAGTAACCCCCTCCTTAGTCCTCATTTCCTTAATCTCAATTCCTTACCTTACCTTAATCTTAATCTCAGTATACAAACCGTTCCTGGAAGGGAATGGTTGTAGCTTAATTCGAACCTGGGATTTAGGTGATCCCACTGCACCATCTTAATGCCACCTACTCTGGACGGGAGTCCAGCGTAGCTGAGCCGGCAACCGGCCCTAGGCTACAAGTCCGAAGACAAGTCCTTAAGCGGCGGATCTGATTCAGATACCGTCCCCTTTCCTTAGCATGCATGACCGGAGTTCGGTCCCGGGTTTCCTCACTCAAGTTCCAGTTAGTAGAAATCTTAATCACCATGTGCTAGCTAAGCCTTAACGGGCATTAACCAACAACCACCAAAACTTAACTCTTATTCTTAACTCAGTAAGTACTAAACTTGGTTAGTAACAATCTCAAGTCTCGCGGGTTAGTGTAAAGATAACACATACACAACGAGACAAATATAACCGGTTGTATGCTTTATCTTGTTTTAGTCATAGCAATAAAACAGATAGCACACAAGCCGAGGGACACCTCGTTAGTAAGCAGGTCACAAGAAAGATTGTACCGTTCACCGTCGATCGTCGTTTGTTTAACCTTCTCCGGGGGGTCCCAATTCACAAACCTAAAACATTGATTCGTTTTTAGGCCATTAGTTATTTGCACCTTAATTAACTCACTTAGTCCCTAAAGATTACCATTAAATATCCTCTTAAGTCCTTACCACTTACCCTTTTAAACTTAATCTTTTTAAAATTAAGGTTCTTACTTAACTTAACTTAATCCCGTAGGTTCTTAGGGTCCTAATCATTACTACCCTACCAATGGCATACCTTATTACCAATTATCCTCCTTAGAATTTAAAATTTCTTTTTTTTTAATTTTTAGGCTCGACCGAACTTCCGACCGACCTTACCCAAGGTCGGTCATTCCAGAACATATTACCGCTTGAAAATGCTACCCCGACCGACCTTGCAAGTCCGGTCCCCAAGGTCGGTCCATTCCCGAGAGTTTTCCCCGAGGGAAATTTAAGCTCGACCGAAATTGCCAAGTCCGGTCCCATGTTCGGTCGATTCCAGAGACTTATTACCGTACAAAATTCTAGGCATGACCGACCTTGCAAGTCCGGTCCCCAAGGTCGGTCCATTCCAGACACTTAGTTCCTTCACAAAATACAAGCCCGACCGAACTTGTAAGTCCAGTCCTATGTTCGGTCGATTCCAGAAACTTTCTCCGGTAGTGTAAATGAGCTCGACCGACCTTGCAGGTCCGGTCCCTAAGGTCGGTCGGCTCCAGAACCTTGTTTCTAAATTCTCTTTTAACTCCAAACTTCTCCTCATATATCCCAAAATGTTATAACCTCATTTGGGCACCTCAAATACACCTTAAGCCAACCACTAAACACTTTAAATCACTCACCAACATCCACTTAAATCATTATGCATTTTTCCTTGTAACCATGCCAACACTTGTAACATTTTCCACTAGGTTTCTAGGTGGTGGTTCATACCTAATGTAACCACTATGCCAAATGTTTCCCCACCACTATAACATCATCTCCCAAGCATCTTTCACCATCTAAAACTCTTTTATGCATTTACTTAAAGTTCCTTCACAAGCTTATGCTTCCATCCATCAACACATTATTTCCTTTCTAGTTGTTTACCAACATTTGCCTAAGTCCTAGATACTCAAATACATTCTCCTGATTCCTAAATCCTTCATAGTGATGCCTAAGTCATTATAGCTCATTAAAACACTTTATCTCACCCCTTTTTCATCAAAACAACCTCTAAAACTTCCTAGTACTTCCTTTCATTAAATCTCCTTAGAACATCTTAAACACTTAAGTTCTCCTTTAAATTTTGCCATGGGTTCTCTAGTATAGTACATCCTAACACTTGGTTTTTCTCCATCAAACAACCAATATCACTCAAATTCTCATCACAACACCTTAACACACAATTTACACCAAGACTACACCACAACATCATATAGTGCACAAACTTAAATGCTTGGCACTTAGGCCCTTAAGTGACAATAATCTTAACCACTGAATCTCCACATATATTGCCTTTAACCTGCGAATAACACAACAAGGCTCCCATTGAAATAAAATGCTTCTTGTAATTCATTTCAACATTGTTTGACTATCTCTTTTCTCATTGGCTCCTTAGTCACAAGTTCTCAAACATAGTCATTGTTTCTCCTAGGTCATATAAACCCTTTTCTAATGTAAACTCTACACTAAACTCATCACATATCTAAATCCCATTCCCTTAAACAATAAAACACCTTAAGGTAAGTAATTTACCTTGTTCTTTACAAGCTTTAAAAACTTTCTTCCTTAGGTTTTTCCTTGCTCAATCTCGGTCACCAATATATATCTCCTTGCCAATGTTCTAACCAATATCCAATGACTCCAATGAGTACTAGATAATACATTAACCCTAAGGAACAAACCCTAGGTTAAAAATGTGCTTTAAGGTATTAAGGTGATTGTTTTACCTTGGTTTCTCAAGACAAGCTTGGATATGAAGCAAGAAGGACCTCCTCAATCCTTTGAAGAGTAGAAACAAGCTAGAACAAAGCATTTAAAATGAAGCCTCATGAGCATACATTTTCGGTCAAGAAGAAAAGTGATGGAAACCTAGATTTTCTTACACTTTCTTTACCTTAAGAGAATGGAGAAGCCAATGGAGTCTCCAAACTTGAATTTCCTCCTCTAATGGTGGTTTGGCTTGGCACCAAATCAAAGCTCTTGGAATTTTGAAAAGATAGAAAGAGAGAGCTTGAGCTAACTAAGAGGAATATGTAATTTGTTTTGGTTTTGGAGCTAAAATGAGTAAGTTGTGTGCAAGAGAAGGTGGAGCTAGCATGGAGATGTGCTTCATGTTAATGGAGAAGGGAGAGAGCTTGAGATGGGAACAAGAGAGAATGAAGAGGTGAGGAGAGAGATGATTAAAGGTAAGATATTTATCTTTGTAAAGTGAATAGTAGTTTTGCTTTATAACTCTTTGTTTACTTAATAACTAATAAAGGTGGTGACTCACCTTGTAAAATCCGGCCCCCATTAAGTAACA
Organism: Limonium bicolor; assembly: GCA_023374045.1. Lineage (NCBI taxonomy): Eukaryota > Viridiplantae > Streptophyta > Magnoliopsida > Caryophyllales > Plumbaginaceae > Limonium > Limonium bicolor. The sequence continues at coordinate 9,139,782 of CM041781.1, read as the reverse complement.
AGGGTACTTAAGTCTTTGTTGACCAAATATCTCACTTATATTGACTTATGTTATAAACTAGCTTAATTAATTTACTATTCACAAAACAAGGCACATTGTTGTGAAATTTTGATTTCCCATTGATATAGACTTCCAAATGTGATACTATATAGTACACATATTAATTAAAGAGTACTGATGGACATTTAGCCATTCAAAACTCATTTACAAGACAATTTTTCAAAATGTGCTTTAAGACTCCTTAAAGCACATTTTGTGTTTTAACTTGTTTTCAAGCTTGGTTTCTTGGGTAATGATTGATTTAAAATGTCCATTAGGATATTACTAAGGTCTTAGAACAATATTTGGGTACTCTCCCAAGTCTCTCCAAGCTTAGAGCACGTTTTTGCTTAAACTGCTCTTTTGGTGTTTCCTTATATTTTCTTTGATTAGAAATGTTTCTTAATGTTTCTAAGGCATTATTTAGCCTCCTATATCTTAGTTTATCATTTAAACACCATATCTAAGTTGGGGTTTCATCTACTCATCCTGTCTAACTTGTTACAAACAGAAATAGGCAGAGATTGTGACATCATATGAAAAATTGGCACAAAATTAAGTACAGATTTAACAAGGGTCAGCCTTCCAGCGAAGGATAAGGATTTCTCCTTCTAACCACTGATCCTATTTTGCACCTTATCAATCAAGTCCCTAAAGTGCTTACCCTGGGTTCTGCCACGGTAAATGTGAATACCTAGGTACTTACCTAGATTATCAGCAATAGGGATCCCAATACTCCTACTGAGACTAATTCTCTGATCAGGGCTTATATTCTTAGAAAACATAATGCGTGATTTATCAAGACTAACCTTTCCACCTGACATCTCACAGAACCCTAGAAGGGCAGTCATCATGTTAGAAAGGTTATCCTTAGAGGCAGACCCTAGTAATACTAGGTCATCAGCAAAAAAGAGATGAGACAACTTAGGTCCATTCCTGCTGAGTCTAATGGCTTCCCATCTACCCTCTTGGGTAAAAATATCAATCATATGAGAAAGCCTTTCCATACAGAGAACAAAAATATAAGGGGACAGGGGGCACCTTTCCTAATACCTCTAGTAGGGAAAAATTGGGCAGATTCACTACCATTCCATAAAACTTTCATTAAACAATTCTATACATGACATCACAAGCTCAATAAAGCTGGAAGGAAGATTAAGGCAGCTTTGGGTATCACGAATAAACCTCCAAGAAATCCTATCATAGGCTTTTTCCAGATCTATCTTAATAACTGCCCACCCTTTCTTGCTCTTCACTCTATTCATTGAATGAAAAATTTCTTGTATAATGATATGATTGTCCTGAATGCTTCTGCCAGGAACAAAACTGGTTTGAGTGGGATTAATAACCTCAGGAAGGAAAATTTAGATTCTGTTTGCAAGAATTTTGGATAAAATTTTATAGGTGACATTGCAAAGGCTATAGGTCTGAAATCCTTCATCCAATCAGGTACCAGCAGTTTAGGAATCAAGCATAGTAGTGTGGAGTTAATGATAGGGTCAACTTTGTGAGAGCTAAAAGTATGCAAAATCAGGTCATAAACATCTTGCTTGAGAATCTCCCAATGGTTCTTAAAGAACCAAGCTTGGAACCCATCCGGGCCAGGGGCTTTAAAATTATTCATATTCATAATGATGTTATCAATTTCATCACATGAGGGGGATTTACCGTAGAGATCAAAAATAGCATCAGAGAGAATGGGAAAATTATGACGGACAGAAAGATAACGATCTGTGACTTCCTGCTTAAAGAGATTTCTATAATATTCAACAGCCAGCCCCATAAGGTTCTCCTCACCAATATATACTCATCATCCTTCAGGAGGTAACTTTCATTTTGGCTCTTTTAATCAGGGCCCTCTATGGAAATAATTAGTATTCCTATCTCCAAATTGAATCAAGTTAACTCTTACTTTCTGGTACCAGGGGATTTCCTCCCAACAGAGAATTGATTCCAACTCATCTGACAGAGTATATTCTAGATTCCTAAGGAAGCTGGATTGGCCTTTTTCTAAGGCTTTCTGGATGCCCTCAAGTCTACGGAGAATTCTCCTTTTTTGGTTAAAAATAATACCAAAAACCGATTTATTCCAAATAGAGAGGGCACCAGACAAAGAACTCAGTTTATTAACAAGGGTACCATCAGGCATCCAATTATTAGTGATGAATAATGCATAATTAGGTTGGGTAGCCCAAGCAGCCTGGAATCTAAAAGGTTTAGAGATAGAAGCAGATGGGGTTTTTGGAATAGATGAGATAAAATAGGGGAATGATCAGAACCTGTCCTAGGAAGTATATAATACCAACTATCTGGAAAGTGGTCAAACCAGTCATGGGAAACAAGGGTTCTATCTAACTTAAAAAAAATTGATTTATTAGTCCAAGAGAAGGAGTTACCTTTACTAGGCAAATCAATAAGGCCATTTGATCTAACCCAGTTAGCAAAGGCCTACTACCCCTTTTCAGAGCCCTAATACCACCTTACTTTTCATTGATCGAGAGAATGGAATTAAAATCGCCAGTTAAACACCAGAGATCCGAGAAATTACTCCTCAGAAAGTCTAATTCAGATGATTAAAGGTAAGATATTTATCTTTGTAAAGTGAATAGTAGTTTTGCTTTATAACTCTTTGTTACTTAATAACTAATAAAGGTGGTGACTCACCTTGTAAAAACCGGCCCCCATTAAGTAACAAGGGTACTTAAGTCTTTGTTGACCAAATATCTCACTTATTGACTTATTTATAAACTAGCTTAATTAATTTACTATTCACAAAACAAGGCACATTGTTGTGAAATTTTTGATTTCCCATTGATATAGACTTCCAAATGTGATACTATATAGTACACATGTTAATTAAAGAGTAATGATGGACATTTAGCCATTCAAAACTCATTTACAAGACAATTTTTCAAAAATGTGCTTAAGACTCCTTAAAGCACATTTGTGTTTTAACTGTTTTAAGCTTGGTTTTCTTGGGTAATTGATTTAAAATGACCATTAGGATATTACTAAGGTTTAGAACAATATTTGGGTACTCTCCCAAGTCTCTCCAAGCTAAGATCACGTTTTGCTTAAATGCTCGTTTGGTGTTTCCTTATATTTTCTTTGATTAGAAATGTTTCTTAATGTTTCTAAGGCATTATTTAGCCTCCTTATATCTTAGTTTATCATTTAAACACCATATCTAAGTTTGGGGTATTTCAATCTACCCCCCTTAAAAGAACTTTGTCCTCAAAGTTCACATTGCTTAACCATTCACGGTACTCAATTCCCTTTATCTAACGCCACATCTTATGTCACATTCACACATCTAAGACTCAAAGGTCAATCTCAAATACAATACATAAGTATTATACATAACTCAAAATTAACACCAAAGTGTAGCAACTTACACAAATTCACATCTTAAACAACCAAACAAACGACAAACATGATCGTTCCTAACTCAAAAGCGAGGAAGCTCTACCCCCTTAAAAAGGGGTACACCCCGTACCCTATATAGACGATCTAGTCAGTAAACAAAGAAGGGTACTTCGCCCTCATCTTATCCTCTAATTCCACGTGGCTCTTCGACATCCTGGTTAGACCAGAGAACCTTCACCAGTCGCACTGACTTGTGGCGAGTGTCCCTAGTCTTACTGTCCAAGAATCTCTGAGGAGCTCCACGGATCTCATATTCGGTTCTAAGGTCAACCTCTCAGGTTCTAACACATGGGAGGGGTGGTGCATGTATTTTTTAGCTGTGAAACGTGAAAAACATCATGCACTTTACCCAGTTCAGCAGGTAAATTCAACTTGTAAGCAACCGGGCCCACCCCTCCGTAATCTCATAAGGACCAACAAATTTCAGGCTTAATTTGCCCTTCTACCAAACCTGAATACTCCCTTCATCGGGTGAAACTCGCAGAAATACCTGGTCGCCCACTGCGAACTCCAGGTCCCGTCGTCGAACATCAGCATACGACTTCTGCCTATCTTGAGCAGCTTTCATGTTCTCCCTGATTTGCTGAACTTCAGCCTTAACTTGCTCTAAGTACTCTGGACCTATAATGACCGTCTCACTCGATCATCCCTGCAGAGCGGTGTACGACATGGTCTACCGTACAACGCTTGAAAAGGTGCCATCTTGATCGAAGCGTGATAGCTGTTTTTGTATGAAAACTCGATCAGATGCAATTTGTCATCCAACTGCCCTGGAAGTCTAAGGCACATGCTCTCAGCATGTCCTCGAGTGTCTGAATAGTACGTCGTCTAACCATCTGTTGAGGATGGAACGCGGGTACTCAGCTTGAGTTCTGTACCCAACGCTTCCCTGGTAGCTCTCCAGTACTCGAAAGGAATCTGGTATCTCTATCTGACATTATGGTCTCGGGTATCCCGTCATGTCTCATGATTTCTTTCTCAAATAACTCAGCTAATTTGGTCACCTTCCAAGTATCCTTCATCGGTATGAATCGGGCTACTTTGGTAAGGCGATCCACCACCACCCATATCATGTTGAGACCTCCCCTAGCAGGTGGAAGCCCAACTACGAAGTCCATGGAGATATCATGGAACTTCCACTCCGGAACTGGCATCGACTGTACCATTCCGCCTGGTCGTCGGTGCTCAAATTTCACCTTCTGGCATGTGAGACACCTCAAGACGAACTCGGTAACATCTGTCTTCATCCCCGACCACCAGAAGTATCTCTTCATGTCTTTATACATTTTAGAGGCTCCCGGATGGATGGAAACTGAAGAACAGTGTGATTCTCTAAGTATGCGGTCTTTCAGATCTGTGTGCCCGTGGTATGCATAACCGGCCCTTAAGTCTGATCAGATCATCATCATGAAGTCTGAAGTCGTATTTCTGACTCTCAAAGGTACCATCTGTCAGCTTCTGCCTGACCTCTCTCATGTACTCATCTGTCCTCTGAGGCTCTCGCACCTCATCAACCAAGCTGGAGAAAGAAACTAGCGAATGGAGTGAGTGTGCTCGACGGCTCAGGGCATCTGCTACAACATTGGCCTTCCCCTCTTTGTATTGGAGGTCAATGTCATAGTCTTTCAGAAACTCTAACTATCTCCTCTGTCGAAGATTCAAGTCCTTCTGAGTGAATATATATATCTCAAACTCTTATGATCGGTGTAGATCGTTACACTAACCCCGTATAAGTAGTGGCGCCATATCTTCAAAGCGAAGACTACAGCTCCCAACTCTAAATCATGTGTGGGGTAGTTCTCCTCATGTTTCTTCAACTGGCGTGAGGCATATGCCACCACCTTGCCATGTTGCATGATCACGCAACCCAGCCCTCTGCCGGATGCATCACAATAAACCTCAAAGCCCTCTGTACCGTCTGGAATGGTCAGAACCGGTGCATGGTCAGTGAGTCCTTCAAGCTCTGAAATGATCTCTCACAGTCAACAGTCCATAAGAACGGTGCATCCTTCTTCATCAGACTGGTCATCGGTTTCGCGACCTTGCTGAAATCCCTAACGAACCTCCTATAGTAACCTGCCAGACCGAGAAAGCTCCGGATGTCGGTAACAGTCTTTGGCCTTGGCCAAGTACGTACGGCATCAATCTTTGCTGGATCCACTGAGATCCCAGCATCTGAGATGACATGACCTAGGAAAGAGACCTGGTCAAGCCAAAACTCACATTTGGAGAACTTGGCGTATAGCTGGTTCTCCCTCAATATTTCCAATACTCCTCAGATGTTCCTCATGTTCAACCTTAGATTTCGAGTATATCAAAATGTCATCAATAAACACCACAACCGACTTGTCCAGTTGCTCCCGGAACAAGCGGTTCATCAGATCCATAAACTTCGCCGGTGCGTTCGACAAACCGAACGGCATCACTGTAAATTCATAGTGGTCGTATCGTGTCCGGAATGCCGTCTTCTCAATGTCTCCTTCCTTAATGGCTATCTGATGATACCCCGATCTGAGATCAATCTTGGAGAACACAGATGCTCCCTTCAACTGATCGAACAGATCGTCAATGGGGTAGTGGGTACTTATTCTTCACTGTCACAGCATTCAGCTCTATAGTCGATGCAGAGGCGAGACTACCATCCTTCTTCTTCACGAAGAGGACTGGCGCTCCCCATGGTGACACACTTGGTCTTATAAATCCCTTATCTAACAAATCTTTCAATTGTTCCTTTAACTCAGTCATTTCTGCCGGAGCCATACGGTATGGTGCCTTGGCTATTGGTCCGGTACCAGGTAGCAGCTCGATGGTGAACTCTACCTCCCGAGTGGGTGGCATGCCGGGCAGTTCCCGTGGAAATAAGTCGGGGAACTCCGACACTACCGGTAAGTCGGGGTCGAACTCAGGGTCTCTCTCTATGTCATGTACATAGCAGAGGTACACTTCTTCCTTTCTCCTCAATTCCTTATACATTGCCATGGCGGTGATGATCTTAGTCGAAGGCTCTCTGGGCCTCTGGCGGTATGATATTGTTACCCCAGACGGACTCCTGAGCAGCAATCTATGCTCGGCGCAGAGGATACGTCCCTTGTGCCGCTCAACCAGTTCATCCCGAAGATAACATCAAATCCTAGCTCACTGAACTCAATAAAACTGACTGGAAAGTCTTCCCCTTAATTCTGACAATGGCTCCTCGGTAGTAGTGAGTGCAACGAACCTTCTCCTTAGACGGGAGCGTAACCGTGAAGTCGGTAGCTCATCAGCGTCTAGCCCCAACCTGCTCGCGAAAGATGTCGAGACAAAGGTATGCGAGGCCCCTAAGTCGAAGAGAACTGATGCCTCAATCCCATTGATCGGAAAGGTGCCGGTGAGGAATGCCGCTGGCGTCGGCCTGTGCCTCTGTAAGTATGCTTAATGCACCTTCCGTACCGAGTCCATAACCTAATTGTGTTCACAAGCTTCATGAGTATTGATGGTATAACAAGAGTCGTAACAATTTATATGAACAACACTGTTATTTTATTTATAACCATCCTGTTTACAACATGTGCTTCAATCTTACATCTCGTTCCTCATCTTAGTCTAACATTACATGACTAATATTGTCTAAAGGTTAGGTTTAATCTTCCTGGTCTTATGTGTGTCGCATTGACTACTGCTGACGGTGCTGTATTCAGCTTGATTCTCTTAATCCCATGGTATAACATCCTTGATTCTCCTCCCATAATTAACACATCTCCTGACTTAAGTACTAACTTATTCGCACGGTCCGCACGCTTCTGCTCGCCGTATAAAAACTCTACATCATCCCAATGGACCAAGACACTACGGGTATCCCTCTTTCGAGAGACTCCGCTATCTCGTCCTTATCCTGGTGTAGTCCAAGTCTCCATCCTTCTCGTAGAAGTCAATAATGCAAATGTCTGCCTGAATGTCTGGAATCGGTTCAGCTTCCAATTGCTGAGCGATTTCCACGACTTGTGTAATAACTGGATGGAACTCTTCGGGTATTCACGGTGGTGAGACTCCATCTTGCATCCTCGTGGTTTGGTAGTTCTTGGCATACGGATTCCAATCCTTGCCCAAGCTCATCATTTTTAATTTCATCCTTGCTCCCCCTGGGTACTCCGGTGTGTAAAAACCTCCCGGTCCCATTCCTAGTTGATTGCATCTTTGATGATGGCTATTTGTGCTTCGGGTGTCAGGTATCCCCTTAATAAAATCATACCTGGGCGGATAACCTGACATTGTTCGGTTGGAAAGTCTATGGTTTCGATGTCGGTGTGCTCCGGGTTAGTGTAGATGGTATTGGATAGCAGATCTTGAAGCTTCCTAAGGTGGCAGTAGGTTATATCTTACTTAAGTTCTAATCTCATCTTATTCTTACTTAACTCAATTATTCACCAAACATGCATGATAATGCGGTAAGCTGGTAGTTTTATTACTAAATGGTTATAGCGGTACCTGGCCTCGATGAGGGTTCAGGCTCATCGTCCCGGTCCACCATGTGTAGTGTGGGTCCCGACTTCTGGGTCACCCTTGGGTTCTTGTCTGCCGCCTGCTGCATCTTCCTCTGACCGTCAGATCCAGCTCCCTGATCGGTCTTGCCCTTGCCCCTAGTATCGGGCCTATAGGCTCTGCTAGCAGGGTTCCGGTAGCACTCATACGCTCGGTGTCCGTACACCCCACAAAAGTTGCACTCCACCTTATTCCCCTTACAATCGAGCCCGGGGTGGTCCTTGTGACACCAACTACAGATGTAGCGTTGCTGGTAGCCACCACCGGCTCCCTTCTCAGTCTCAGATCCTGATAATTCATAATATCAATACTCATATCTCAAACGGTTACTAACTTGTTTCTTAACTCAATCAATACCAATCCCTTACCCTTTGGCGCCCTAGAGCGCAGGGTGTGTGCTGCGTAAGCATACGTCAACTTCAATGGCTCTTCCGGAGCCTTCTCCTTTTCCTCCTTCCCTTTTGGGTTCTGATTTCTGGGCCTGAGGCTGGTACTTGTTTCTTGTACCCTCCTTGCCCTTGACTCTCCGAGCTCTTACCAGCATTCTTCCTCTTAGCATTCTCCTCGTCCCTCAGCTGGACGGTTATCTCAACCTTAGCAGCGGCATGATAGCACTCCTGCTTTCCACAGTATTAGTCACTCTCATTTTTCCATGATCTAAATCTTACTCATTACTTACTCAAATCTCAATCATTCTTATTACTGCAAGGTAGTGTAACTCGTCGGCCCCATGCCGTAGCGGAGTCGATGGCTAAGCCCGCCATAGAAGCGGTCCACCAGGATCTGGTCTGAATACCCAAGACCAGGCAGAAGACGGAGCAAGGCGGTGAACTCTGAGTAATACTCGTCCACCGTCATCTTGTCTGTCTGCTTAAGCGCATCCAACTGCAAGCGCTTCTTTCTGGACATGGGCTGGGGGGTAGTACTTTGCTCGTAGCAAGGCGGTGTACTGCTCCCAGCCGAACTCTGGATTGGCCACATGCTCGGCCCTCACCAGCTTCCACCAATCGCCTGCCGCCCCCTTCTGTAGAAAGCAGCTAGGCACACCTTGATCCCAGCAGAGACATCAAGGGTCTCGAAGGTGGTCTCCAGCTCGGAGATGTACGCCTCAAGCTTGGCGGGGGTCTCCCCCTTAAAATGTGCGGGTCGAAGATCTGCAAGACTCTTCACCCAATTTGGTTCCCTGGGTTGTGGCGGTGGAGGTGGTGCACCCACACCAGGCTGATAGCCCATGTGCCCTAATGCGGCAGCTACGATCTCTGCGATCGTCTGCCCCTCAGGTATTCCTGAAGCATCATCACCTTGGCGCGACCTCGGCTTCCTCTAGGACATCCTGCCATCTGAACAAGCATAACTCACATTAGATTCGTATCCACCACTGTTACGGTTAACGAATTTATAACGTCCGTAGACGGTAAAGACGATCCACACTTATTAGTGGTCATCTGGACTCTACTCACTCTAACATTCTCACACCCTTAACCATCACTTACTTCCTAACCTATATCCGTAACTCGGTGGTTACTTATGTCCGAGTATTCTGATAGAGGAACTACGCTGATACCACTTTGGTAAACACCCCATCAAAGCCAATCGTGGTTATCGCAAACTGTAACACTTAATCGAATTCGTCGCAGGGAAATAATAAACACCTGGACCTTGCCACGGTCTGATCGTTAGAATATACCGGCCTTATCAATTACAACACTTATCAACAATAAATGACCAACCCAAAACATCACCATCAAAATACCACAACCAACCGAGTACAAGTAGCTAAGCTAAATCACAACCTTACTCAGTTTAAATATAAACAGAGGGTGCACAAGCGCAACCCGTACTCAAATAAACAGCCCATCCTAAGTCTCAACCGCTCTACTCTCGTAGTGCGTCCTCATGGGTCTCTTACCTGCAAGTGTAAAAACGCCCCCAAAGGGGGTCAGCACGAATGCTGGTACCCTCCTCATGGCCCCCAAGCTAACGGGACGCCGACGACTAATTGCGATAGCATGGAAATTGATTACACACAAGCAGATATGTTTGAAGTGCAATAACAATAACCACAGATGAACATATATAGTTCACAAACAATGAACACTCAAGCGTTCACCTTATCAAGTGGGTTAGTAACCCCCTCCTTAGTCCTATTTCCTTAAAACTCAGTCCTTACCTTACCTTAATCTAATCTCAACTTAATCTCAGTATACAAACCGTTTCCTGGAAGGGAATGGTTGTAGCTTAATTCGAACCTGGGATTTAGGTGATCCCACCGCCACCATCTTAATGCACACCTATATGGACGGGAGTCCAGCGTAGCTGAGCGGCAAACCGGCCCTAGGCTACAAAGTCGAAGACAAGTCCTTAAGCGGAGGGCGGAATCGATTCAGATACAGTCCCCCTTTCCTAGCATGCGATGACGGAGTTCGTCCCGGGTTTCCTCACTCAAGTTCCAGTTAGTAGAGAAAAATAATCACCATGTGCTAGCTAAGCCTTAACGGGCATTAACCAAAAAACCACCAAAACACCAAACGTAACTCTTATTCTTAACTCAGTAAGTACTAAACTTGGTTAGTAACAATCTCAAAGTCTCGCGGGTTAGTGCAAAGATTACACATACACAACGAGAACCAAATATACCCGGTTGTATGCTTATCTTGTTTTAGTCCATAGCATAAAAAAGATAGCCACACAAGACGAGGGACACCTCGTTAGCAAGCAGGTCCACAAGAAAGATTGTACCGTTCACCGTCGATGTCGTTTTTTTTAACCTTCTCCGGGGGTCCAATTCACAAACCTAAAACATTTGATTCGTTTTTTAGGCCATTAGTTATTGACACCTTAATTAACTCACTTAGTCCCCTAAAGTTCCCAATTAAATATCCTCTTAAGTCCTTACCACTTACCTTTTAAAACTTAATCTTTTTAAACATTTAAGGTTACTTAACTTAACGTATCCCGTAGGTTCTTAGGGTCCTAATCATTTACTACCCTACCAATGGCATACCTTATTACCAATTATCCTCCTTAGAATTTAAAATTTCTTTTTTTTTTAATTTTTAGGCTCGACCGAACTTCCGATCGACCTTACCCAAGGTCGGTCCATTCCAGAACATATTACCGCTTGAAAATGCTACCCTGACCGACCTTGCAAGCCCGGTCCCCAAGGTCGGTCCATTCCCGAGAGTTTTCCCCGAGGGAAATTTAAGCTCGACCGAACTTGCCAAGTCCGGTCCCATGTTCGGTCGATTCCAGAGACTTATTACCGTACAAAATTCTAGGCATGACCGACCTTGCAAGTCCGGTCCCAAGGTCGGTCCATTCCAGAGACTTAATTCCTTCACAAAATACAAGCCCGGCCGAACTTGTAAGTCCGGTCCTATGTTTGGTCGATTCCAGAAACTTTCTCCGGTAGTGTAAATTGAGCTCGACCGACCTTGCAGGTCCGGTCCCTAAGGTCGGTCGGCTCCAGAACCTTGTTTCTAAATTCTCTTTTAACTCCAAACTTCTCCTCATATATCCCAAAATGTTATAACCTCATTTGGGCACCTCAAATACACCTTAAGCCAACCACTAAACACTTTAAATCACTCACCAACATCCACTTAAATCATTATGCATTTTTCCTTGTAACCATGCCAACACTTGTAACATTTTCCACTAGGTTTCTAGGTGGTGGTTCATACCTAATGTAACCACTATGCCAAATGTTTCCCCACCACTATAACATCATCTCCCAAGCATCTTTCACTCTTTCACCATCTAAAACTCTTTTATGCATTTACTTAAAGTTCCTTCACAAGCTTATGCTTCCATCCATTAACACATTATTTCCTTTCTAGTTGTTTACCAACATTTGCCTAAGTCCTAGATACTCAAATACATTCTCTTGATTCCTAAATCCTTCATAGTGATGCCTAAGTCATTATAGCTCATTAAAACACTTTATCTCACCCCTTTTTCATCAAAACAACCTCTAAAACTTCCTAGTACTTCCTTAGTCATTAAATCTCCTTAGAACATCTTAAACACTTAAGTTCTCCTTTAAATTTTGCCATGGGTTCTCTAGTATATAGTACATCCTAACACTTGGTTTTTCTCCATCAAACAACCAATATCACTCAAATTCTCATCACAACACCTTAACACACAATTTACACCAAGACTACACCACAACATCATATAGTGCACAAACTTAAATGCTTGGCACTTAGGCCCTTAAGTGACAATAATCTTAACCACTGAATCTCCACATATATTTGCCTTTAACCTGCGAATACACACAACAAGGCTCCCATTGAAATAAAATGCTTCTTGTAATTCATTTCAACATTGTTTGACTATCTCTTTTCTCATTGGCTCCTTAGTCACAAGTTCTCAAACATAGTCATTGTTTCTCCTAGGTCATATATAACCCTTTTCTAATGTAAACTCTACACTAAACTCATCACATATCTAAATCCCATTCCCTTAAACAATAAAACACCTTAAGGTAAGTAATTTACCTTGTTCTTTACAAGCTTTAAAAACTTTCTTCCTTAGGTTTTTCCTTGCTCAATCTCGGTCACCAATATATATCTCCTTGCCAATGTTCTAACCAATATCCAATGACTCCAATGAGTACTAGATAATACATTAACCCTAAGGAACAAACCCTAGGTTAAAAATGTGCTTTAAGGTATTAAGGTGATTGTTTTACCTTGGTTTCTCAAGACAAGCTTGGATATGAAGCAAGAAGGACCTCCTCAATCCTTTGAAGAGTAGAAAACAAGCTAGAACAAAGCATTTAAAATGAAGCCTCATGAGCATACATTTTCGGTCAAGAAGAAAAGTGATGGAAACCTAGATTTTCTTACACTTTCTTTACCTTAAGAGAATGGAGAACCAATGGAGTCTCCAAACTTGAATTTCCTCCTCTAATGGTGGTTTGGCTTGGCACCAAATCAAAGCTCTTGGAATTTTGAAAAGATAGAAAGAGAGAGCTTGAGCTAACTAAGAGGAATATGTAATTTGTTTTGGTTTTGGAGCTAAAATGAGTAAGTTGTGTGCAAGAGAAGGTGGAGCTAGCATGGAGATGTGCTTCATGTTAATGGAGAAGGGAGAGAGCTTGAGATGGGAACAAGAGAGAATGAAGAGGTGAGGAGAGAGATGATTAAAGGTAAGATATTTATCTTTGTAAAGTGAATAGTAGTTTTGCTTTATAACTCTTTGTTTACTTAATAACTAATAAAGGTGGTGACTCACCTTGTAAAAACCGCCCCCATTAAGTAACAAGGGTACTTAAGTCTTTGTTGACCAAATATCTCACTTATATTGACTTATGTTATAAACTAGCTTAATTAATTTACTATTCACAAAACAAGGCACATTGTTGTGAAATTTTTGATTTCCCATTGATATAGACTTCCAAATGTGATACTATAGTACACATGTTAATTAAAGAGTAATGATGGACATTTAGCCATTCAAAACTCATTTACAAGACAATTTTTCAAAAATGTGCTTTAAGACTCCTTAAAGCACATTTTGTGTTTTAACTTGTTTTCAAGCTTGGTTTTCTTGGGTAATTGATTTAAAATGACCATTAGGATATTACTAAGGTCTTAGAACAATATTTGGGTACTCTCCCAAGTCTCTCCAAGCTTAGAGCACGTTTTTGCTTAAACTGCTCTTTTGGTGTTTCCTTATATTTTCTTTGATTAGAAATGTTTCTTAATGTTTCTAAGGCATTATTTAGCCTCCTTATATCTTAGTTTATCATTTAAACACCATATCTAAGTTTGGGGTATTTCATCTACTCATCCTGTCTAACTTGTTACAAACAGAAATAGGCAGAGATTGTGACATCATATGAAAAATTGGCACAAAATTAAGTACAGATTTAACAAGGGTCAGCCTTCCAGCGAAGGATAAGGATTTCTCCTTCTAACCACTGATCCTATTTTGCACCTTATCAATCAAGTCCCTAAAGTGCTTACCCTGGGTTCTGCCACGGTAAATGTGAATACCTAGGTACTTACCTAGATTATCAGCAATAGGGATCCCAATACTCCTACTGAGACTAATTCTATGATCAGGGCTTATATTCTTAGAAAACATAATGTGTGATTTATCAAGACTAACCTTTCCACTTTACATCTCACAGAACCCTAGAAGGGCAGTCATCATGTTAGAAAGGTTATCCTTAGAGGCAGACCCTAGTAATACTAGGTCATCAGCAAAAAAGATGAGACAACTTAGGTCCATTCCTGCTGAGTCTAATGGCTTCCCATCTACCCTCTTGGGTAAAAATATCAATCATATGAGAAAGTCTTTCCATACAGAGAACAAAACTATAAGGGGACAGGGGGTCACCTTGCCTAATACCTCTAGTAGGGAAAAATTGGGCAGATTCACTGCCATTCCATAAAACTTTCATTGAAACAGATTCTATACATGACATCACAAGCTCAATAAAGCTGGAAGGAAGATTAAGGCAGCTTAGGGTATCACGAATAAACCTCCAAGAAATCCTATCATAGGCTTTTTCCAGATCTATCTTAATAATTGCCCACCCTTTCTTGCTCTTCACTCTATTCATTGAATGAAAAATTTCTTGTATGATATGATTGTCCTGAATGCTTCTGCCAGGAACAAAACTGGTTTGAGTGGGATTAATAACCTCAGGAAGGAAAATTTTGATTCTGTTTGCAAGAATTTTGGATAAAATTTTATAGGTGACATTGCAAAGGGCTATAGGTCTGAAATCCTTCATCCAATCAGGTACCGGCAGTTTAGGAATCAAGCAGAGTAGTGTGGAGTTAATGATAGGGTCAACATTGTGAGAGCTAAAAGTATGCAGAATCAGGTCATAAACATCTTGCTTGAGAATCTCCCAATGGTTCTTAAAGAACCAAGCTTGGAACCCATCCGGGCCAGGGGCTTTAAAATTATTCATATTCATAATGATGTTATCAATTTCATCACATGAGGGGGATTTACCGTAGAGATCAAAAATAGCATCAGAGAGAATGGGAAAATTATGACGGACAGAAAGATAACGATCTGTGACTTCCTACTTAAAGAGATTTCTATAATATTCAACAGCCAGCCCCATAAGGTTCTCCTCACCCGCAATAATATTACCCTCATCATCCTTCAGGAGGTAACTTTCATTTTGGCTCTTTTAATCAGGGCCCTCCTATGGAAATAATTAGTATTCCTATCTCCAAATTGAATCAAGTTAACTCTTGCTTTCTGGTACCAGGGGATTTCCTCCCTACAGAGAATTGATTCCAACTCATCTGACAGAGTATATTCTAGATTCCTAAGGAAGCTGGATTCGCCTTTTTCTAAGGCTTTCTGGATGCCCTCAAGTCTACGGAGAATTCTCCTTTTTTGGTTAAAAATAATACCAAAAACCGATTTATTCCAAATAGAGAGGGCACCAGACAAAGAACTCAGTTTATTAACAAGGGTACCATCAGGCATCCAATTATTAGTGATGAATAATGCATAATTAGGTTGGGTAGCCCAAGCAGCCTGGAATCTAAAAGGTTTAGAGATAGAAGCAGATGGGGTTTTTTGGAATAGATGAGATAAAATAGGGGAATGATCAGAACCTGTCCTAGGAAGTATATAATACCAACTATCTGGAAAGTGGTCAAACCAGTCATGGGAAACAAGGGTTCTATCTAACTTAAAAAAATTGATTTATTAGTCCAAGAGAAGGAGTTACCTTTACTAGGCAAATCAATAAGGCCATTAGATCTAACCCAGTTAGCAAAGGCCTTACTACCCCTATTCAGAGCCCTAATACCACCTTTCTTTTCATTGATCGAGAGAATGGAATTAAAATCGCCAGTTAAACACCAGAGATCCGAGAAATTACTCCTCAGAAAGTCTAATTCAGATGATTAAAGGTAAGATATTTATCTTTGTAAAGTGAATAGTAGTTTTGCTTTATAACTCTTTGTTTACTTAATAACTAATAAAGGTGGTGACTCACCTTGTAAAAACCTGCCCCCATTAAGTAACAAGGGTACTTAAGTCTTTGTTGACCAAATATCTCACTTATATTGACTTATGTTATAAACTAGCTTAATTAATTTACTATTCACAAAACAAGGCACATTGTTGTGAAATTTTTGATTTCCCATTGATATAGACTTCCAAATGTGATACTATATAGTACACATGTTAATTAAAGAGTAATTATGGACATTTAGCCATTCAAAACTCATTTACAAGACAATTTTTCAAAAATGTGCTTTAAGACTCCTTAAAGCACATTTTGTGTTTTAACTTGTTTTCAAGCTTGGTTTTCTTGGGTAATTGATTTAAAATGACCATTAGGATATTACTAAGGTCTTAGAACAATATTTGGGTACTCTCCCAAGTCTCTCCAAGCTTAGAGCACGTTTTTGCTTAAACTGCTCTTTTGGTGTTTCCTTATATTTTCTTTGATTAGAAATGTTTCTTAATGTTTCTAAGGCATTATTTAGCCTCCTTATATCTTAGTTTATCATTTAAACACCATATCTAAGTTTGGGGTATTTCAATCTACCCCCCTTAAAAGAACTTTGTCCTCAAAGTTCACATATGTGCTTAACCATTCACGGTACTCAATTCCCTTAATCTTAACGCCACATCTTATGTTCACATTCACACATCTCAAGACTCAAAGGTCAATCTCAAATACAATACATAAGTATTATACATAACTCAAACTTAACACCAAAGTGTAGCAACTTACACAAATTCACATCTTAAACAACCAAACAAACGACAAACATGATCGTTTCCTAACTCAAAAGCGAGGAAGCTCTACCCCCTTAAAAAGGGGTACGCCCCGTACCCTATATAGACGATCTAGTCAGTAAACAAAGAAGGGTACTTCGCCCTCATCTTATCCTCTAATTCCCACGTGGCCTCTTCGACATCCTGGTTAGACCAGAGAACCTTCACCAGTCGCACTGACTTGTGGCGAGTGTCCCTAGTCTTACTGTCCAAGAATCTCTGAGGAGCTTCCACGGATCTCATATTCGGTTCTAAGGTCAACCTCTCAGGTTCTAACACATGAGAGGGGTGGTGCATGTATTTCTTTAGCTGTGAAACGTGAAAAACATCATGCACTTTACCCAGTTCAGCAGGTAAATTCAACCTGTAAGCAACCGGGCCCACCCGCTCCGTAATCTCATAAGGACCAACAAATTTCAGGCTTAATTTGCCCTTCTGCCCAAACCTGAATACTCCCTTCATCGGTGAAACTCGCAGAAATACCTGGTCGCCCACTGCGAACTCCAGGTCCCGTTGTCGAACATCAGCATACGACTTCTGCCTATCTTGAGCAGCTTTCATGTTCTCCCTGATTTGCTGAACTTCAGCCTTAACTTGCTCTAAGTACTCTGGTCCTATAATGACCGTCTCACTCGACTCATCCCAGCAGAGCGGTGTACGACATGGTCTACCGTACAACGCTTGAAAAGGTGCCATCTTGATCGAAGCGTGATAGCTGTTTTTGTATGAAAACTCGATCAGATGCAATTTGTCAATCCAACTGCCCTGGAAGTCTAAGGCACATGCTCTCAGCATGTCCTCGAGTGTCTGAATAGTACGCTCAGTCTGACCATCTGTCTGAGGATGGAACGCGGTACTCAGATTGAGTTCTGTACCCAACGCTTCCCTGGTAGCTCTCCAGTACCTCGAAAGGAATCTGGTATCTCTATCTGACATTATGGTCTTCGGTATCCCGTGATGTCTCATGATTTCTTTCTCAAATAACTCAGCTAATTTGGTCACCTTCCAAGTATCCTTCATCGGTATGAATCGGGCTACTTTGGTAAGGCGATCCACCACCACCCATATCATGTTGAGACCTCCCCTAGCAGGTGGAAGCCCAACTACGAAGTCCATGGAGATATCATGGAACTTCCACTCCGGAACTGGCATCGACTGTACCATTCCGCCTGGTCTTCGGTGCTCAAATTTCACCTTCTGGCATGTGAGACACCTCAAGACGAACTCGGTAACATCTGTCTTCATCCCCAACCACCTGAAGTATCTCTTCATGTCTTTATACATTTTAGAGGCTCCCGGATGGATGGAAACTGAAGAACAGTGTGATTCTCTAAGTATGCGGTCTTTCAGATCTGTGTTGCCCCGTGGTATGCATAACCGGCCCTTAAGTCTGATCAGATCATCATCATGAAGTCTGAAGTCGTATTTCTGACTCTCAAAGGTACCATCTGTCAGCTTCTGCCTGACCTCTCTCATGTACTCATCTATCCTCTGAGGCTCTCGCACCTCATCAACCAAGCTGGAGAAAGAAACTAGCGAATGGAGTGAGTGTGCTCGACGGCTCAGGGCATCTGCTACAACATTGGCCTTCCCCTCTTTGTATTGGAGGTCAATGTCATAGTCTTTCAGAAACTCTAACTATCTCCTCTGTCGAAGATTCAAGTACTTCTGAGTGAATATATATATCTCAAACTCTTATGATCAGTGTAGATCGTTACACTAACCCCGTATAAGTAGTGGCGCCATATCTTCAAAGCGAAGACTACAGCTCCCAACTCTAAATCATGTGTGGGGTAGTTCTCCTCATGTTTCTTCAACTGGCGTGAGGCATATGCCACCACCTTGCCATGTTGCATGAGCACGCACCCAGCCCTCTGCCGGATGCATCACAATAAACCTCAAAGCCCTCTGTACCGTCTAGAATGGTCAGAACCGGTGCAGTGGTCAGTGAGTCCTTCAAGCTCTCAAATGATCTCTCACAGTCAACCGTCCATAAGAACGGTGCATCCTTCTTCATCAGACTGGTCATCGGTTTCGCGACCTTGCTGAAATCCCTAACGAACCTCCTGTAGTAACCTGCCAGACCGAGAAAGCTCCGGATGTCGGTAATAGTCTTCGGCCTTGGCCAAGTACGAACGACATCAATCTTTGCTGGATCCACTGAGATCCCAGCATCTGAGATGACATGACCTAGGAAAGAGACCTGGTCAAGCCAAAACTCACATTTGGAGAACTTGGCGTATAGCTGGTTCTCCCTCAATATTTCCAATACTCTCCTCAGATGTTCCTCATGTTCAACCTTAGATTTCGAGTATATCAAAATGTCATCAATAAACACCACAACCGACTTGTCCAGCTGCTCCCGGAACAAGCGGTTCATCAGATCCATAAACTTCGCCGGTGCGTTCGACAAACCGAACGGCATCACTGTAAATTCATAGTGGTCGTATCGTGTCCGGAATGCCGTCTTCTCAATGTCTCCTTCCTTAATGGCTATCTGATGATACCCCGATCTGAGATCAATCTTGGAGAACACAGATGCTCCCTTCAACTGATCGAACAG
Source organism: Limonium bicolor (assembly GCA_023374045.1). Taxonomy (NCBI): domain Eukaryota; kingdom Viridiplantae; phylum Streptophyta; class Magnoliopsida; order Caryophyllales; family Plumbaginaceae; genus Limonium; species Limonium bicolor. The sequence continues at coordinate 9,120,461 of CM041781.1, read as the reverse complement.
ATCGTCAATGCGGGGTAGTGGGTACTTATTCTTCACTGTCACAGCATTCAGCTCTCTATAGTCGATGCAGAGGCGGAGACTACCATCCTTCTTCTTCACGAAGAGGACTGGCGCTCCCCATGGTGACACACTTGGTCTTATAAATCCCTTATCTAACAAATCTTTCAATTGTTCCTTTAACTCAGTCATTTCTGCCGGAGCCATACGGTATGGTGCCTTGGCTATTGGTCCGGTACCAGGTAGCAGCTCGATGGTGAACTCTACCTCCCGAGTGGGTGGCATGCCGGGCAGTTCCCGTGGAAATAAGTCGGGGAACTCCGACACTACCGGTAAGTCGGGGTCGAACTCAGGGTCTCTCTCTATGTCATGTACATAGCAGAGGTACACTTCTTCCTTTCTCCTCAATTCCTTATACATTGCCATGGCGGTGATGATCTTAGTCGAAGGCTCTCTGGGCCTCTGGCGGTATGATATTGTTACCCCAGACGGACTCCTGAGCAGCAATCTATGCTCGGCGCAGAGGATACGTCCCTTGTGCCGCTCCAACCAGTTCATCCCGAAGATAACATCAAATCCTAGCTCACTGAACTCAATAAAACTGACTGGAAAGTCTTCCCCCTTAATTCTGACAATGGCTCCTCGGTAGTAGTGAGTGCAACGAACCTTCTCCTTAGACGGGAGCGTAACCGTGAAGTCGGGTAGCTCATCAGCGTCTAGCCCCAACCTGCTCGCGAAAGATGCCGAGACAAAGGTATGCGAGGCCCCTGAGTCGAAGAGAACTGATGCCTCAATCCCATTGATCGGAAAGGTGCCGGTGAGGATAGTGCCGCTGGCGTCGGCCTGTGCCTCTGTAAGTATGCTTAATGCACCTTCCGTACCGAGTCCATAACCTAATTTTGTTCACAAGCTTCATGAGTATTGATGGTATAACAAGAGTCGTAACAATTTATATGAACAACACTGTTATTTTATTTATAACCATCCTGTTTACAACATGTGCTTCAATCTTACATCTCGTTCCTCATCTTATTCTAACATTACATGACTAATATTGTCTAAAGGTTAGGTTTAATCTTCCTGGTCTTATGTGTGTCGCATTGACTACTACTGATGGTGCTGTATTCAGCTTGATTCTCTTAATCCCATGGTATAACATCCTTGATTCTCCTCCCATAATTAACACATCTCCTGACTTAAGTACTAACTTATTCGCACGGTTCGCACGCTTCTGCTCGCCGTATAAAACTCTGCATCATCCCAATGGACCAAGACACTACGGGTATCCCTCTTTCGAGAGACTCCGCTATCTCGTCCTTATCTGGTGTAGTCCAAGTCTCCATCCTTCTCGTAGAAGTCTATAATGCAAATGTCTGCCTGAATGTCTGGAATCGGTTCAGCTTCCAATTGCTGAGCGATTTCCACTTGTGTAATAACTGGATGGAACTCTTCGGGTATTCACGGTGGTGAGACTCCATCTTGCATCCATCGTGGTTTGGTAGTTCTTGGCATACGGATTCCAATCCTTGCCCAAGCTCATCATTTTAATTTCATCCTTGCTCCCCCTGGGTACTCCGGTGTGTAAAAACCTCCCGGTCCCATTCCTAGTTGATTGCATCTTCTGATGATGGCTATTTGTGCTTCGGGTGTCAGGTATCCCCTTAATAAAATCATACCTGGGCAGATAACCTGACATTGCTCGGTTGGAAAGTCTATGGTTTCGATGTCGGTGTGCTCCGGGTTAGGTGTAGATGGTATTGGATAGCAGATGTTGAAGCTTCCTAAGGTGGCAGTAGGTTATATCTTACTTAAGTTCTAATCTCATCTTATTCTTACTTAACTCAATTATTCACCAAACATGCATGATAATGCGGTAAGCTGGTAGTTTTATTACTAAATGGTTATAGCGGTACCTGGCCTCGATGAGGGTTCAGGCTCATCGTCCCGGTCCACCATGTGTAGTGTGGGTCCCGACTTCTGGGTCACCCTTGGGTTCTTGTCTGCCGCCTGCTGCACCTTCCTCTGCTGACCGTCAGATCCAGCTCCCTGATCGGTCTTGCCCTTGCCCCTGGTATCGGGCCTATAGGCTCTGCTAGCAGGGTTCCGGTAGCACTCATACGCTCGGTGTCCGTACACCCCAAAAGTTGCACTCCACCTTATTCCCCTTACAATCGAGCCCGGGGTGGTCCTTGTGACACCACCTACATGTAGCGTCGCTGGTAGCCACCACGGCTCCCTTCTCAGTCTCAGATCCTGATAATTCACAATATCAATACTCATATCTCAAACGGTTACTAACTTGTTTCTTAACTCAATCAATACCAATCCCTTACCCTTTGGCGCCCTAGAGCGCAGGGGTGTAGCTGCGTAAGCATACGTCAATTTCAATGGCTCTTCCGGAGCCTTCTCCTTTCCTCTTCCCTTTTGGGTTCTGATTTTCTGGGCCTGAGGCTGGTACTTTTGTTTCTTGTACCCTCCTTGCCCTTGACTCTCCGAGCTCTTACCAGCATTCTTCCTCTTAGCATTCTCCTCGTCCCTCAGCTGGACGGTTATCTCAACCTTAGCAGCGGCATGATAGCACTCCTGCTTTCCACAGTATTAGTCACTCTCATTTTTCCATGATCTAAATCTTACTCATTACTTACTCAAATCTCAATCATTCTTATTACCGCAAGGTAGTGTAACTCGTCGGCCCCATGCCGTAGCGGAGTCGATGGCTAAGCCCGCCATAGAAGTGGTCCACCAGGATCTGGCTGAATACCCAAGACCAGGCAGAAGACGGAGCAAGGCGGTGAACTCTGAGTAATACTCGTCCACCGTCATCTTGTCTGTCTGCTTAAGCGCATCCAACTGCAAGCGCTTCTTCGTCTGGACATGGGCGGGTAGTACTTTGCTCGTAGCAAGGCGGTGTACTGCTCCCAGCCGAACTCTGGATTGGCCACATGCTCGGCCCTCACCAGCTTCCACCAATCGCCTGCCGCCCCCTTCTGGTAGAAAGCAGCTAGGCACACCTTGATCCCAGCAGAGACATCAAGGGTCTCGAAGGTGGTCTCCAGCTCGGAGATGTACGCCTCAAGCTTGGCGGGATCAGTCTCCCCCTTAAAATGTGCGGGTCGAAGATCTGCAAGACTCTTCACCCAATTTGGTTCCCTGGTTGTGGCGGTGGAGGTGGTGCACCCACCAGGCTGATAGCCCATGTGCCCTAATGCGGCAGCTACGATCTCTGCGATCGTCTGCCCCTCAGGTATTCCTGAAGCATCATCACCTTGGCTGTGACCTCGGCTTCCTCTAGGACATCCTGCCATCTGAACAAGCATAACTCACATTAGATTCGTATCCACCACTGTTCGGTTAACGAATTTATAACGTCCGTAGACGGTAAAGACGATCCACACTTATTAGTGGTCATCTGACTCTACTCACTCAATTCTCACACCCTTAACCATCACTTATTCCTTAACCTATATCCTAACTCGGTGGTTACTTATGTCTGATATTTCCTGATCAGAGCGTAACTACGCTCTGATACCACTTTTGTAACACCCCATCTAAAGCCAATCGTGGTTATCGCAAACTGAACACTTAATCGAATTCGTCGCAGCGGAAATAATAAACACCTGGACCTTGCCACGGTCTGATCGTTAGAATATACCGGCCTTATCAATTACAACACTTATCCAAAATAAATGACCAACCCAAAACATCACCATCAAAAATACCACAACCAACCGAGTACAAGTAGCTAAGTCATAATCACAACCTTACATCAGTTTAAATATAAACAGACGGGTGCACAAGCGCAACCCGTACTCAAAATAAACAGCCCATCCTAAGTCTAACCGCTCCTACTCTCGTAGTGCGTCCTCATGGGTCTCTTACCTGCAAGTGTAAAAACAGCCCCCAAAGGGGGTCAGCACGAATGCTGGTACACCCTCTCATGGCCCCCAAGCTAACGGGACTACGACGACTAATTGTCGATAGCATGGAAATTGATTACATACACAAGCATGATATGAAGTGCAATAACAATAACCACAGATGAACATATATAGTTCACAAACAATGAACGACTCAAGCGTTCCCTTATCAAGTGGGTTAGTAACCCCCTCCTTAGTCCTCATTTCCTTAAACTCAGTTCCTTACCTTAATCTTAATCTTAATCTCAGTATACAAACCGTTCCTGGAAGGGAATGGTTGTAGCTTAATTCGAACCTGGGATTTAGGTGATCCCACCGCACCATCTTAATGCCACCTACTCTAGACGGGAGTCCAGCGTAGCTGAGCCGGCCACCGGCCCTAGGCTACAAGTCCGAAGACAAGTCCTTAAGCGGAGGGTGGATCTGATTCAGATACCGTCCCCTTTCCTTAGCATGCATGACCGGAGTTCGGTCCCGGGTTTCCTCACTCAAGTTCCAGTTAGTAGAAATCTTAATCACCATGTGCTAGCTAAGCCTTAACGGGCATTAACCAACAACCACCAAAACTTAACTCTTATTCTTAACTCAGTAAGTACTAAACTTGGTTAGTAACAATCTCAAGTCTCGCGGGTTAGTGCAAAGATAACACATACACAACGAGAACAAATATAACCGGTTGTATGCTTTATCTTGTTTTAGTCATAGCAATAAAACAGATAGCACACAAGCCGAGGGACACCTCGTTAGCAAGCAGGTCACAAGAAAGATTGTACCGTTCACCGTCGATCGTCGTTTGTTTAACCTTCTCCGGGGGTCCCAATTCACAAACCTAAAACATTGATTCGTTTTTAGGCCATTAGTTATTTGCACCTTAATTAACTCACTTAGTCCCTAAAGATTCCCATTAAATATCCTCTTAAGTCCTTACCACTTACCCTTTTAAACTTAATCTTTTTAAACATTAAGGTTCTTACTTAACTTAACTTAATCCCGTAGGTTCTTAGGGTCCTAATCATTACTACCCTACCAATGGCATACCTTATTACCAATTATCCTCCTTAGAATTTAAAATTTTTTTTTTTTTAATTTTTAGGCTCGACTGAACTTCCGATCGACCTTACCCAAGGTCGGTCCATTCCAGAACATATTACCGCTTGAAAATGCTACCCTGACCGACCTTGCAAGTCCGGTCCCCAAGGTCGGTCCATTCCCGAGAGTTTTCCCCGAGGGAAATTTAAGCTCGACCGAACTTGCCAAGTCCGGTCCCATGTTCGGTCGATTCCAGAGACTTATTACCATACAAAATTCTAGGCATGACCGACCTTGCAAGTCCGGTCCCAAGGTCGGTCCATTCCAGAGACTTAATTCCTTCACAAAATACAAGCCCGACCGAACTTGTAAGTCCGGTCCTATGTTCGGTCGATTCCAGAAACTTTTCCGGTAGTGTAAATTGAGCTCGACCGACCTTGCAGGTCCGGTCCCTAAGGTCGGTCGGCTCCAGAACCTTGTTTCTAATTCTCTTTTAACTCCAAACTTCTCCTCATATATCCCAAAATGTTATAACCTCATTTGGGCACCTCAAATACACCTTAAGCCAACCACTAAACACTTTAAATCACTCACCAACATCCACTTAAATCATTATGCATTTTTCCTTGTAACCATGCCAACAATTGTAACATTTTCCACTAGGTTTCTAGGTGGTGGTTCATACCTAATGTAACCACTATGCCAAATGTTTCCCCACCACTATAACATCATCTCCCAAGCATCTTTCACCATCTAAAACTTTTATGCATTTACTTAAAGTTCCTTCACAAGCTTATGCTTCCATCCATCAACACATTATTTCCTTTCTAGTTGTTTACCAACATTTGCCTAAGTCCTAGATACTCAAATACATTCTCTTGATTCCTAAATCCTTCATAGTGATGCCTAAGTCATTATAGCTCATTAAAAACTTTATCTCCCCTTTTTCATCAAACAACCTCTAAAACTTCCTAGTACTTCCTTAGTCATTAAATCTCCTTAGAACATCTTAAACACTTAAGTTCTCCTTTAAATTTTGCCATGGGTTCTCTAGTATATAGTACATCCTAACACTTGGTTTTTCTCCATCAAACAACCAATATCACTCAAATTCTCATCACAACACCTTAACACACAATTTACACCAAGACTACACCACAACATCATATAGTGCACAAACTTAAATGCTTGGCACTTAGGCCCTTAAGTGACAATAATCTTAACCACTGAATCTCCACATATATTTGCCTTTAACCTGCGAATACACACAACAAGGCTCCCATTGAAATAAAATGCTTCTTGTAATTCATTTCAACATTGTTTGACTATCTCTTTTCTCATTGGCTCCTTAGTCACAAGTTCTAAAACATAGTCATGTTTCTCCTAGGTCATATTAACCCTTTTCTAATGTAAACTCTACACTAAACTCATCACATATCTAAATCCCATTCCCTTAAACAATAAAACACCTTAAGGTAAGAAATTTACCTTGTTCTTTACAAGCTTTAAAAACTTTCTTCCTTAGGTTTTTCCTTGCTCAATCTCGGTCACCAATATATATCTCCTTGCCAATGTTCTAACCAATATCCAATGACTCCAATGAGTACTAGATAATACATTAACCCTAAGGAACAAACCCTAGGTTAAAAATGTGCATTAAGGTATTAAGGTGATTGTTTTACCTTGGTTTCTCAAGACAAGCTTGGATATGAAGCAAGAAGTACCTCCTCAATCCTTTGAAGAGTAAAAACAAGCTAGAACAAAGCATTTAAAATGAAGCCTCATGAGCATACATTTTCGGTCAAGAAGAAAAGTGATGGAAACCTAGATTTTCTTACACTTTCTTTACATTAAGAGAATGGAGAAGCCAATGGAGTCTCCAAACTTGAATTTCCTCCTCTAATGGTGGTTTGGCTTGGCACCAAATCAAAGCTCTTGGAATTTTTAAAAGATAGAAAGAGAGAGCTTGAGCTAACTAAGAGGAATATGTAATTTGTTTTGGTTTTGGAGCTAAAATGAGTAAGTTGTGTGCAAGAGAGGTGGAGCTAGCATGGAGATGTGCTTCACGTTAATGGAGAAGGGAGAGAGCTTGAGATGTGGGAACAAGAGAGAATGAAGAGGTGAGGAGAGAGATGATTAAAGGTAAGATATTTATCTTTGTAAGTGAATAGTAGTTTTGCTTTATAACTCTTGTTTACTTAATAACTAATAAAGGTGGTGACTCACCTTGTAAAACTGCCCCCATTAAGTAACAAGGGTACTTAAGTCTTTGTTGACCAAATATCTCACTTATATTGACTTATGTTATAAACTAGCTTAATTAATTTACTATTCACAAAACAAGGCACATTGTTGTGAAATTTTTGATTTCCCATTGATATAGACTTCCAAATGTGATACTAATAGTACACATGTTAATTAAAGAGTAATGATGGACATTTAGCCATTCAAAACTCATTTACAAGACAATTTTTCAAAAATGTGCTTTAAGACTCCTTAAAGCACATTTTGTGTTTTAACTTGTTTTCAAGCTTGGTTTTCTTGGGTAATTGATTTAAAATGACCATTAGGATATTACTAAGGTCTTAGAACAATATTTGGGTACTCTCCCAAGTCTCTCCAAGCTTAAAGCACGTTTTTGCTTAAACTGCTCTTTTGGTGTTTCCTTATATTTTCTTTGATTAGAAATGTTTCTTAATGTTTCTAAGGCATTATTTAGCCTCCTCATATCTTAGTTTATCATTTAAACACCATATCTAAGTTTGGGGATTTCATCTACTCATCCTGTCTAACTTGTTACAAACAGAAATAGGCAGAGATTGTGACATCATATGAAAAATTGGCACAAAATTAAGTACAGATTTAACAAGGGTCAGCCTTCCAGCGAAGGATAAGGATTTCTCCTTCAAACCACTGATCCTATTTTGCACCTTATCAATCAAGTCCTAAGTGCTTACCCTGGGTTCTGCCATGGTAAATGTGAATACCTAGGTGCTTACCTAGATTATCAGCAATAGGGATCCCAATACTCCTATGAGACTAATTCTCTGATCAGGGCTTATATTCTTAGAAAACATAATGCGTGATTTATCAAGACTAACATTTCCACCTGACATCTCACAGAACCTAGAAGGGCAGTCATCATGTTAGAAAGGTTATCCTTAGAGGCAGACCCTAGTAATACTAGGTCATCAGCAAAAAAGAGATGAGACAACTTAGGTCCATTCCTGCTAAGTCTAATGGCTTCCCATCTACCCTCTTGGTAAAAATATCAATCATATGAGAAAGCCTTTCCATATAGAGAACAAAAATATAAGGGGACAGGGGGTCACCTTGCCTAATACCTCTAGTAGGGAAAAATTGGGCATATTCACTGCCATTCCATAAAACTTTCATTGAAAACAAATTCTATACATGACATCACAAGCTCAATAAAGCTGGAAGGAAGATTAAGGCAGCTTAGGGTATCACGATAATAAACCTCCAAGAAATCCTATCATAGGCTTTTCCAGATCTATCTTAATAATTGCCCACCCTTTCTTGCTCTTCACTCTATTCATTGAATGAAAAATTTCTTGTATAATGATATGATTGTCCTGTATGCTTCTGCCAGGAACAAAACTGGTTTGAGTGGGATTAATAACCTCAGGAAGGAAATTTTGATTCTGTTTGCAAGAATTTTGGATAAAATTTTATAGGTGACATTGCAAAGGGCTATAGGTCTGAAATCCTTCATCCAATCAGTACCGGCAGTTTAGGAATCAAGCAGAGTAGTGTGGAGTTAATGATAGGGTCAACTTTGTGAGAGCTAAAAGTATGCAGAATCAGGTCATAAACATCTTGCTTGAGAATCTCCCAATGGTTCTTAAAGAACCAAGATTGGAACCCATCCGGGCCAGGGGCTTTAAAATTATTCATATTCATAATGATGTTATCAATTTCATCACATGAGGGGATTTACCGTAGAGATAAAAAAATAGCATCAGAGAGAATGGGAAATTATGACGGACAGAAAGATAACGATCTGTGACTTCCTGCTTAAAGAAATTTCTATAATATTCAACAGCCAGCCCCATAAGGTTCTCCTCCCCGTAATAATATTACCCTCATCATCCTTCAGGGAGGTAACTTTCATTTTGGCTCTTTTAATCAGGCCCTCTCATGGAAATAATTAGTATTCCTATCTCCAAATTGAATCAAGTTAACTCTTGCTTTCTGGTACCAGGGGATTTCCTCCCTACAGAGAATTGATTCCAACTCATCTGACAGAGTATATTCTAGATTCCTAAGGAAGTTGGATTGGCCTTTTTCTAAGGCTTTTCTGGTGCCCTCAAGTCTACGGAGAATTCTCCTTTTTGGTTAAAAATAATACCAAAAACCGATTTATTCCAAATAGAGAGGGCACCAGACAAAGAATCAGTTTATTAACAAGTGGTACCATCAGGCATCCAATTATTAGTGATGAATAATGCATAATCAGGTGGGTAGCCCAAGCAGCCTGAATCTAAAAGGTTTAGAGATAGAAGCAGATGGGGTTTTTTGGAATAGATGAGATAAAATAGGGGAATGATCAGAACCTGTCCTAGGAAGTATATAATACCAACTATCTGGAAAGTGGTCAAACCAGTCATGGGAAACAAGGGTTCTATCTAACTTAAAAAAAATTGTTATTAGTCCAAGAGAAGGAGTTACCTTTACTAGGCAAATCAATAAGGCCATTAGATCTAACCCAGTTAGCAAAGGCCTTACTACCCTATTCAGAGCCCTAATACCACCTTTCTTTATTGATCGAGAGAATGGAATTAAAATCGCCAGTTAAAACCAGAGATCCAAGAAATTACTCCTCAGAAAGTCTAATTCAGATAAAAGCTACCCGATAGGAATCATCCGGACTAGCATACACAAAAGTACAAATAAAGAAAAACTGAGTGCAAGAGATGCGAGTATGAACTGTACTGCGAAGCAGAGTTAACAAACAGTAACAGAGATAGAATCATCCCAAAATAACCAGAGCCCACACTAAATCCCTAGCATCCACCAAAAAATGATTCGGGAAACCAACCTTAGAACAGACAGAAGCAGCTCTATCACCACAATCCTAGGTCACAGACAAAAACATAATGGGGGTGATGTAGACTAATCAAGTTTTTAATGTTGCGGAGAAAACTGGATTCTGCTGCCCCACAAACATTCCAAGATAATAGTTTAAGGTTAAACATCATAAAGTAGAAGATCAGAAACATCAAACAGCTTCAGGATCCGGAGGTACTTTATCCTCAGGAACATAACTCGGAGTTCCCTTCTGAAACTCTGCAGTAGACAGAATAGGTTTATTAGAACCAACAACTGATATAAAAGGATTAATCGGATGACCAGACTTACCCGAGACTCCTGGAGTATGAGGAACCACAACCGTATCATCCCGAACTTTAGCAGATTTAGAAGAACAGTGGAGAAAGGAGACTTACAGAGATCTTCTGGACAAGGGATCTGCATTCTAATAAGGTTCTCTGGAGTTGAGGGGACATTCTCAATATCCAGAGAACGACTATCCATTACCTCGGTTTCATTTGAATTATTCTTACTAGAAGGGTCAGTAATGTCTTCCTCCTCCTCAGCTAAAACCTCAAAACTATTAATAAGCAGGCCCTTCACCTTATCCTGACTAGGTTTAGGCTTGTCCTTGATCCCTGGACCGACAACTTTACTGTCCAGAGTCTTTTTACCTTTAGACGACTCACTAGGCCCCTTCTTCACATCCTTGTTAGCCCCTGAAATACCCCGAACTTTAATATAACGATTAAGATTATTCTAATATGTATTTAAGGGCCTAATAACGCCTAATTAATATTGGTAAGGAAAAATAAATCCAAGAGAAATAAAGAAACGTTTAAAAAGCGAAAAACGCTAAATAAGCGTTAAATAACCATAGGAGGTACGAGACCTAGGTTAGCGTATTATATGGATTATAAAGGCTTAATAAGGCCTAAATAATATATGGGAACAACTCCAAAAGAAAACGGATCCAAAAAATGTATTAAAACGCTAATAGAGCTTTTAGCGCACGTTTTTCGAGAAAACCTGAAAACGTGACTTTAAGTGGTCAAACGAACCCGTAAAAATTATAAATCATTAAATAACAATAATTATGCATTAAAGAGAGCTTAATAACCAATAAAATTAAAGAAACGAGAAAATTCCAGAAAACAGGCCCGGTTAGTGAATAGTACCGAAACCGGGTAAAATAACGAGCGTTTTCTGTAAAAGATGAAAAACGCTCCAACTAGTATAACAGTAGGGGGCGGTTTTAATAAGCTAATTAACCCCCTCACACACACATACTAGCTAAATAAATAATGAGTCAAAAAGCAAAAAGTAAATAAAGTACAAAAGCACTCACCTTTTTCTCTCACCTCTCATTTCTCCTCTCTCTCTCGTGAGTTCCCTCCTCCCAGCCGACTTCCCTCTTCTCTCTCTCTGGTTGGGCGATTTTGGAAGCTCTCAAAGAACAACAATGGCTTCCCCACTTTACCTCCATGCTCCATCTTCATTTGAACTCCAAATATAAAAATAACCACATATTCTTGTTCCCCTCATCATTCTCTACACTTCCCTCTTTTCAAAATCCAAAAATGAAGAAGTTCATATCCATGGGTTTTCCCCATTCAAAGAGAAAATAATATCAATGGGTAGCTTGGAGACTCCTCTCTCTATTAAGGTAAAAATTTACATGAAAAACTCATGTTCCTTCATCTTCATTAGTGGCCGATTTTCGCCCCCTGTAATACTCTATCATCTCTCTCTCTCTTTTATGCATAATTACAACCTTGCAATGGTGGTGGAATCACCTTCTTAAACCAAGGGCTAAAACCCCTCCTAAAATACTTCAAAGGTAAACCATAGAAATTATGTTTTGAACATTTCAATGGATTAGTATAAATCTAAGGGTTAGTATTTTAATTACACTTGTTTATGTGTGCTTTGGGTGATGCGGATGGAGTTTGGAAACTCCATTCCCCATGTAGCCGATTTGTGCATGAAAGAGAGAAGAAGGGGAAATGGGAAAAGAAAAGAAGAAATAAGAGCTTAAGGTAAGAGCTTCTTCTTAATTTTAAATTTTAAATGCATTAGTGTAATGGGAATGGGAAAACTAATTAAAGAAACCCAAATATTGTATTAGTATTGTAGTTTGTGGAAGTTTGAGTATTTGTGAGCAAGTATGTGGATTGTAGGCCTTAGAGCCAAATGAATGGTGTATGTGTATTAGTATTGCTATTTGAGGAAGTATTGAGGAATTGATATTGTTTTGATGGCTGGTAGGACCCTTGTAAGGGTGTGGCTAGATTAGGAAATTATATTGGTGAGAATGGATATGTGCGGACAAGTGAGAATTGTAGGTGAACTATGGCAAAATTTTAGTAGGAATTGTGCATTAAGAATGACTTGGTGGATGGGAAAACCAAGGTCTGTATTGGATTGAGTAAGGAGGATTAGTAACCAAGGAGTAGTAGTTGTAGTATGTGAATTTAAGGGTATAATCTGTAGCAAAGAGTGTTAAAATGTGTTGGAGAAACAAGGAAGGATTAGTGTGTAGGACTTAGTAAAATGAGTATTGTACTGAGTAAGACTTGGGTTGAGTATAATGCAAATAAGGCAATGAAAGAGCCATAGGATTAGTGGGAAGAAGAAAGGAAAAATCGGTAGCAATTGTTGAAGAAGAAAAACGGTAACAGTGGAGAAAAATTAACAGTGGGAAGTGTTTTGTAACAGATTTGTATAGAAATGGATTAGGTTAGTTTTGATTACCTAATTAGGGTCAAAACACCCTAGATTATATGTAGGAATATTGGGGAAGATATTGGTAGAAGTTTGGAGTTGAAAGATAATCAAAAACTAGCATATATGTAAATACTGCAACTGGTCCGGGTTTGTAAACAAGTACAGAAACCCGGAACAGTCAAAAATCTATACAGAGTGTAATGCGTGAGGAGTGGTCCGGGTTTGCAAACCAGAACCTAAACCCGGACCACCCCAAATTTATACCCGAGAGGACTACAAACGCATGGTCCGGGTTTGTAAACCATGCCGTAAACCAGGATCACACACAAAACTCACCCGAGACTGCCCAAATGCATTGGTCCGGGTTTGTATCCCCGGACACAAACCCGGACCACCCTAAAAATTGCCCAAAAATCATTTTAAAACTATCCTAAGTTAGGGGCTTGAAGGGTAACGATAGTATAAGGTAATTAAGACTTAATTGATGGTGTTTAAAGGCCATTGAAGCTATAAACAAGCTTAGAAGATAATTTTAAGTAAGTAACATAAGTAAATGTATTTAAGTAACAATGGGATAGTAAGTATAAAATGGGAAACAGTAGGGAAGGTAATGAGTAAGGTTAATTATAGATAATTAACCACCTAACTCTATGTATATGCTAGGCTTCGAATAGTGGAACACTGAAGAGGAGTCGGTGAGTTCAAAATCAACGGTGAAAGGTATGATTTCTTCATGCCCTGTATCATAACTTGGTTACCCCGATTTGTGTGCTTATTTGATCACCTAAATAAGATAAATGCATGAATCAGACTTTAATGCACTTACTAGTGCTTGTTATATTTGTTCTTGCTATTTTGTCTTGAACATTTAGTTTGTATAATTCATGAAATGAATAAATGAGGATGAAGTGTGTATGTACCTTGTAGTGTACTTGTGTAATGTATTGTACCTTGTACGTATGTGTATATTTGTAATGTATTATTGTGGCTTGGATGTGTGACTTCTACTAATTCCTAACTACCTAACTCCTAACGTAAGTATTGAGTAAATTGGAATGAGTAGAAGTGATATAGCTTTGGCCACGCGTGAGGATGAGGAGACACAAGAGGTTGGATCTGATTCCTCGTTCTTAAGCTGGTCCACGGCCCAAACCCCTTAAATGGGTAGCATCCTGGATTAGTGAACCAAGTAAATCCCGGTGATGGACAGAGTAGTCCCCGGGCCAGAGGTCCCGACGACTTGACTTGAGTAAGTAAGTAAAGTAAGTATGGTATGTATGAGTAATGGTCTTGGCTGGTGTAAGTCATTGACCTCGAGTAAAAGAGTAATCTCCACCCTATTAACCCGGGTGGACAAATGGAGCTAACAAGTAATGTGTATTGTGTATGTATTGCGTATGTATTGTATATGTATTATGTATGCGTATTTCGGGACAGGTAAGTAAGTATCGGTTGACTTGTATGGTTTACCTTGTATGTATTGAAGTGTATGTATGTATGCCTTGCGTAAAGTATTGTAGTATTATGTATGAAAGCATGTATGCATGTATGTATGAATAAAATGAATTGCATGTATTCGACCAAGTGGTCGGCGCACCCTTGCTAGTGCGCGGGGTATGCGGTTATCATATTCAGCGTAAGCTGAGCCCCTTGGGGCAACGTTTTAAGTGTGCAGGTACCCGGAGCGGATATGGTCGAGGTAAAAGACCGGTGGCTATGCTTAGTTAGCTTGAATCGGAGTGTAGATAGTAGAGATTGGTAAAATGCTTGTAGACTAGAAGTATAAGTGTACCAAGGGGTACACCATAAGTATTGGAAGCATGTAGTTGTGAGGAATGGGTAGATGTAGACTCTTAATGAGTATGTATGAAATTGAAGGAGGTATTATATTTGTATAAGGATCCTAGTAAACTCGATGTATTATATTGTATTGAACTTATGGAGCATTGTATGAAATAGAGCATTGTAGTATTTGTAGGTAATTGAAGTATGTATTGCAATTGTGTAGCACTCGGATATTCCGGTCCATCAGACCGATGTTGTATGTAGTAGTAAGCCTTGTTGGTCACGTGGGTGGCTAACGACAATGTATCACCCACCGTTGTGTAAGTAGGTAACCGCTGCGTGAATCTGGAAGTACGAGGAGATTGGACGGTAATGACAGTATTAGCGGTAGGGGTGGTACAAAAAGTGGTATCAGAGCAAAGTATCGCTCTGGTGACTGAGATACCGAGTTTAGGAAATACCGAGTTAGGAATTAGACGCTTAGGGCTAAGGGCTAAGTGTTAGCATTAGAGATATGCTAGCTATGAACTCCCTGTGTGTACCAGATACCTACAATACCAGACCCGCCCTCCGCAAACCCACGGTATAACTTGGGAAAGGACGCCAGAGAGAAGGAAAGTCCTCTCATACTCGGGAAACCCGATCTGGCAGTTGTGAAACAATCACATAGTAAACAAGAACCTGACATATAGAAGATTCCAAGAATTGGAAGTCCCGAAAATGGTCCCCGGTTGAACAACAATACCCGCACTTAATTGTGATGGAATGAGTACCTCAGCCACAAGGAGGCTACAACTTACAGCAGCATGGGGCGACATGCTCAGCAGTCGCGAAACCTGGCTAGTCAACCGGCAGCATGAAAGGAAGTACTAAGCGTAACAGAGCGGAAGAAGGAACAGTAACGAAACCCGAGACATAAGTCTGCGGGACAATAATAGTTAGATAATACCACCAACGGTATGCTAGCTGACTAAGGACATAGTCGGGAGTGGCTAACTCCAAAACTACAACGCCAAAGAGGTTACAATACCTGGCCAGTATGCTTACCCAGCTACGAGAACACTCACGGGATAATCCGACAGGACTACAGAGGTAGTGCCTAAACGAGCTGAAGGCTCAGTAACCACAACAAAGGTGTGGGAACGAACAACAAGGGAAAACACAAAACAAATAATTAGGGATCTCCAAGGATTGGAGAAGTACCCTGATCAATGACAGCCATGTCAAACTTACTGAGAAGTTACACAGAAGATTAATTGACCTAAGTAAATGATCACTGGATCAATGGAGAAGTCGACAAGACTATCAAATACAAGTGGAAACCATATCGTGACCGGTATAGGTTTACCCAAAAACCACCAGTACCACACACTTGCCACGGCAAGTGCAATAAGAACAGGAACATGCAGAGGAACCCTAACACACCACAAGTACATAGTAATGTACCTTGACTTCGATGAAGCAACTACAGGATCGCACATCCTAAAACTGAAAGAATGAAAACTTGGAAGGGCCTGACGGCCCGACCATTGTACAAAGGACATACCAGTCAGCCGGAAGCTGGACTTGGTCAAGATCTCGAACATGGCTATGCCATGAAGAACTTCTTTTAACACCGTACCATGATTCTTAAAACCAAATTTTTCTTTCAAAACCACAACCTTTCTTTAAACCTTGGATTTTAAAACCAAACCAACAGAATTACGGTGAGTATCATAGAATGATACAAGAGGAGTTGACAACAGAATACTTCACCTAGGCGTGTGACGAACACTACGAGTGTACCCAATTACGGGATGTGGGACGACCGCACTCCGAAGGAGCTTGTGGGCCTAACAGATAGTCGGGTAAGTCGTAACGTATCAACAAGGTACCCCACGTATGTATACATGTAGTGTGCGAATTACGGGAAGTAGTCAACTCCGTTCTACGGACCATGAGTAAGTTCAAACCAGAACAGCTGGACACCTCAGACGATCAAGGAGACGGAATACAACTAAGTAATAAGTATAAGGGACTCAGAGAATCCATCTGAGATAAGGAATAAGAACTAGGAAGTGCAAAGAGCATAGACTAGTAAGTATAGACATTGGACATGTCTCAAAGAATTCAAACAAATACATGACAGCTGGAAAGTATACCCAGCCTGAACACAGTAAGGCAGATGCCTAATGTGAATACAACGATGCACAATAAACGGGACAAAGCTCCCAAGAACAATCATAAGATTACCACAAAGTATAATCCATCATTGAAGAGGATATCAAACCTAGTCTTAAGCACTAGGAGCAAGTATAAACAGTCTACCCAAAGGGGGATAACTCAAATTATGATACCACAAGGCGGTATAGTAGACATATCATATCATAAACATTAGTTAGATGTAACGGCATAACCAACAACACCCAAGAGCAATCCTTAGAGGGTGTCTGAGTTAACAACAGTTGAACAAAGCGTCATGATAAGAGCACAGGAGCTAGAACGAACACTCGGTTAGGACACCGAAGGGATTTCACTTAACAGGAAATACCCTAACTTACAAGAAGGCACTGAGTAACACCAGAGTGCCTAAGGGGCCTCCTATGAACGGAAGCGTGATGCCACGACTTGCCATGGAGCCCAGTAATACCTCCAACCTATGGAGTATATAAGGAGTGAAAACATGTAAACAACCTGCAAGGAGCAAGCTCGCGGCAATCTGGCTCAGAAGCCATAAACCAACTACCTTGTGTAAACTCAACGGTTGCAAAACCCACACCATTTAATAACAAGACTTGCAAAAGATAGTGCTTCATATGACAAACAGGTCGATAATGGAGCTTTAATACCCTTCATGCCTGCTGTAGCAATGGTAGCACAGAGGCACAAAAATCACAATAATGCCAACATTGGCCTAGTCCACACTTGGACACTACAAGAAACTCGAGGAAAGGTACCTATTGTTAACCAAAGACCACCAATGCGGTAATGATGTAAACCCTTGGGAAAGGCTTCCATCTACCATAACAACAAAGCTTGTGCATGTAGTTATTGCCAAGAGACAATTGAACAAGGAAATGAAAATTCCAAACCACTACGCCTAGAAAGAGGCTTTGAGAGCAATTGTGAAAGCCAATGATGAGTTGGTTAGTAGCAAACACAGAATGTGTGTAATGAAGATTGTAGAATCACATCGCTCAAAGAGCATAAAGACTTGAAGGAGTGAGTATACTCCATATGCAACCAAACATATGGTGAACCATTGTATAAAAGGCGGAAGTACATAAACAGAGACCAACATAGTAAACCTTATCATGAGACCTAAGAGCAGAGACAAACCTCTCAACAAGAACCTTCACTTACAGTGATGAAATACCCTTCAATTGGGGAACGGGACCAGAAAACCCTCGAAGTTTCTTGGGATGTCCCGGTGATGTACATACAAAGCAAAACTGAACATCTAGAGCCTATAACCGATGCTTAGCACTGGAAAACAGTAATGTCAGGAACAATTAATGTGGATGCACATTGCACACCACGAATGACCAACGCTCAAGAGAGCTTGTGACCTGATGAATTATCTCATCCTTGGTCAACCAGGATACCTGGTAAATTATATCATAAATGATGAAGCAATGTGAGGTAAGCTAACCTACACATGAAACCTAATTGGAAATAGAACATCTCCACAATGGGAAGATGATAACGTTGCGGTATGCTACGACAACCGTCATACACACGAACACAGGAAACCCCTAGAGTATTCATACTATAAGGAAATGGTGCCAATGACAGTAGCAATGAGTAAAGAGAAACTACCACTGTAACGGAATCAGTAAAAATGATGTTGTATAATGAGTAAGGATATGGTGCTCAACAAGCGACCGTTATGAGGAAGTAGTTAGATAATGACACGGAGTATAAGTATGAGAAGACAGGCAGAAATATTCTTTCCTATCACATAAGTGATTTACTGCCAAGCGTTTACGCCTCTGCACTCTGTATGACTGAGTGTTTTGGTATTGCACTTGTGTAGCTAATGATCTAATGGGATAGCTAGGAATGTAGGAAATGTAAATCGTAGTAGACCCTTCTTTTCACCAACGAACATGGCATAAGCTAGTTAAGCAAGCCTAGCAACAAACCATGCGGCCTAAGGCCAAAGAAGCACGAAGAGTGTAAAGCACACTAACAATCACAAGATGTGAATTCCATCGGAATAAAAAGGTGAAAGGAGACTTAAGAAAGTCACTAGGACCGACGCATAGAAATGCAAGGTCATACAAGTAAAGAACACTTGTATTGAACCAGAAGAACTGGTATAATTCAGAAGTTATTGACAACAGAGGAAGTACTACAACTAAGTAGTGACTTAACCTCGCCCGACAATAAGTCGGAGGAACTTAGTGAATAATCATGGGAGTACGAATAGTATGTAAAATAGATTGCCAGAGAACTGGTTACAATCTAAAACTCATTGAGTTCAAGCACGGTAAATGAATACCACATTTGTTAGTAAACCTTACTTCTACAATAGTGGGATAAAAGGCAATGAGTAGCACATCTAGAATAACCAAAGAGCGAATGAAGCACTAAGGTTATCAGGGTCGTGCAGCAGAAGCTAGTGGGCCCTAGCTAAGAAATTTAATGTACCTAGTAAGTATGATAGAATGGCTATCAATGCCTTGAAGCCTAATAGGCTAGAACCGAATTAATTATGAGTTAAATAAACTAATATAGGAATTCTTGGGCAAGGACTAAACCATTAGTATGGTTAAGACCCTTTGACCAGAGTACATCATATAATAAACCGTAGGGAAGCTAAAATGCTTCAGATTACCCGAATTGAGTAAACCAATGTTCAATAATAACATATGGTAGATTACGTGGGCGTAATCCCTTTTAAGGGGGGTAGAGCAAAAACCGCTTAATGTAAGTTTCATGAATAGAACACATAAACTATAATGTGCATAACACAATGAGAATTGATTTGATGATTGGTACTTATGTTAAATAAACATATGTATTCATTCATATTGTAATTGTGGTAATTAGGCATGAGAGATGCAATACCATAGCATGAGTCGGTATAAAACCGATGTAGAACCTAGGGGAAATTAAGTTCCCTAGGTGATTGTAGTGAGGAATTGAGAATGAGTAATGGACGGAGCTCCACAAGTATTGTAGCCCTTAAAGAAATAGTACGAAATGATTAAGAGTAGTAGAGGAATGTAGCCCATGAGTAGTGTATTCGTAGGTAAGTCATTGGAAGTAAATTGAGGATGACTGAATTACATAAGTATTGTAATTCTTAGTAGATTATTTGAGATGATGGAGAGTAATGGATGAAAGTAGCAAAAGTCGATGAAATGAGGTAGTAGGTATTGAATCTCGGAGTAAAGTATTTGGGAAGTAGAGTGAGGATGATTGATGGACTAAATTCCATCCCTTGAAGTTGTATGAATTTGTAATTATGACTAGGAAGAGTAAAAAGATATAAAATGCAAATAATTGAATTATCTGTTTGTTTGAAACTGATGTGAGAAGTCGAACTAGATCCTGATCAGATCAAAAGAAACCGAACACAAATTGGGGTGGAAAGATAGTTCAACACTGATGCTGATCACATCAGGGTCGAATGATTCTTGAAGCTCCCCTTAAGTGGTCACAAGAATCACACATAGGATAGAAGTAATGAATATAAATTGGAATTTGGAGTTGTGTGTTTTAGGAAGATTTCTACTTGGTAGTCGTAAAAGGATTTCCCTTAGACTAGAGAATGCGGATTTGTTGGATTTTATACCGGAGAACGGTGGTAGTGTATCATGTTGTGTTATTCCAAGGGCAATGGGACATAGAGGAGTCCTGTGTCGAGATGACCTGAGTGCCTGCGGGATTGTAATGCGTATTGCATTGCTTTGGGGATAGCTTTGCACTGTATGTATGTATAAATTTTGTAATGAGGAACCCAATGGTTGGTAGTAATGCGGATTGGAGTAATTATTGTACATTGGTATGGTATGGCAGGAACCTTGAGTAACAGATTTGGGATTTGTAAGGAGGAATAATGTCTGACTTTTGGTATTAGACATGTATGAATGAGTAAGTATCGTAATCCTATAACCTCGAAAAACTTTGAGGACAAAGTTCATAAGGGGGGTAGATTGAAATACCCTGAACTTAAATATAACAATTTTAGATTATTCTAATACGTATTTAAGGGCCTAATAATGCCTAAGTAATATTGGTAAGGAAAAATAAATCCAAGAGAAATAAAGAAACGCTTAAAAAGCGAAAAACGCTAAATAAGCGTTAAATAACCACAGGAGGTACGAGACCTTGGTTAGCGTATTATATGGATTCTAAAGGCTTAATAAGGCCTAAATAATATATGGGAACAACTCCCGAAGAAAACGGATCCAAATAATGTATTAAAATGCTAATAGAGCTTTAGCGCACGTTTTTCGAGAAAACCCGAAAACGTGACTTTAAGTGGTCAAACGAACCCGTAAAAATTATAAATCATTAAATAACAATAATTAAGCATTAAAGAGAGCTTAATAACCAATAAAATTAAAGAAACGAGAAAATTCCGAAAAAGGGGCCCGGTTAGTGAATAGTACTAAAACCGGGTAAAATAACGAGCATTTTCTGTAAAAGATGAAAAGTGCTCCAACTAGTATAACAGTAGGGGCCGGTTTTAATAAGCTAATTAACCCCCTCACACACACACATACTAGCTAAATAAATAATGAGTCAAAAAGCAAAAAGTAAATAAAGTACAAAAGCACTCACCTTTTTCTCTCACCTCTCATTTCTCCTCTCTCTCTCATGAGTTCCCTCCTCCCAGCCGATTTCCCTCTTCTCTCTCTCTGGTTGGGCGATTTTGGAAGCTCTCAAAGAACAACAATGGCTTCCCCACTTTACATCCATGCTCCATCTTCATTTGAACTCCAAATGTAAAAATAACCACATATTCTTGTTCCCCTCGTCATTCTCTACACTTCCCTCTTTTCAAAATCCAAAAATGAGGAAGTTCATCTCCATGGGTTTTCCCCATTCAAAGAGAAAATAACATCAATGGGTAGCTTGGAGACTCCTCTCTCCATTAAGGTAAAAATTTACATGAAAAACTCATGTTCCTTCATCTTCATTAGTGGCCGATTTTTGCCCATTGTAATACTCTATCATCTCTCTCTCTTTTAAGCATAATTACAACCTTGCAATGGTGGTGGAATCACCTTCTTAAACCAAGGGCTAAAACTCCTCCTAAAACACTCCAAAGGTAAACCCTAGAATTTGTGTTTTGAACATTTCAATGGATTAGTATAAATCTAAGGGTTAGTATTTCAATTACACTTTTTTATGTGTGCTTTGGGTGATGGGGATGGAGTTTGGCAACTCCATTCCCCATGTAGCTGATTTATGCAAGAAAGAGAGAAGAATGGGAAATGGGAAAAGAAAAGAAGAAATAAGAGCTTAAGGTAAGAGCTTCTTCTTAATGTTAAATTTTAAATGCATTAGTGTAATGGGAATGGGTAAACTAATTAAAGAAACCCAAATATTGTATTAGTATTGTAGTTTGTGGAAGTTTGAGTATTTGTGAGCAAGTATGTGGATTGTAGGCCTTAGAGCCAAATGAATGGTGTATGTGTATTAGTATTGCTATTTGAGGAAGTATTGAGGAATTGATATTGTTTTGATGGCTGGTAGGACCCTTGTAAGGGTGTGGCTAGATTAGGAAATTATATTGGTGAGAATGGATATGTGTGGACAAGTGAGAATTGTAGGTGAACTATGGCAAAATTTTAGTAGGAATTGTGCATTAAGAATGACTTGGTGGATGGGAAAACCAAGGTGTGTAATTGATTGAGTAAGGAGGATTAGTAACCAAGGAGTAGTAGTTGTAACATGTGAATTTAAGGGTATATAATCTGTAGCAAAGAGTGTTAAAATGTGTTGGAGAAACAAGGAAGGATTAGTGTGTAGGACTTAGTAAAATGAGTATTGTACTGAGTAAGACTTGAGTTGAGTATAATGCAAATGAGGCAATGAAAGAGCCATAGGATTAGTGGGAAGAAGAAAGGAAAAATCGGTAGCAAATGTTGAAGAAGAAAAACTGTAACAGTGGAGGAAAATTAACAGTGGGAAATGTTTTGTAACTGATTTGTATAGAAATGGATTAGGTTAGTTTTGATTGCCTAATTAGGGTCAAAACACCCTAGATTATATGTAGGAATATTGGGGAAGAGATTGGAAGAAGTTTGGAGTTGAAAGATAATAAAAACTAGCATATATGTAAATACTGCAACTGGTCCAGGTTTGTAAACAAGTACGGAAACCCGGACCAGTCAAAAATCTATACAGAGTGTAATGCGTGAGGAGTGGTCCAGGTTTGCAAACCAGAACCTAAACCCTGACCACCCCAAATTTATACCCGAGAGGACTACAAACGCATGGTCTGGGTTTGTAAACCATGCCCTAAACCCGGACCACACACAAAACTCACCCGAGACTGGCCAAATGCATTGGTCCGAGTTTGTATCCCCGAACACAAACCCGGACCACCCTAAAAATTGCCCAGAAATCATTTTAAAGCTATCCGAAGTTAGGGGCTTGAAGGGTAATGATAGAATAAGGTAATTAAGACTTAATTCATGGTATTTAAAGGTCATTAAAGCTATAAACAAGCTTAGAAGATAATTTTAAGTAAGTAACATAAGTAAATGTATTTAAGTAACAATGGGATAGTAAGTATAAACTGGGAAACAGTAGGGAAGGTAATGAGTAAGGTTAATTATAGATAATTAACCACCCAACTCTATGTATATGCTAGGATTCGAATAGTGGAACACCGAAGAGGAGTCGGTGAGTTCAAAATCAACGGTGAAAGGTATATATGATTTCTTCATGCCCTATATCTTAACTTGGTTACCCCGATTTGTGTGCTTATTTGATCACCTAAATAAGATAAATGCATGAATCGGACTTTAATGCACTTACTTGTGCTTGTTATATTTGTTATTGCTATTTTGTCTTGAACATTTAGTTTATATAATTCATGAAATGAATAAATGAGGATGAAGTGTGTATGTACCTTGTAGTGTACTTGTGTAATGTATTGTACCTTATACGTATGTGTATATGTGTAATGTATTATAGTGGCTTGGGTGTGTGACTTCTACTATTTCCTAACTACCTAACTCCTAACGTAAGTATTGAGTAAATTGGAATGAGTAGAAGTCTGATATAGCTTCGGCCACGCGTGAGGATGAGGAGACACAAGAGGTTGGATCCGATTCCTGGTTCTTAAGCTGGTCAACGGCTGAAACCCCTTAATTGGGTAGCATCCTGGATTACTGAACCAAGTAAATCCCGGTGGTGGGACAGAGTAGTCCCCGGGCCGGAGGTCACGACACTTGACTTGAGTAAGTAAGTAAGTATGGTATGTATGAGTAATGGTCTTGGCTGGTGTAAGTCATTGACCCCGAGTAAAAGAGTAATCTCCACCCGATTAACCCGGGTGGACAAATGGAGCTAACAAGTAATGTGTATTGTGTATGTATTGCGTATGTATTGTATATGTATTATGTATGCGTATTTCGGGAAAGGTAAGTAAGTATCGGTTGGCTTGTATGGTTTACCTTGTATGTATTGAAGTGTATGTATGTATGCCTTGTGTAAAGTATTGTAGTATTATGTATGAAAGCATGTATGCATGTATGTATGAATAAAATGAATTCCATGTATTCGACCAAGTGGTCGGCGTACCCTCGCTAGTAGGTGGGGTATGTGGTTATCATATTTAGCGTAAGCTGAGCCCCTTGGGGCAACGTTTTTAGTGTGCAGGTACCCGAAGCGGATATGGTCGAGGTAAGAGACCGGTGGCTATGCTTAGTTAGCTAGAATCGGAATGTAGACAGTAGAGATTGGTAAAAGGCTTGTAGACTAGAAGTAGAAGTGTACCAAGGGGTACACCATAAGTATTGGAAGCATGTAGTTGTGAGGAATGGGTAGATGTAGACTCTTAATGAGTATGTGTGAAATTGAAGGAGGTATTATATCTGTGTATGGATCCTAGTAAACTCGGTATATTATATTGTATTGAACTTATGGAGCATTGTATGAAATGGAGCATTGTAGTATTTGTGGGTAATTGAAGTATGTATTGTAATTGTGTAGCACTCGGATATTCCGGTCCATCAGACCGATGCTGTATGTAGTAGTAAGCCTTGTTGGTCACGTGGGTGGCTAACGGCAATGTATCACCCACCGTTGTGTAAGTAGGTAACCGCTGCGTGAATCTGGAAGTACGAGGAGATTGGACGGTAATGACAGTATTAGCGGTAGGGGTGTTACAGCCCCTCTCCTTCTTCTGGTCGCCTTCATCCAAGGACCGAAAGGGTCCTTTTCCAGCATAGCCAACTCTTCCTCCACTCTTGGAATAGGAAGCTGCACCACCTTAAACCCTTCATCAACTTGATTAATCTCAGATTGGTTAGATGGGCAAGCCGATAATTGATGACCAAATCTTCCACACAGAAAACAAAGACTGTGCAAACCTTCATAAACAACTCTATGTATCCTATTCTTGAATCTGAATTTACCCACAAGGGGTTTAGTTAAGTCCAATCTGATACAAACCCTACCGAAAACAATACTTCCTAACTTTGACCTAACAAGATTAACCTTTTGGACTTTCCCCAAACTACTTCCAATATGCGACAGGATACTCTCCTTAAGATATATAATCCTTAAATCTGGAAAGTTGACCCAAACACAAAGATCCTTCAGAGTTTCAGATTTAGTATCAAACTCTTTCGTAAATTTCCTAATAGTGAGATAATGGTCCGATATTATCCACGGCCCCTCACTCATAACATACTCCTTATCACCCTTGCTTTCGAATTTGACAACATAGTAGCCATTCCCAAGACCAGTGATTTCAAATTTCTTAGTTAAACGCCATCTCTGAGAGAGTCTTTCAAACATAACTTGGATCGGAAAGTTCTTACCGAGCAATTGGATGATGATAGCATATTTCCACTCCTTACTCACCTCATGCTCCATTTCTTTAGTGAGGCGAATGGAAGGACACAGCGGATCCTCCTCCTCTAGATTCACCTCATCAGCCATTGTTTCATCATCCGACCAGTCATCTTCCGATTCTACCACCAATTCTTGGTTACTAGTCGACCCCAGCGCATCTCTGAAAGACCGGCCACCCGAGTCTCCAATCGCCTCACTTCGAAACCCGGTAAAGGGAGGGAGAGGTACCAAATCTTGGCAATCTTTGGAGTCAGAGCGGAGACGCTTCCTTCGGCTCGAGCTAGGATCTTCTCCAACCGGAGCGACTGCTTGGAAACTGAAAGACGGAACAGGCTCCGCCATCTTGTCTTGCGAATTCCCCAAGGCGCTAAAAGAGTAAACCGTGATTCCTACAACCCAGGGAAACGACGGGCGAGTCTTCGAGAAGAAGAGAACCCCGCCCGACGCGAGAAGGAAACGAAGAAGGAAGCAGAGAAGTCGGCGACGCCGCCCCAGAAGGATTGAAGTCGTCGGAAGGAGCAGATCGGAGAAGGAAATTCACTGAAGGGACCGATGAGATATCGGAACCCTAGGAGGAAGGACTACACGCGCAGCGCGTTCTAATAATCCGCATTCTCGCGTTGTCCCAGCCAGGGTATATTAGGGAAGAGTTTATTGATAGATTAATAAAGTAAAGGTTTGCAGAACAATCCGTGGTGCTTCTTTAGATTCAATCTTTATTTAGTTTATTTTTATCTTTTAACTGTTTCATTATTTTATGTTAGTTTGTTTTGTCATTCTTTTTATTAAATTAAGTAAAACCTGAAAAAGTGACATTCCTGTTTTCTTAGTTAGTTTTCTCGCTTAGTAAATAAATTGTCAGTTAATTGAACGAGGTCCTTCAGATCGACAACCCCACTCAATTCACTATTCCGCAAAACGATAGGTACACTGCCTAGGTAGAGATAGAAACATATTTCTGCTAACAAATTTTTGGCGCCGTTGTCGGGGACCTCTAATACGGTTAATTGACATTTTTATTTATCTGATTGAGATTTTATTTGAGTTAATTTTCTTTTATTTTATTTTATTTTCATTTAATTCTTTTAGTTAGCTTACGTGATTCTGTTACTTGATTGAATTTTGTTTCATCCTCTGGAATTAGGTGCGGCTCCTCAGTTTATTGTATTAATATTTTTTTTACTATTAGGATTTACTTGTTTAGAAGTTGGTTGAACACATACATATTGCTTTCTAATTGATAGTTACGTTAATTAGCTTTAGTTAGGATTAGTTTTTGTTTCTAATTTTGCGTATTTGATTTTCTTTATTTGCTTTTCGTATGTCTTTTTATTTAATTAGTTTTTGATTTTTTTCTATATTATTTAATTAGCTGATTTTCTTTTTTATTAATTAGGATTTTACGTGATTCTTTTTCCCATAGATTTTGTTATCTTCTGTTACGTTTTTTTTTTTCATTCTGATTTTTATATTCTTCCTGTCGTACTTGATTACGTTCACATTTTCATCTTTTGTGGTTGTTTTACTTTACATTATTTCTCTTTTTATTTTTGATTTTTATTTTAGTTTTGAGATTTAACTTTTGTTTACTTTTTAGTTTATTCTTGTTTTTATTCTTATTTTATTAATTTGGTATTTATTCAAGTAATTTTTTTATTTATATTTTGTTCTTTAATATTTGTTTTGTTCATCATTTATTTAGTTAATTTTATTTTTGCGTTACTTTTCTATTTTTAGTTCTATTTTATTATTTTTATTGTAGATAAAGATGGAGTATAACATGGATAAATTGAGAAGAGTGTTGACACAGTTGGAAACGACGGTTGCGATAATGAACATAGAGCAAAATTTGAACAGGTATAATCTGCCGAGTGCTCAAAGTTACAACCAGAAACGGCGACAGGATTATTACCAACCGCAACAATCGTCTTATTGACAGCCTTATTGGTGGGAAAGCAAGCAGACTAGAATGCAGATAGAGGTCGAGCAATTCTACGCCTATCAGGAGCCTCCTAAGGAGGATACAAGCAGGATAGAGAGTATGCTGGAGTAGCTCCTGGAGCAAAGAAAAGCCACTAATGCTAAATTGGCTGAAATTGAATCTAGGTATGATGCTAAGTTTGCAGAGCAGGCAGCCAGAATTGTTGATCAGACCTCCATTAATCAGAATTTGGAGAGACAGATGAGCCAGCTTGTAGAGCAGCTAGCACAGGAGCAAGTGGAATTCTCCCATAGCCAAAGTTATTTGGACCTTGTGGACCAATCTCAAGTAGAGACTTTGATGGGTGAAGACCATTCCAAGCCTATAATTTTTGAAGCTGAAGAGGAGTCTGATGAAGAGGTTGAGCGACACGCTGAAGAGTTATATTGCCCTCCCTCCCCAACCTCGACTCAACCCGACTATCCAGTGATCGAGACTATCTTTTCCAATCCGGTCTGGGAACCAGTAGAGTTACCAGAGATATTTTATTTTCAGAGAGGTTGAAGAAATTGAAGCTTCCTCTACAATTGTCTGCCAACAAGAATATTCCATAGATCCTTTAACACTTGAGGAAGATTTCTACATCCTCAAATTTCAGAAGGAAGAGCCACCTCCAACTAGTCATCAACTTCACAATCAATCCAAGGAGCCTCACCAACGGAAGGAGGATGTTTACATCCTCCAATTTGAGGAAGAAAATCCATCATCACCTGGTCTCCAATTAGAATTACGTTACCGGTTGTATCTCCTCAAACATCAAGTTTTGTGGAGTATTCACTTTCCTATTTTATTTGCCGAAGTAACGCTTTGTTTTGATCCAGGTGGTTTGCTTTTAAGTACTGCCTATTTTGTTTTCTTGGTAAAGCTATTATCTACTTTTATTTTTGATCCGGGATAACGAAGCGGGAGTCTAGCCAAAGACTATAAAGACGGGCAGCTTACTGGGAGGCAACCCAGTGGTTAGATTTATGTTTTGTTTTTGTTTTTGTTTTTTTTTCTTTCATTTAGGAGTGGCAACGGTGCCTGTGCTTTTAACATAACGCTTTTAGCGTTTTTGTGGTAGTTGTGAGTGTGTGCAGGTGAAATTCTTTTTATGGTGTTTGATGTACCCCAAGGGTGGACACTTGCTTGGGCGCAAGTGTGAGGAACGAGGCTACCCTCCTTATTCAAGCTTAAGTGTGAGGAAGGGAACCTTCCTCAATCTACGATATCAGGGGAGTTTCAGTTTCTCCTTATTTTTAATGTTTGGGTTCATCCTATCATGACTTTTATGTTTAAAGATTATTTTTATATCAGTCATTATTGACCTGAATGAAATCCTTGATGAGTTTGCAATATTTAGAAAGTCCTTTTCTTGGTTTTAATTTGTAAACAATGAGGACAGTGCTCCTCTTAAGTGTAAGGAAGTAGAGGTACTTTCTAAATATTGATAATTGCACTTAATGCCACATTTGTTTTTGTTTGTCCTCTTATTTTGAAAGGATTGCTTCTTTTAAGTGCCAATAAATATTGAATCTCCAGGTGAAAATTTTTGTTGAGGTTTTGAAAACAAGCCTAATGGCCACCTCAAGAATTTTTCTGCTTTTGGCTGTTTGTATGTATAGTTTTATCCAAACTGAATCTATTTTCACTAAAATTTGGTGGATTAGCTGATTATGAAAAGTGAATTAGTGTAGTTTGGGATTTTGGGAATGATAAGAAAGTTTGGTATGAAAGGATAAGGCAAGGTACTCCGCTGATCTGAATTGAAATTTATTTCTGAACCAAAACAAGCCTCTTCATTCGGTTATTAAGTCCTTGGGGTGCTTCATCACTCGTCTACCTAAGGTCTTGTGATCTGGGATAGAAGGCCCAAAGCCGCTACATGGGTGAAGAGAAAAGTCTGAGGGGATGAATTGAATATGCAAATGGCAGAATAGAATGTTAAGGGAAAGGAACTTTGAAAAGTTAAATGTGTAATTCATTTTTGCTTATTCGGATCATGAGTATGTGGTGTTGAAAGGTATCACGGAATAAGATGTTACTTCACACCCCTTCTCATCCAAAGGTTAGAGGAAAGAAATGGTGGAAGATCCCAAACTATTTTGTTTCTGTTTCTATAATCTAAATTCTCCATGCTTTTTAACTTCACTCTTTTTCACTGTTTGCAAAAACCTACAGCTAGTAGCAGAACTTTTCTTTTGATTGTCATTTTGTTTGTTTTCCATCGGCAGTTGTTTGATCCTGAGTTTCAATACTATGGCCCTTAGGAGTAGTCATATTCTGTATTTGCTTGAGGACAAGCAAAAGCTAAGTGTGAGGAAGTTTGATAAGTGCGAAATACATCTATTTTTAGGGCTTTAATTCTTCCTATTTTCATAACAATTCATGCCGTATTTCTCACTTATCATATGTTTTTTCTTAGATTTACATTTTGATGTGAACTGATACATTTTATGTGTCTAATGCAGTAAAAAGTCTAGGAAATGCATAGAAATTCTCATGAGGATTCCAACACAACAAATGGGGAGTAAAACGGAGCTAAAACGAAGAATCTAGGCCCCGTCGAAGTTAACAGAGCACTCCTCGCTATGTTTTATCAAGATCTTTAGAAGATAAAAATATTTTATCAACTGATAAACACCG
Source organism: Limonium bicolor (assembly GCA_023374045.1). Taxonomy (NCBI): domain Eukaryota; kingdom Viridiplantae; phylum Streptophyta; class Magnoliopsida; order Caryophyllales; family Plumbaginaceae; genus Limonium; species Limonium bicolor. The sequence continues at coordinate 9,090,320 of CM041781.1, read as the reverse complement.
TAGCTGCTATATATTCACCCATCCAGACCCATATTGATCACATCCCGCGCCCAGAGGGGCTTACGCCTCTTATCCATCAATTCTTTTCACCTGTTTCCAACACTTCAAGTCATCATCGTCATCACATCATCCACCACCACCATTCACCATAACATCATCATCCACAATCATCACTTCCACCACGTTCACCTCCATCCGTTCACTTCTCCACACGCACACCATTACTCAACAGACCACACCATTGTCCACCACCACTTCCACATATTATTTTTGTTATGTTTGTTATTTTCATAATTATGTTTGAGTAGTTAGTTTAGCTCCCCGGGTTGGGGTAGCAAACCGAATCTTTATGTTTATTTTGTAATCTTTTCTCTGATTATAATTGCAGTAGTTTAATTCCTGTTCTTCATGCGCTTTAATTTTATAGCTAATTATTAAAGCAATATTTGTAGTTTTCTAATCAAAATGTGGCGCTGAGATTAGTTAACAAGACATAGGAAGTTAAACCGGATTAACGACTAGAAGCATGGTTTGCATATAGGTTAATCTGTCTCCAATAGGAATTGTGTTTAATGCTATTAACTTGATAACTTGGGCATGGTTTGCGGCTTGTTATTTCAGTTAGTTAGGGTTCGTTGTACAGGGACCGGTCAACGAACTATTTATAATTCCTGAGTTTATTGCAGAATTAGGGAAGAGTTTATTGATAGATTAACAAAGTGAAGGTTTACAGAACAATCTGGGGTGCTTCTTTAGATTCAATCTTTATTTCTTTATTTAGTTTATTTTTATCTTTTTACTGTTTCATTATTTTATGTTAGTTTGTTTAGTCATTCTTTTTATTAAATTAAGTAAAACCTGAAAAAGTGACATTCCTGTTTTCTTAGTTTAGTTTTCTCGGTTAGTAAATAAATTGTCAGTTAATTGAACGAGGTCCTTGAGATCGACAACCCCACTCAATTCACTATTCCGCAAAATGATAGGTACACTGCCTAGGTAGAGATAGTAACATATTTCTGCTAACACACCCTAGTGGTTCTCATCTAGGATTTAGATGTAATAAACTTTAGTAACATCTTGGAACTATTTGTTGTCTTTTATTTTTCCTTGATGTAATAGACTTTCGTACAATTTGTGTGGATTTCTCTATTTCTACTTATTAAGGGTTTGAAAAAATGGGTTAGAACCTTAAATTATTTTATGCTAGAAGTTTCATTAATCATCCAGAATGACCACACTTTGAACAAAAAAATGTAGCAGAAACTGCTCCTCCTCATCAGCGTACAACATACCAACATTAATCACACCTTGTGTTCAATACAAGTTGTTTCCGATGTTATTACCACGAGAACTGAAATATATCCAAATGTAAAAACTTTAAATGGTTTTATGTTATAAGTTACATTGATATATAACATATGAGATCATTTCATTACAAACCTAATGTTACTACCACGAAAACTAACAAGATCAATTACGCAATAACCAATAACCTAATTATTTCCTGACCTTTGTCTCTCTTCTCGTTGTGCTATTACATTACGTCGCATCTCATAAGTTGGTTCTTGTTGTTGAAAATCATCATCTTCGGGCTCAATAGGATCATAAATAACAAGTAATGGAATATGATCGATGAAATCATTATACTCCATATAATTCTCCATCATCTGGTGAACTGATGTATCAGTTCGTACATGCATAAAAGTCCACTCGTAGTCGCCCTCCAACCCCAAATACACCATTGTTGCTATGTTTATTCTGCTGAGGAGGGACTGTAGAGCACGAACTACTCGTCAATGTAGATCACGGAAATTATTAGGATATGGCATAGTTATTTCTACGTGGTTGTGCCCCATCCTTCTATCAAATTGTGCACCATGACGACCGAAAGTAGCTACATAATTAATGTGCAAACTGAAAGGAAACTCCATTTGATTTTGAGAGCAAAGTGTGGCATAAGATATGAAGAATTCACGCAAGATGTAATTAGAAAGATTTTGAGAGAAGAAGGTAAGGAATGAGTATGTTGGGAGACCCATACCCCCTTTTATAATACAAGAGTAACGGTCACTGACATGTCCAACGGCTAGTTCAACGGCTAGTGCGAAAAGTAAGGTTAAAACGGTAACATGGAGCAGGCTATGACTGTATCTGGTACAAAAGTTAGATACTAATTATTATTATTTTGAGTGCTTGCTTAAGGCACGACCTAACAATGCAGGAGCAACATAATATAGTGACGTTCAAATGTAAACATATAGTAAAAAGAGACAAACAACACTTAGCCTCAATTAATCAAAGTACATCCTATAATAGTTTGTTGAGTCTTGAAGCCAATTTGAATGTGTGCATTCTATCAACACATTGGTGTCTCCACTATCATCTATGCCCTTCAACCGGTTCAAAGATGACAAGTCACTTCTTAGAATTATAATCTCCGGGATCTTCTTCCTTGTCGTGGATTCTGCGTCAGAAGTTAATGCATTAACCTGGTTTTGAATGATGTTGGGATATTGTCTAGGAGTTGGCGTTGAGTAACCATTGAATACTGCTTCGTCGTTGTAAGTGAAATTGTCGGACCCAATTTCTCTGAAGAAATCAGAGTCTACTTCAAAGTCGGTGAGAACATCTGTGCCTTCCAACCGTTCAAAAGATGAGGAATCACTGCTTAGAAGTATAATCTTTGGGATCTTCTTCCTTGTCATGGATTCTACATCAGAAGTTAATGCATTAACCTGGTTTTGAATGGTGTTGGGATATTGTCTAGGATTTGGGTCAAGAATGTGTTGCACTTCGGCAACACAACGAGAAATAGGTACGATTGTTAGTCTTGTAATTTGTAAGATTATACAGCCATTGTGATAGATCTAAAAAACTTACTTAAACATTTGAGAGGCTTGAGAGCACACATTCTGCTCTTAAGGCGAGATTAAGGAGTGTTAGACACACTTTGGATGTAATCTTTCCAAAAATTGACGATCACATGAATACTAGCATCAGCGAGCTGAAAAAGGACTTCGAGTCCGTAAGGACAAAACATAGAAGAAAGCACATGAGGGAACCGATTGCTGACCTGATCGGGAGGTTAGTATCCTATGCTTGGATGAGCTAGTAAAGGAGCCTGGTAGGGGGGACTATGTTCAAATGGATACCTCAATCTGTGGATGTGACAAGGTAACCTCTCATGGATTACCATGTACATGTAGATTAAACTACATGTTGGATAGTGGTATCTTGTGCTCAAAGAGGGATGTACATTGTTTATGGTACACCCTGACCTGGAAGAATCACGAATCAACAGTTGATATGCTAGAATAGAAGGAGACAGAACAAAATAGAAGGTGTGATATTGCTGCTGAGGTAGCACAATCAGACGATCCGACTCTTATGGCTAGATGTTACAGTCAAATCCAGAACTTTCTTCATCCAAATATGGCATGCCAATTAGGAGAACCTTTAGAACAGCTTGGGATTGGCAGACCTACCGGACCTCAAGACCAAACCGACGGGAACTTTCATCTTGGGAGCGTAACCGACCAAGGGCGAGCCAGTTCGAAGGAGCACCATCAAATGGAAGATCATAGAATAGAGGATCATCAGATCCGAATCAATTCACTCCCATGAACAGCTTCCCATACTACTAGTATTTCCCATCCAATATATATATATATCACTAGGTATATTGATGTTCGTGGTGATGGTAATTGTGGATTCAGGGTGGTTGCTGATTACCTGTATCCAGACGAAGATAGGTGCAAACATGTCTGTAAAGGATTGCAAGACATGAAGATTACAGAAACAGTGAGACATGCATACAAGGACATGTTCAACGAAACAACGTACAACGAAATGTTAAGACCGTTTCGTTGAAATGGGGATGGGGTAGCACCTATGGAGAAATGGATGACCACGAAAATGAGGGCAGTGATCTCGACAAAGTACACTTAGATAGTAGTTTTTTACTCTACTATATGGGGGGTATGGCAAGTGGCACATACCTTCCGATCGAAAATCATACCAATCGTGATAGACCAAGAGGAGAGATCCACAGCGGAGTTTGCCCCCAGGGTCATTTCGTAAGGTTTTGTATGGTTGATGACTCCCCACTCCCCCTATCTATCCGCAGTGGTTTTATTATAGAAATCCAAACACTGTTGGACCTTGGATTCGTCATTTAAAATCATGGTTAGATAGATGGAATAGTGTTGTAACATAGTTTTTCTTTAACTTAGTTGTTGTAACTTAGTTATTGTAACTTTGTTGTGTTAATCATTTTGACTCAAATTTGGTCATTCAATTCTCATTTGTTTCAGAAAAAAGTGTCTCCCCACAACATTCCAACTTATTCAACTAAGTTTGTTGAAAAAAAAATGTACTGCTAATAGTAAATTTTTTGCTATTCACAGTACAAATTAATTTTAAATCATATTAATAGTGTAAACACATAAAAATGTAATCCAACACTTTTTAAAAAAAAGAATCCAGCATTGATTACAATAAAAAAGTAACTAGCATAATTCGCTACTAATCAACTACAAACTTCTTGGGTTAAATTACTTTCAGATATCATTTTTTGAAAAAAAAAACACAGGACACATCATTACATGCTTACAACATTAATATGATTTAAAAAAATTTGTACTGCGGTGATTAGTAATTTTGTACTGCGAATAACAACCCCCTTAATTATATCGTAAGAGACAATTTCAACGTAGAGTGTTAGTTAGGAATTAGTTTCAGAAGAAAGTTAATAATGAAATTTATCTTTTTTTAAGAAAAGTCACAAGCTTTTTATATTATAGGGAAATTTCATGAAATGCCACTATATTTTTGGCTAATGCATGAAATGCCACTAAAAAAAGTCACAAAATGCTACTATATTTTCGTAAAAGTCCATGAAATGCCACTATAATCATTGACCAGATGGAAAAAAGACAGAAATACCTCTACTAGTTAACAAAGTACTTTTAAAAAATTACAAAAATTCACAAAAAATTCAAAATACAATAAAAATATAAAATAATATATAAAAATTAATATAATTTGAAAAAAAATAAAACATCATAAAATATTAAAACAAATAAATATTTCATTTTAAAAATTTATTCAGTACAATAAAAAGTATATTTGTGTTCTAAATAAATAATGAATGCCAATTTTTCTACCAATTAAGTACCATAATTAATACCAAGTAAGTACCATAATTTTACCATACATTTTTTTATTATTATTTTCTATCATTTGAATTATTTATTCAAAGTAAATTATTATATATTTTTAACTGATATTTTGAAATTTTAGTTTTTAAAATTTATGTTCTATTTTGAAGATAACTTTATGACATAATATTTGTTGTTATCAAGAAAATATTGTCATAAAATTTTGTACAAAATAGAATATAAATTTTTAAAATATTTTTATACTAATTAAGTACCATAATATATACCAATTAAGTATCATAATTTATACCATACATTTCTAAATTACCTTTCTCTATAAATTTTAATTAATTATTCAATATAAATTATATTATATCTTTTAAATAATATACAGAAAACATATTTTAAATTTTATATTCTATTTTGTAGATAACTTTGTGACATAATATTTTCTCATTAACAAAAATATTACGTCATAAAGTTATCTGCAAAATAGAACATAAATATTAAAAACTAAAATTTCTAAAATAATTTTAAAATAATAAAAATTTGCTTTAAAGAAATAATTTAAATTGATATAAAATAATAATTAAAAAATGTATGGTAAAAATTATGGTACTTATTTGGTAAAAATTATGGTACTTATTTGGTATAAGATATTTGTTTAGAACACAATATTCTTTTTATGGTACTGAATAAATTTTTTAAAAATGAAATAATTATTTGTTTTTATTGTATTTTGATTTTTTTGTGAATTCGTGTGATTTTTTAACACAGGGGGCATATTGTGAACTTTAAAAGTATTTTGTTAACTAGGGGTATTTTTGTCTTTTTCCATCTAGTCAATGACTATAGTGACATTTCATGGACTTTAACGAAAATATAGTGGCATTTTGTGACTTTCTTTTTTTAGTGGCATTTCATGATTTAGCTAAAAATTGATAAGTGTCTAAATGAGCATGTTTTATGGGTGTATTTTATATATTATATCAACACTTTTCTGCTCATTTCTCACTTATCGTATGTTTTTCCTAAGATTTATGTCTTGATATGGACTGATATTTTATGTGTTAAATGTAGGAAAAAGCCATGTTAATGGATAGATAATCTCATGAGCTTTCCAACGCAACAAACGGCGAGTCAAACGGACTTATAACGAAGAATCTGGAGCCAATTGAAGATTACTACAGTCGTGTATATATATATAAACAACCGCCCACAACATACACGTCCGCCTGGTTAAGGCGCGGACAACACACAGGCGTCCGCTCGCGGACAAGGCAGAGACGTCCGCCTCTTATCTCGCGGACAACACAGAGACGTCCGCCTATCGCGACAACACAGGCGTCCGCCTCGCGGACAAGGCAGAGACGTCCGCCTCTTATCTCGCGGACAAAGAGACGTCCGCCTCTTATCTCGCGGACAACACAGGCGTCCGCCTCGCGGACAAGGCAGAGACGTCCGCCTCTTATCTCGCGGACAGCACACAGGCGTCCGCCTCGCGGACAAGACGAGACGTCCGCGCACAAACCAGGCGGACGCGCAGGCGGACGCGGCTAAAATCAACGCGAAACAGTTTTCTTCTCGTTTTTCGCGGCGCTTTCTTCTTCCGGCGCCTACCGACAGTCCTCACGCGTCTGCAACCCCAATCTTCTGCAAACCCAATCCATCTACTCCTCAACTTGGCCACTTGGTCACGCGTGCTCCAACCTTCTCCTTCCTTCCTCTCCTTCTCCTTCTTCTATAAATTCTACGAGCTTTCTGCTCAAAAATAATTACTCCCTTCCTCAAAATCCAAACACCACCGTTCAAACCACGACAGACCACAGTTCACCACAATCTTCCATCCAAAGTTCATTAAACTTACGCTGTTATTTTCCAGACAGCCAACGAAGAAGACGATCTGCACAAAACCAGTCCATATCCTGATCTGTATCCGCGTACCGTCGTTCTTCTTCGTTCTGTCTGTTTATTTATTTCTTATGTTGTTTTATAATTATGTGTGATTAATAAATCTAGCTTCCCGGGTTAGAAGCAGCCTTTTTATATAATTGTGTTATATAAGCTTTCCAGTATAATTTATTTAAGCAGTATTTTGATTCCTCTCCTTAATGCGCTTTAATTCTCTGTACAATTATTAAAGTGATATTTGTAGTTCTTTGTTAAAATGCAGTGCTGAGACAAGGTTCTAGACACAGGAAGTCAAATGGGTTAACGACTAGAAGCGATATTCCTCGCCGTATAGGTTAATCTATCTCCAATAGGATTGTTAATAATGCGATTAATTTATTAATAACTTGAACAAGGAATTGCGCTTGTTGTTTAAATTAATCAGGGTTTATTAGACAGGGAACGGTCAATAAACTAATTAAGATTCTTGAGTTTATTGTAAAGTGGGAAAGTTATATTAATATATTAAATAAAATAGGTAAGCAGAACCCGGGATGCTTCTTTAAAACCAAAAAGATTTATAATTTCTATTTCTTTTCTGTTTTAATTAATTGTTTTTATTATTGTCTTATTATTTAGCTGATAATCATTTCCCTCAAAAAGATAAAATCTGTTTATAGAAATCTCAGTCAATTTACTACACTATCAGTTATCCACAGCGAGGTCCCCAAGAGTACGACAACCCACCTTTCCACTATTCCGCAAAACGATTAGGTACACTGCCTAGGTTGAAGAAGTAGTCACATATTTCTACAACAAGTTTTTGGCGCCGTTGCCGGGGACCTCCGGCAAGGTTAATTGGTAGTTTTTAATTTTCTGAGTTTTCTGTTTGTAAATTTGTGATATATTTTGCTTCTCTTTAATTTTTGTTTCTGTTATATTTTGTTTCTATTATTCTGCTAATATTTTAATTGTGTAAATTTTCTGTTATATTTGTTTAATTTTCTTTTTATTTTTGTTTTATGTAATTTTACATACCGTTTTTTTTATATATATATTTTATTTTAGCAGTTTTATTTTATCTCTGTTTTGTTTCATATTTGTTTTCTTTATTTAGTTAATTTCCGTTCTTGTGTTTATTTTCTATTTTTAGTTCTATTCTACTTGGTATTTTTATTTTTTTGTTTTTGTAGGATAGTTACTGATTATGGAGAGCGGCGACGATGAGGTGAAGAGATTATTGATCAATTTGGAATGGACTCACATGCAAGAGGAGATGTCCTCATATCAAAGGTTGGTCAAGGATTATCAATCACCTCAACAGTCAAATCGAGAGCCGTATTGGTGGGAAGTCGACCAGGCTAATACACAGTACCAAGAAGCTCAGTTGGGATACTGCTACTTTAATCAGAATGAACAGCAATCTACACAAGGGCCAGACGAATTTCTCCCAGTCAACCGAGCCGCTAGACGAAATTCCAGTGGTGAGTCAAATGAGTGAAGATCGATTCGAGCCAGATATTAATGAAGCTGCAAGTTCTGATGAGGAGATAAAGAGACTTATCAGGACATTTTTCTCTAACGCTGAGTTGGAGCAAATGTCTGAAAGTTACAATTCTCCTCCATCTCCATCCCCAGCACAAGAGGAGCAATTAAAATTTGAAGATATTTTGTGTGAGCCTCATCAACCGAAGAGGATATTTATATTCTCGAATCTGAGGAGAAAGCACTACCACCAGTCTCTCATAAACTCTCACCCTGCCTCCGTAAGCCTCAACAACAAGAGAGGATGTTTATCCTCCAATTTGAGGAAGAAAATCATCACCACCTGGTCTCCTGTTAGAACTACGTTACCGGCAGTACCTCCTCAAAACCAGGTTTTGTGGAGTATACATTTTCCTATTTTATTTGCCGAGTTAACGTTCTGTTTTGATCCAGGTGGTTTGCTCTTAATTACTGCTAACTACGTTTTCCTGGCAAGCTTTGTCTACTTTTATTTTTGATCCAGGATAACGAAGCGGGAGTCTAGCCAAAGACTATAATTACGGGCAGCTTACTGGGAGGCAACCCAGTGGTTAAATATTATTTCCCTACTATTTTTGTTTTATGTTTTGTCTTTCATATTATTCCTATATATGTTTTTATAAATAAAAAAAGGAGAGAGAACGAGGGGAATTAACTTGAGTTCTTCTGGCTGTTTAGAATATTTATTACAGGAACATCTTGCACATTTCTACAGCTGAACTCAAGTGTGGGGGAGCTCTGTCTAAACACTCTGCGAACTCTGGGGAGTACATTCTCTTTGCTTGGCACTTCAAATTTTAAATACTCCCTACTGCTTTGAGTTGTGTGAGGTACTCTGATAGATTGCATGTCCTCGTCAATTTAATTCTTCCTACGCAATGAGGACATTGCTCCAATCTAAGTGTGGGGGAGGACTCACTTCTCTATCGCTCGTCTTAAGTAACTCTTAAATTGACACATTACTTAAAATGCTTAATCTCTCTGCTTATCTTGCGTTTTTTCCAAATTCAATATCATGGACCCTTTATATGTGGGTTGTTCTCTTTAAAAAAATACTGTTATTAATTGTGGGATAAATGGTACAAATTTAAAATTTTATTCTTTGAGGAGCATTTTTATGCGGTGTGACCAAATGATCTGAAATGGTTGGATTTTTATCGCTTAGGGGTTCCTTCTGTTTTTTTCTTAGGGATTGCTAAGGGGTGCTTCTCTGTCAAAAAAAAAGAAAAAAATAATAAAATAAAAGGGACTCGAGACACCATTGGTAACCAACAAGAGAAGTTGAGTGTTCTTAAACAAAGTTTGATGCTTACATATTATCTTCTCATCTCTTATGCAAAAGTGAAACAAATGCATAAATCTATTTTTCCTTTTGTTTTCTCCTCAATACCCATTCTTGAGAGAAGTTGGCCATGGTAAAAGTTCTCAAAGTCACCTTAAATAAGAAGCATTGAAGTACTCCGGATCATACCCCGAAACTCTAATTTTTATTTTGCCCTGAGTACACCTTGCCACCAGCAGTGATGGATCACACTCCTCAAAAGTTTAAAGATCATGTTTATATCCTACCCTTATAATAATATTTGTTAGTATTGAGCATTCCTACTTACTTGGGTACATGGTTTGCTTGAGGACAAGCAAAAGAAATGTGGGGGTTTGATAAGTGTCTAAATGACATGTTTAAGGGTTATTTCATATATTATATCACACTTTTCTGCTCATTTCTCACTTATCGTATGTTTTTCCTAAGATTTATGTCTTGATATGGACTGATATATTTTATGTGTCAAATAGGAAAAAGTGTTAATGGATAGATATCTCATGCTTTCCAACGCAACAAACGGCGAGTCAAACGGACTTATAACGAAGAATCTGGAGCCAATTGAAGATTAGACTACAGTCGTGTATATATATATAAACAACCGCCCACAACATACACGTCCGCCTGGTTAAGGCGCGGACAACACACAGGCGTCCGCCTCGCGGACAAGGCAGAGACGTCCGCCTCTTATCTCGCGGACAAGGCAGAGACGTCCGCCTCTTATCTCGCGGACAACACACAGGCGTCCGCCTCGCGGACAAGGCAGAGACGTCCGCCTCTTATCTCGCGGACAGCACACAGGCGTCCGCCTCGCGGACAAGACAGAGACGTCCGCGCACAAACCAGGCGGACGCGCAGGCGGACGTGACTAAAATCAACGCGAAACAGTTTTCTTCTCGTTTTTCGCGGCGCTTTCTTCTCCGGCGCCTACCGACAGTCCTCACGCGTCTGCAACCCCAATCTTCTGCAAACCCAATCCATCTACTCCTCAACTTGGCCACTTGGTCACGCGTGCTCCAACCTTCTCCTTCCTTCCTCTCCTTCTCCTTCTTCTATAAATTCTACGAGCTTTCTGCTCAAAAATAATTACTCCCTTCCTCAAAATCCAAACACCACCGTTCAAACCACGACAGACCACAGTTCACCACAATCTTCCATCCAAAGTTCATTAAACTTACGCTGTTATTTTAGACAGCCAACGAAGAAGACGATCTGCACAAAACCAGTCCATATCCTGATCTGTATCCGCGTACCGTCGTTCTTCTTCGTTCTGTCTGTTATTTATTTTTATGTTGTTTTATAATTATGTGTGATTAATAAATCTAGCTTCCCGGGTTAGGAAGCAAGCCTATTTTATATAATTGTGTTATATAAGCTTTCCAGTATAATTTATTAAGCAGTATTTTGATTCCTCTCCTTAATGCGCTTTAATTCTCTGTACAATTATTAAAGTGATATTTGTAGTTCTTTGTTAAAATGCAGTGCTGAGACAAGGTTCTAGACACAGGAAGTCAAATGGGTTAACGACTAGAAGCGATATTCCTCGCCGTATAGGTTAATCTATCTCCAATAGGGATTGTTAATAATGCGATTAATTTATTAATAACTTGAACAAGGAATTGCGCTAGTTGTTTAAATTAATCAGGGTTTATTAGACAGGGAACGGTCAATAAACTAATTAAGATTCTTGAGTTTATTGTAAAGTGGGAAAGTTATATTAATATAGTTAAATAAAATAGGTAAGCAGAAACCCGGGATGCTTCTTTAAAACCAAAAAGATTTACAATTTCTATTTCTTTTCTGTTTTAATTAATTGTTTTTATTATTGTCTTATTATTTAGCTGATAATCATTTCCCTCAAAAAGATAAAATCTGTTTATAGAAATCTCAGTCAATTTACTACACTATCAGTTATCCACAGCGAGGTCCCCAAGAGTACGACAACCCACCTTTCCACTATTCCGCAAAACGATTAGGTACACTGCCTAGGTTGAAGAAGTAGTCACATATTTCTACAACAAAAATATAGTGGCATTTCATGAAATTTCCTTATATTATATTAAGAGGATTACTGGCAAGTGGACACTTGTACAAAAGATACACCCAACTTATAACATGTGTCTTAAGAGTAAAGAAACTTGCATGATAGCCTTCATCCTCACAGTGAGCAACCACCAAGGCCAGCACTAGTGCCACCGCCACCATTGCCGCCATCCGTGGCTTCACAAAGTTTATGGATCCTAACTCTATTGTCAACAGCAGTCGACAATCAAAGTCGAGTGGCGTCCATCGGCTCCACTGAGCAGGCATATAATTCTTGAGCTCTTGTAGCAACACAATTAGTAGAAAACGTAGTACCCAAACCATACCCAAAACTCACCAGACCCAAAAACAACCACAAACTGGATAAAACTTAAAAACTCTATCGCTAGAGGGGAAACTAAGAACTAAAGTAGAACAATGAAGCAAACTAACATCTAGTCCATAGAAATAAGAGTACTAAACATAAGAGAAGACAAGAAAATGATGGGGAAGAGAATGAAGGATGAGAAAAATGGACAGGGGAGAAGAGGATAGAGCTCTACCATCACAGACTAGATTGTAACTAGTAACGAAATATATCTTACATTAGGAGGTTATTTTAGATTTTTTTAATCTAAGTTTACCTTTAGAAAACTTAAAAAATAAGACATCTCTCTTTTTCATGTCTCTCATATGAGAAAAAAACTCTGAAATAACATTCTCTTACAAAAATATTCCTCATATTAACCTCCTTCCAAAACTAAATAGTGAAATAGCACTACGGGGAGAAATCGTCTCTTCAAGAGATGATTTCATCAATTATAAAACAAGAAACCGTCTCTTGAGGAGACAGTTTCAATAAACCTCGCGCCACGTAAGCAACTGAGTCAGCAGGATGGAGGGCGGGTAAATCGTCTCTTCTAAAGACGATTTCATTAAACCGTCTTTAGAACCGATGATATCTCCTCAAATGTTGGGGCGCGGCTATTACTACTGAAATCGTCACTTGAAGAAGAGATGATTTTACGGGTCCTAAATACACTGATGCTTCCTTCCTCTTCTTCCCCTCCTCATTCTCTTCTTCCTTCTACAAACCAACAGAGAGCAGAGCTCCCATCCAGCCGCGAAGGAAGGCACCGCCACCACCCAGCTTCTGCCGATTTGCGCCGCCCAGACGTTGTCGGAGGTTACCGATCGCCACCCATGTTGCCGCCTCCACCACCCAGCTTCATACTCTATGCATATCTTCACCACTATAAGAGGTAACCCTAAATCTAAATAATTTAGGTATTGTTAGTGAATTGGGGATTTTGCTTGAAAACTGTAATTTACTAGTACAAGTGTATATTCGTAAAATGCTGAAATGTGAGGAGATGGATAACTTTAAATTGTTGATTATGAATTATGAATTTTAGATTTTGGATGTGTGGAGATGAATTATTAATTGATTAATTGTATTGTTTTATAGTATCTAGTGGTTAATTGATTATTTATATTGTTTTATACTATAATATTATTAATTTATTAATTGTATTGTTTTATAACATTATAGTATTAATTGTGGTTGTTTATGAAATTGGTTGATTGGTTGTGGTTATTAACTGTTTATTTGAAGTGTTGTATAATATTAAAAGTTGTAGTTTTTGGTGTGTTGGTTGTATAATTTGGTGCATTTGGTTATGGTTATTTATGAAATTAGTTGATTGATTGTGGTTATTTACAAAATTATAGTGTTAATTTTAGGGAATTAGGTTATTAACTGATTATTTGTACTGTTGTATAATATTAAAGTGGTAGTTTTGTGTGTGTTGTTTGTATAATTTGGTGCCCTAGTGTTCGTTTTTTAGTATTTGTTGATTACTTTTGTACTTGAATTTGTATTGTTAGACGTCAGTTTGGTTTGTATTATCCATTAAATATTAATGCAATGTTTCTTTATGTTCTAAAAGTTCCATATATATTTTAAATACAAGCTCTTAATGTAGTTGAATGTTTGTTATTTAATATTCAGTTACACTTGGATCCCAGTCCACCCCCTGGTTCTATACTTAGACATCAACGTAGTCATAGGTCTAGGTCCATGTGGGATGGGAATGAGTACCAGGTACTACATTGTTGCCGCTTCGAGGCTAGTTTACGACGTGGCGGGCATGTGCATTACGATGATAGGATGTGCCCATATTTAGAGGCTTTAGGGTTCTACGGGATAGCTAGTCTAGAGTTCATCTCCTTGGATTGGCATTTGATTACCGCACTGGTGGAGAAATGGCACAGAGAGACACATACTTTCCATATGTCGTCAGGATAGACCACCATCACATTGGAGGACATTGTTGTGCTTTCGGGGCTACCTATAGACGGACGACCAGTCACAGGTAGCACACATAGAGATTGGGGAGCGTTGTGCGACGATCTCCTTGGAGCTAGACCGGCAGATCTTGGACATCATAGTAGGTTGGCAGGGTTCTACTTTTGGTCAATTACCTGAGGATACAGATGAGATGACAGTCGTGAGGCACACCAGAGCTTATATACTGATGCTACTGGGTGGCACCATTTTTGTTGATTGGTCGGCGAACCAGGTCCACCTGATGTTTTTGCCACTCCTGCAAGACTTCGATGAGGCTGGTCAGTACAGTTGTGGTTCCGCCTGTCTGGCATGGTTGTACCGGCAGCTGTGTCTGGCGTCTGATGCTGGTGGCAGTGGTATTGCTAAGGCGCTGGTCATTCTACAGGTTTGGGCGTGGGAGAGATTTCCTTATATAGCTCTCATCCGTCACCCTGCCCGTCATGTTGGTCCACTTCCTTCTCTTCCACTTGCCCATCGTTGGCATGTCGACTTCAATGTGACCGGCCACTCTACGCATGTACTCACTCACTATAGAGAGGCCTTTGACAGGTAGACACCAAATCAGGTTAGTGTCATTTTTTTGTTTGTGTGTGTTGTTGTCGTTTCATTTCACAAATATAGTGCCTCTATTTTTTTCATTGTTTCAGATTGTCTGGCAGCCCTATACGGAGGAGGTGTTACGATCTCTTCCTCCGTATTGATTGGCTGGTCTGCACATTGCACGATCTCGGGTGCCACTTATATGCTTTCATATAGTGGAGTGACATCTCCTGGATCGTGTTATGCGGCAGTTTGGCGGGATTCACTTTCCACCAACTGATCATAGGACAGACGAGGACGATGCACGAGTAGATCTGCACAACATCGACTTGAGAGGCCGAACTGATTGGAACTAGAAAACTCACCATTCGAAGTACATTGTTTTATGGAACTTGCGCGCTAAGAGAGTTGTTGATCTTCAGTTTGATGATGCTGGTGCTGCATACGAAGAGTGGTTCAGTCAGAACACGAGGAGATACATTGGCCGTATGGGAGCTCTATTGGGATACATGGTGAGTAAACCTATCTTTACTTGTTTTATTTTAGTATTATGATGTAACACCCCTACCATTAGTACAGTGATTACCGTCCAATCTCCATACATATCAGATACACCAGCGCGGAAATATACTTACATACAATGGGTTGATACAATGCCGTTAGTCACCCACGTGACTAACAAGGCTACTACCTCTACATACAGCATCGGTCTGATGGACCGGAATCCCGAGTACTACGATCTAGAATACATACTCCCAATTACCAATTCCAATACTAAATCTTCCCTTCATTACAATACTCCATTCATACTTTATCCTTCTAATCACATAATACAATATACATAACCGAGTTTACTAGGATCCTTATACAATTACATATACACTTCCAAGTTCATACATATCCACTAGAGTCTACATCTACCCATTCCTCACAACTACTTACTTTCTAAAGTACAAGGGTGTGCTGCCGGTCTCTTACCTTGACCACATCCGCTTCGGGTACCTGCACACTAAAACGTTCCCCCGAAGGGGTCAGCTTTCGCTGAGCATGATAACCGCATACCCCGCGTACTAGTGAGGGTACGCCGACCACTTGGTCGAATACATACGGTTCATTTTATTCATACATACATGCATACATGCTTTCATACATATACTACGATACTCTACGCAAAGAATACATACATACACTTCAATACATACACTTCAGTTCACGCATAGTAATCCATACAGCCCAACGGTACATACTTACCTTTCTGAATTCCACAATACACAATACAATATACAATACATACGCAGTTCATACACAACCCAATAAACTTGTTAGCTCATATTGGTCCACCCGGGTTAATCGGGTGGAGATTACTCTTTTACTCGTTCCACATTACTTACGCATACATACTCATACATACTTACAGATCCATACTTACTTACTCTTACTCTTACTCTTACTCATGTTAAGTCGTCGGGACCTCCGGCCCGGGAACTACACCGTCCCACCACCGGGATTTACTTGACTCACCAATCCGGGATGCTACCCATTTAAGGGGTTTGGGCCGCGGACCAGTTTAAGATCAGGAATCGGATCCAACCTCTTGTGTCTCCTCATCCTCACGCGTGGCCGAAGCTATATCGGACTTCTACTCATTCCGGTTTACTCACTTAAGTTAGAAGTTAGGTAGTTAGGAATTTAGTAGAAGTCAACACTCAAGCCACATTCACAAATACAATGCCCAATATACGTTCATACGAAATGCAATACAATACATAAGTACAGTACAAGATTCTTTTACACCATATCATCATCCATACATTTCATGAATTATACAAACTATTGTTCAAGAGAAATATACCAAGAACAATATAAACAAACACAAGTAAGTGCAGTATAGTCCGATTCATGCTTTTATCTTATTGGTGGTCAAGTAAGCACACAAATCGGGGTAACCAGATTAGGATACAGGGCATGAAGAAATCATACCTTTCACCGTTGACTTTGGACACACCGACTCCCTTCGGTGTTCAACTAGTCGAATCCTATGACATACATACAATTGGGTGGTTAATTATCCATAACTAACCTTACTTATTACTTTCCAAAGGTTTCCTAGTTCATACTTACTAACTCTTTGTTACTTAAATACATTTACTTAAGTTATTTACTTACAATTATTTTCTAAGCTTGTTTATAGCCTTAATGACCTTTAAACTTCATTAATCATGTCTTAATTAACTTATAATATCATTACCCATCCTTACCCTACTTTAGTTTAGCTTTAAAATACATTCTGGAGGGTTTTTAGGTTGGTCCGGGTTAGTGTCCTGGTTTTAAACCCGGACCAAATCACTGGAACAACTCTCGGGTGAAAATAAGGGTTGGTCCTGGTTTGTGTCCTGGTTTTAAACCCGGACCAAACCACTGGAACAACTCTTGGGTGAAATTTTTGCATCGTCCGGGTTTGTGTCCTACTTGCAAACCCGGACAAATTTGTGTTTAGAACTTACGGGTGTATTTTTGGGGTGGTCCGGGTTTAGGTCTTGGTTTAAAACCCGGACCATCCATTCTATAATACATTCTGTCGTTTTTCCCTGCTAGTCCGGGTTTGCATCCTGGTTTGCAACCCGGACTAGTTGCAGTATTTTGATTTATGTAAGTTTTTGAGCTTGTATAAATTCTAAACTTCTACCAATCTCTTCCCTAATATTCCTACATATTATTTAGCATATTTTAGCATTGATTAAGCACTTTAAACTAGCTTAATACAACACTATAAAAATCTGTCACATTACACACTCCCGGTAAGCTTTTCTCCTCCTGTTACAATTTTTCCTTCTCCATTAATGCTACAGATTTTCCTTCTCTTCTTCCCACCATTCCTATGGCTCTTCCATAGCCTCATTTGCATTACACTCAACTTCTAACCTCCATTACTTCCTCAACTAATGCTACTCCTAGTACCCAAAATACATCATTCGTCTCCTAGTTATATCCCATTAACAAATCATACCCAAATCTGTTACAACATGAGTTTTTCATCAAGTTTCTAACACACTAAGTGTTCTATTCCTAGGTAAATTTTGCCATAGTCTCCCTTGTATTTTTATACACTCACCACATTGTTTTTCATCCATACCTATATTATCTCACCTGTTTTCAACAACCAAGATATACAAGCTCCCATATACAATACTAATGCTAAACAACACTTAAAATTCCTGCACTTACTAACTCACTTCCCATCTGTTTGTAACAGTTTTTAAATTGTTTTCTAAGGTTCAAAGTACTTGCATTCTCTTACACATTATACTACTAATGCATTACTATTCTACAATACACATTTTTATTTCTAAAAATCTGTTACATACTCATTTACAAAGCTACACAAAGGAGAGTATAATTACCTTGTTCTCTTACTAGCTTCTCCTCTCTTCCTCCTTCCTCTTTCCTTCTTCTTTCTCACCGGTTTGTAAACCAATTCTAACACTACAACCCATTGATATTCACATTTCAATACACCATTCTAATACACCATTTAACCCTAGCCATTATATGAGTTCTAATATAGATTTTAGGGTTTAGAATTTGTATTACCTTCCAAGAGCACAAGAGCTGTTTGGGATGGCTCAAGCACAATGTTCCCTCTCCTCCAACAAAGCCAAAATCGGCTAGAACACAAGAGACCAAACAAGGGTTTAGTCTAAAATTCGTTTTGCCCTTAAGGCTAGGAAAACAATGGAGTTTTGAGAATATTTTTACCTCAAAAGAACAAGGAGAAGGAGGGCCTTCTAATGGTGGTCTTGAAGCTCCAAATGGGACATACCCATGAAAGCGAAAGTTGTTGTTTTCGATTTTTGAAAAGATAGAAATGCTCTATTTGGTGAGAGGAACACAATGGTGTAGTTTTTACAATTTTTGGAGAAGGTTTGATGGAGTTTCAAGAGGAGAAAGAAGAGTTTGTGTGGGTGTTTTCTATCACCATGGCTGTCGCATGGAAGAAGAAGAAAGAAAAGAGAGAGTGAGGGTGGGGGTTTCACGTGAGAGAAGAGAGAATAGGGAGAGAGAGAGTAGAAAGTGAGAGTGAGGGTTACTTTTGTGTTTTTAATTGCTTTTGTCTTTAGTTAACAAGAGGAGAGTGTGAGGAAATGGAGGGCCTTAAAAATCGGACCACACACAGCCCACTTGTGGGTTTTGAAATTTATTTGCAATATTGGACACATAAGTTTTGGTTATTTATGTTTCTACCCCACAACTTCCCATTTTTGACAGTTTTTACTAATTTCTTGTTTTATTGATTTTATTGGTTCTAAAGCTTCACTAATATTTATTAGTGGTTATTTAGTTGACCAAAATCGTTACGAGTCTATTTGACCCGCTTAAAGACACGTTTTCCCGGTTACCTCGAAAAACGCGCTTTAATGTTCATTAGTGATTTTAATCCATTTTAAGATCCGTTTTCTTCGGGATTTGTTCCCTAGTATTTATTTAGACTTAATTAAGCCTTTAGAATCCTTATAATACGCTAACCGAGGTCTCGTACCTCCTATGGTTATTTAACGCTTATTTAGCGTTTTTCGCTTTTTAAGCATTTCTTTATTTCTTTTGGATTTATTTTTCCTTACCAATATTACTTAGGCGTCATCAAGCCTTTAATTACGTATTAGATTAATCTTAATCCCTATATTTAAGTTCGGGGTATTTCAATCTACCCCCCTTAAGAACTTTGTCCCCAAAGTTGTTCGCGGTTATGGGATTTCTATACTTACTCATTTATACTTGCCTAATACCGAAGCCATACATTCCTCCTCCTTACAATTCCCAATTCATTACTCAATGTTTCTCCTTTCCATACCATACCAATGTACAATAATTACTCCAATCCATATTACTATCAACCGTCCGGTTCCTCATTACAAACTTTATACATACATACGGTGCAAAGCTATCCCCAAAGCAATGCAATACACATCACAGTCCCGTAGGCACTCAGGTCATCTCGACACAGGACTCCTCTATGTCCTGTTGCCCTTGGAATAATATAACATGCTACACTACTATCTCTCCGGTATAACTTCCAGCAATTACTTACTCTCCAGTCTAAGAAAATTCTTTTACAACTACTAATTAGAAATCTTTCTAAAGCATACAACTCCAAGTTCCAATTTATATTCATTACTTCTATCCTAAGTGCGATTCTTGTGACCACTTAAGGGGAGCTTCAAGAATCATTCGACCCTGATGTGATCAGCATCAATGTTGAACTATCTTTCCACCCCAATTTGTGTTCGGCTTCCCTTGATCTGATCAGGATCAAGTTCGACTTCCCACATCAATTTCAAACAAGCAAATAATTTGGTTTTTCATTTTCTATCTTTTTACTCTCCTAGTCGTGATTACAAATTCATACATCTCCAAAGGATGGAATCAATCCATCAATCATCCTCACTCTACTTCCCAAATGCTTTACTCCGTGGTTCAATACCTAAATGCTCACTTCCTCAGCCTTCACTGCTTTCATCCATCACTCTCCAATATTCTAACTAAGGACTACAGTACTTATGAAATTCAATCGTGCTCAATTTACTTCCAATAACATACTTACGAATACATTACTCCCGGTTACTTTCTTCTACTACTCATAATCCATTCGTACTACTTCTTTAAGGGATACAATACTTGTGGAGCTCCGTCCACTACTCATTACTCTTCTTTACAAATACTCTTACACTGATGTTACAAGATGGGTATATTCACCTAAGGTATTTACATATCTAATGCCTAGTTACCATAATTATAATATGAATGAATACTTATGTTTATTTAACATAGTATCAATCATCAATTTGATTCTCATTTGTGCTATGCACATTACGGTTTATGTGTTTTATTCACAAAACTTACATTAAGCGGTTTTCGCTCTACCCCCCTTAAAAGGGATTACGCCCACGTAATCTACCATATGTTATTATTATTAAACATTGGTTTAATCAATTTGGGCAATCTGAAGCGTTTAGCTTCACTACGGTACACTATACAATATGCTCTGGTCAAAGGGTCTTAACCATACCGATGGTTTAGTCTTTGCACCAAGAATTCCTATATGAGTTTATTTAACTCACAATCGATTTGGTTCTAGCCTATTAGGCTTTAAGGCATTAGTAGCCAATCTCGCATACTTGCTGGGTGTATTACATTCCTCAGCTAGGGCCCCTAGCTTCTGATGCGCGACCCTGATACCTTAGTGTTTAATTCATTCTTTGGTATTTATAGATGTGTTACTCATCGCCTTTTATCCCTTTTTGTGGGAATAAGGTTTACAAACAAGTGTGGTATTCTTTTACCGCCTTTTAATTCAACGAGTTTAGATTATAACCAGCTTCCTGGTAATCTATTATACATACTATCCGTACTCCCACGATTATTCGCTAAGTTCTTCCAACTTATTGTTGGCAAGGCTAAGCCACTATTTAGTTATAGTGCTTCCTCTGTTGTCAATAGCTTCTGAATTATACCAGTTCTTCTGGTTCAGTACCAGTGTCCTTTACTTGTATGACCTTGCATTTCTATGCGTCGGTCCTAGTGACTTTCTTAAGTCTCTTTTCACTCTTTATTCCAATGGAATTCACATCTTGTGATTGCTAGTGTGTTTTACACTCTTCGTGCTTCTTTGGCCATAGGCCGCACGGTTTGTAGCTAAGGTTGCTTAACTGGCTTATGCCATGTTTGTTGGTGAAAAGAAGGGTTTACTACGGTTTACATTCCCCATATCCCTAGCTACCCCATTAGATCATTAGCTGCACAAGTGCAATACCAAAACACTCAGTCATACAGAGTGCAGAGGCGTAAACACTTGGCAGTAAGTCACTTATGTGATAGGAAAGAATATGTATGCCTATCATCTCGTACTTATACTCCGTGTTGTTATCTGCTACTTCCTCATAGCGGTCGCTTGCTGCGCACCGTATTCTTACTCATTATACAACATCGCTTTTACTGTTTCTGTTACTGTGATAGTTCCTTTTTTTTCTTATTGCCATTGTCATTGGCACCATTTCCTTATGGTGTGTACAGTGAGGGTTTCCCTTGTTCGTGTGTATGACGGTTGTCGTAGCATACCGCAATGTTATTATTTCCCAGTGTGGAGATGTCTTATTCAACTTAGGTTTTATGTGTAGGTTAGCTTACCTCACATTCTATCATCATTTGTGATACACTTTACCAAGTATATTGGTTGACCAGGGATGTGATAGTTCATCTGGTTATAAGCTCTCTTGAGCGCTGGCCGTTCGTGGTGTTCAATGTGTATTCCCGTTGATTGTTTTGACAATGATTGTCTTTCAGTGCTGAGCATTGGTTATAGGCTCTAGCTGTGTAGTTTTACTTGCATGTACATTGCCGGGACATCCCATGAAACTTCAAGGGTTTCCTGTCCCGTCCTATCATTGGTAAATGAAGTTCTGGTTTAGTGGTTGTTGCCACTCATAGGTCTCATGACAAGGTTTACCATGTGAGTATTTATGTAATGGTTCACCACATGCTTGGGTGCATGAGGAGTATACTTACTCCCTTAAGTCGTAATGGTTTGGAAATCTCATTTCCTGATTCCATCGCCTCTTGGCAATATCTATATGCGTAGGCTTTACTGTTATAATAGATGGAAGCCTTTCTAAGGATTCACATCTTCACCACCTTGGTGGTCTTCGGTTAACGAGGGGTACTTTCCCTTGGGTTCTCGTAGTGTCCAAGTGTGGACTAGGCCATTGTTGGCGTTATCATGATTCTTATGCCTCTGTGTTACCATTGCTACAGAAGGCATGAGGGTGATTAAAAGCTTGTCAACTGTATACTAGACTGATGCTCTAGTGACAGTGACACTGAGTTGGCCATCACTCCAAGCCACTCGGGGTGTTGGGTTTGAGTTGATGGTCCAGTTGTTGATTTCTTGTCGTATGAGACAATATCTCTTGCAAGTCTTGTTATCAAATGGTGTGGGTTATGCAACCGTTAAGGTTTACCTAACATAGTTGGTTGATGGCTTTTAAGCCGTATTGCAGCGAGCTATGCTCTTTGCAAGCTGCTTATATCTGTTTCCACTCCTTGTATACCATCACTGGTTGGAGGTGTTGCTGGGCTCCATGGTGGGTCGTGACATCACGCTTCCGCTCATAGGAGGCCCTTTAGGAAAAATGGTATTAATAGGTGCCTCTCAGTACCTTAGGGTATTTCCTGTTAAGTGAAATCCCTTCGGTGTCCTAACCGAATGTTCGTTTTAGCTCCCGTGCTCATATCATTATGCTTGTTCGACTGTTGTTAACGCAGACACCCTTCAAGGATCGCTCCTGGGTGTTGGTAGTTATGCCGTTACATCCGGCTAATGTTTATAACATGTGTTGTCCTCTATATCGTCTTATGGTATTGTACTTGAATTGTCCCTTTTTGGGTCATGACGTCTCCCGTCCTTGGGTAGACTGTTTATACTTGTTCCCAGTACTTGAGACTAGGTTTGAATATCCTCTCCGATTATGGATTGTGCTTCGTAGTAATTCTGTGATCGCTCTTGGGAGTTCCGTCCCGTTTGCTGAGCATTGTGGTGTTCACGTTAGGCAACTGCCTTACTGTGTTTAGGCTGGGTATATCTTCCAGCTATCGCGTATTTGTTTGGTGTCCTCGAGACATGTCCAATGTCTATATTTACTGGTCTGTGCTTTGTGCACTTCCCAGTCTTCACTCCTTATCTTCAGATGGATTCTCTAAGTTCCTTATACTTGTTCCTTAACTGAGTTTCCTTCTCCTTGATTGTCGGTGGTGTCCAGTTGTTCTAGTTTGAACTTACTGATGGTCCGTAGAACGGAGTCGACTACTTCCCGTGTGTCGTACACTACATGTGTACATACATGGGGTACCCTGTTGATACGTTACCACTTACCCAACTATATGTCAGGCCCGCAAGCTCCTTCGGAGTGCAGTCGTCCCACATCCCGTAATTGGGTACACTCGTAGTGTTCGTCACACGCCTAGGTGAAGTATTCTATTGTCAACTCCTCTTGTATCAATCTATGATACTCACCGTAATGCTGTTGGTCTGGTTTTAAAATCCGAGGTTTTAAAAGAAGGTTTGTGGTTTTGAAAGAAAACTTGGTTTGAAAACTGTGGTTCGGTGTTAAAAGAAGTTCTTCATGGCATAGCCATGTTCAAAATCTTGACCAAGTCCAGCTTCTCGCTGACTGGTATGTTCTAAATACAGTGGTCGGGCTGTTAGGCCTTCCCAAGGTTCCATTCCTTCAGTTTCAAGATTTGTGATCCCATAGTTGCTTCATCGTAGTCACGGTACATTACTATGTACCTGTGGTGTGTTAGAGTTTCTTTACGTATCTCGGTCCTTACTGCACTTGCCGCGGCAAGTGCGTGGTACTGGTGGTTTTCGGGTAAACCGATATCGGTCACGGTAGGGTTTTTACTGGTATTTGATAGTCTCATTGACTCTTCCTTTGTTCTTATCGATGATTTACTTAGGCTAATTAGTCTTCTGAGTAACTTCTCAGTAAGCTTGACGTGGTTGTCACTGATCAGGGTACTTCTCCAATCCTTGGAGGTTCCCGTACCATTTGGTTTAGTGTCGTTCCTTGTTGCTCGTTCCCACACATCTGTGGTGGTTACTGAGCCTTCCTTGTTTAGGTATTACTCTTGTAGTCCTGTCGGGTTGTATCCCATGAACGTCCATGTAGCTATATTGGCCAGGTATGATAACCCTTTTGGCGTTGTAGGTTTGAGATTAATCACTACCGACTATGTCCTTAGTCAGCTAGCATACCGTTGATGGTATTAGTTAGATATTACTGGCCCGCAGACTTGTGTCTCGGGTTTTGTTACTATTCTTCCTTCCGTGCCGTTGCACGCTTAGTGCTCCTTTTCCTGCTGCTGATTGGTTAGCCCGGTTTCGCGACTGCTAGGCATGTCGCCCCATGCTGTTGTAAGTTGTAGCCTCCTTATGGTTGGAGTGCTCATTCTACCGCCATTAAGTGCGGGTATTGTTGTTCAACCGGGATCCATCTCCGGGACTTCCAATTCTTGGAATCTACCATATGCCGGTTCTTGTTTACTGTGTGATTGCTTCACAACTGCCAGATCGGGTTTTCCCGAGTATGAGAGGACTTTCCTTCTCTATGGCGTACTTTCCCAAGTTATACAGTGGGATTGTGGAGGGCGGGTCTGGTATTGTAGGTATCCGGTACTCACCGGGAGTTCCTAACTAGCATATCTCTAATGCTAACACTCAGCCCTTAGCCCTAAGCTTCTAATTCCTAACTCGGTATTTCCAGTCATCAGAGCGATACTTCGCTCTGATACCACTTTTTGTAACACCCCTACCATTAGTACAGTGATTACCGTCCAATCTCCATACATATCAGATACACGCAGCGGAAATATACTTACATACAATGGGTGATACAATGCCGTTAGTCACCCACGTGACTAACAAGGCTACTACCTCTACATACAGCATCGGTCTGATGGACCGGAATCCCGAGTACTACGCATCTAGAATACATACTCCAATTACCAATTCCAATACTAAATCTTCCCTTCATTACAATACTCCATTCATTACTTTACTCCTTCATAATCCACATAATACAATATACATAACCGAGTTTACTAGGATCCTTATACAATTACAATATCACTTCCAAGTTCATACATACTCACTATGAGTCTACATCTACCCATTCCTCACAACTACTTACTTTCTAAAGTACAAGGGTGTGCTGCCGGTCTCTTACCTTGACCACATCCGCTTCGGGTACCTGCACACTAAAAACGTTCCCCCGAAGGGGTCAGCTTTCGCTGAGCATGATAACCGCATACCCCGCGTACTAGTTAGGGTACGCCGACCACTTGGTCGAATACATGCGGTTCATTTTATTCATACATACATGCATACATGCTTTCATACATATACTACGATACTCTACGCAAAGAATACATACATACACTTCAATACATACACTTCAGTTCACGCATAGTAATCCATACAGCCCAACGGTACATACTTACCTTTCTGAATTCCACAATACACAATACAATATACAATACATACGCAGTTCATACACAACCCAATAAACTTGTTAGCTCATATTGGTCCACCCGGGTTAATCGGGTGGAGATTACTCTTTTACTCGTTCCACATTACTTACGCATACATACTCATACATACTTACGGATCCATACTTACTTACTCTTACTCTTACTCATGTTAAGTCGTCGGGACCTCCGGCCCGGGAACTACACCGTCCCACCACCGGGATTTACTTGACTCACCAATCCGGGATGCTACCCATTTAAGGGGTTTGGGCCGCGGACCAGTTTAAGAGTCAGGAATCGGATCCAACCTCTTGTGTCTCCTCATCCTCACGCGTGGCCGAAGCTATATCGGACTTCTACTCATTCCGGTTTACTCACTTAAGTTAGAAGTTAGGTAGTTAGGAATTTAGTAGAAGTCAACACTCAAGCCACATTCACAAATACAATGCCCAATATACGTTCATACGAAATGCAATACAATACATAAGTACAGTACAAGATTCTTTTACACCATATCATCATCCATACATTTCATGAATTATACAAACTATTGTTCAAGAGAAATATACCAAGAACAATATAAACAAACACAAGTAAGTGCAGTATAGTCCGATTCATGCTTTTATCTTATTGGTGGTCAAGTAAGCACACAAATCGGGGTAACCAGATTAGGATACAGGGCATGAAGAAATCATACCTTTCACCGTTGACTTTGGACACACCGACTCCCTTCGGTGTTCAACTAGTCGAATCCTATGACATACATACAATTGGGTGGTTAATTATCCATAACTAACCTTACTTATTACTTTCCAAAGGTTTCCTAGTTCATACTTACTAACTCTTTGTTACTTAAATACATTTACTTAAGTTATTTACTTACAATTATTTTCTAAGCTTGTTTATAGCCTTAATGACCTTTAAACTTCATTAATCATGTCTTAATTAACTTATAATATCATTACCCATCCTTACCCTACTTTAGTTTAGCTTTAAATACATTCTGGAGGGTTTTTAGGTTGGTCCGGGTTAGTGTCCTGGTTTTAAACCCGGACCAAATCACTGGAACAACTCTCGGGTGAAAATAAGGGTTGGTCCTGGTTTGTGTCCTGGTTTTAAACCCGGACCAAACCACTGGAACAACTCTTGGTGAAATTTTTGCATCGTCCGGGTTTGTGTCCTACTTGCAAACCCGGACAAATTTGTGTTTAGAAACTTACGGGTGTATTTTGGGGTGGTCCGGGTTTAGGTCTTGGTTTAAAACCCGGACCATCCATTCTATAATACATTCTGTCGTTTTTCCCTGCTAGTCCGGGTTTGCATCCTGGTTTGCAACCCGGACTAGTTGCAGTATTTTGATTTATGTAAGTTTTTGAGCTTGTATAAATTCTAAACTTCTACCA